>JBAWJQ010005180.1:600000-959345 GCA_037783105.1 Bactrocera zonata | reverse complement strand
ATGTGAAATTTGCATTTAAAAATAAATTAATCCTGCATAATTATCATATAAAAAAAAAAAACAATATACTCGAACCTTTGCAAGTGTGTGTTTTTACTCTCCGACATCGAAAGTGCATCTAATATTGTGTTGGCCTTATGAAATGAAGTCAGCAGAGTATTTTTCTTTTCAAAACGAATGCGTTCAGCTTTTCTACATTTTGACTAGATTTACTGACCTATAAAAAACTATTATATTGGGTCGTTCACTAAGTAATTACGTTTGTTGTTATCAAGCCGATCTTTGTTTGTAGCTGATCTTATTGAATGTTTTCACAGCCAACTTCATAATTCACCGCTTTGCTGCTATACATAGTATATTTGAACAGTTCATAAGGTTTGTAGAAAATTTTCAGAAATTTTTGGACCGGTTTTTCTTGGTGACCTTTCACAGATGAGAGATCGAAAACATCATTTTCAGCATATTTTACTAATTTACCATCAAAAGGGTTAAAAGCAGTTCAATTAAGGAGAAAATTATGTGATGTGTACGGATGTATTGACTGGTCGCCAATGTCAAAATTGGTTTTCAAAATTTCGTTTCGGTAATTTCGATCTTGAAGATCCACCACGTCCTAGAAGGTCGCCAATGTCAAAATTGGTTTCCAAAATTTCGTTCCGGTAATTTCGATCTTGAAGATCCATCACGTCCTGGAAAGTCTCTTCAAGTCAATGTTGATAAAATAACCTCGTTGGTCGATGCGAATCGTCGAATAAAAACTCGATTTATTGCTGAAAAATTAAGTTTGTCTAAAACGATCGTTCACAAGCACATGGAACGCATAGGATTTATTTCGAAACTTGATATATGTACAATGTATGAGTTCCTCATGTTCTTATAGAACGAAATTTGCTTTGTCGCATTAACGACTGTGATTTGCTTATAAAATGTCGAAGAAGTGATCCTTTTTTGAAGCGTAAGAGACTATGGCGCAAAAGGTCCAAGGCCGATAGTAACCAAAAAAAGGTTATGATTGGTGGGACTTCAAAGACGTCGTCTATTTTGAGCTTTTCCTTCTTTAGTGTATTGTGATTAGCTCGATTGAGCGCATCAATCAAACAGATGAGGCCAGAATTGATTAATAGAAAAGGTGTAGTGTTTCACCAGGATAAAGCGAAACATCATATAAGTTTTCATCAAAAGCTTTTGCAACTTCAATGGGATGTGGTACACTCATTGTATTATCCAGACTTGGCACTCTCCGACTACTACTTTTCTGCCAAATTTTTTGGATGGAAAATGCTTCACTTCAAATCAAGACGTCAAACCCACTTGGGCCAGTTTTTTGTCTGCAAGGATCAAATCAATCTCTTGAACGAAAGATCGCCAAAGGTATTGTATCAAAATGGAGAAGTTATGCGTTAATTTCATAAACTGTTTTACACAATAAAAATCATGTTAAAATTGCACTAAAAAGCGAAATTAGTTAATGAACGACCCAATAACTTGACCAAAAATAGGAAAAAGTATTCTTAAATCTATACATATTCTACATTCTGTGTTCTTCGAAAATATGTCCGTTTTTTTTTTTTGTTGTTTATTTCTCAAAGTTTGAAATTTCATTTCTTACGAAAATTCTGACATTGCCTTAAATTACAAAAAAAAAAAAAATTACGAGTAAAATTCAAAGCCTTTAATATGGAAAAAGATTGCGAGTTGAAGCTCGGACCACCCGAGCGGTCACAAAGAATTGATGTTATTATTGTGGGAGCGGGCATGTCAGGATTAGTGACAGCTTATAGACTTTTGGAAAAAGAACCCTCATTACAAATAAGAATATTGGAGGCCAGTGATACTATCGGTGGCAACTTGCAGCAAATACCTCAGGGTGAAATCGGTGCCAAATGGTTCGAAGGGTCGCAAGCTCATGTTTATCAATTGCTACAACGTATGGAAATACCAATACAGCAGCGTTCAGTTGTGGATGCAACATTGCCACGTTGTTGGGAACTCGATCAAACTGTATCCTCAAATTTGGCAAAATACGAGTTACAACGTTACATAAACGAATTACAAATAAAAGCACCTTTCTTTAGGCCGGGACGATTCAGGTAGAAGCCAAAATTTTTGTTATATAACCCTGCAGTAATTCGAGTCATTCTTCATAAATTCTGAAGATTAGATCTCTTAAGATTATTACTACTAGTTTCTCATATAAAAGTCTCTTGAGAATGACTTCAGTTATATCAGTAATATGTAATTTGAATGAGTGTTCCGACGGTTGGATAACGTTCCTAAAATAGGTACAAGTTATGTATATGTCTTAGACGAAGTTACGAAAATGTGAGATAAATGGTCGTATATATCTCAACATAGTGTCCTTTTAGCTACCGCTGTCTCACGCACTTTCAATTAGATTTCGAGATTGTGGACTTTTAAACTTCTATATGCAGTAAATCACGAATCCAAATCGGTTAAAGTTTTGCCATTAGTCAATAAGAATGTAGGACGGCCTTCGTATAACTGCAGGGTAATAACAGATCAAAAATTAAATAATTAATCTTCATGATGGCTACCATGATTACTTGCAGCATTAGAAAAAACTCAACAAAAATGGATAAGCATATAAACAACCGATTATTTTTCAGTGAGTCGCGAAAGTTTATGACCAACTTAGTGGAGTTGGTTTGCGGTTCGAAAGCCTCCGATATTACTTACAAAGAATTTATGAGCCTTTGCTACGGCTGTGGTAGCTTACAAAACATAATTAATATGTAAGTTCAAAAAAGCGATCATATTTAGAGAAAGAAGAAATATCTAAAAATTCATATTTCAGCTACTTGGAATGTCCGAACACTTTACTGGAATTCGATAGTGCTCATCTATTGAATGCGCTGACACAGAGATTGCAAGGCACGGAATTTCTTGTCTCGCGACAAGTGAAAGCTATTTGCCATTATAAAGACTATATTGAAGTGCATGATTCAACGCAGAAGATACACACAACGGATGTGCTCATTTTGGCAATACCATTGAATGCTCTCCAACAAATCAACTTCTCACCGCCAGTGCCCATGGAGTTGCGTAAAGTAATGAACAATAAACTGAAGTTGCGCTTAATGTTAACAAGCTTTATAGCTGGCTACGGCGATGCTCATTGGCGGAATGCTGGTTATTCGGGCAGTTTCCTTAAGAATGAACCATTTATAGTGGGTTACGAGTACCGACCCAATGTTTATGGCGGTATGATGATACATGATAACGGTTCTGAATCGCTGGTACGTTCGATTGTGCTAAAAGCGTTCGCAGAAAATTATGGCGAAGCTATGGAAACGCCACACAGCTATAACCAACATACATTCGAGTTGAGCTCACTAGCACATATGCCACTCACGACACCGTGGCATCGTATTGTCTGGTCATCATCGGCCGCGGCCTCGACATGCTATCGCGGCTTCTTAGGCGGTGCGGTGCAAAGTGGGTTGCGTGCGGCATTGAACGCTTTACTATTGGTGCGACCACAAGTGGTGTCATGGACCGATGTGGCCGATGTACATTGTCAAAATTGTCCGAATATTAAAGATGTGGGCGCATTGCAATTATGGATGAGTGGACTGAACCTGTATAATGTGGGCTATTATACCCTTTACGTTTCGAGTGTACTTCTAGCACTACAGTTAGCATTTAAGAAGTTTGGTTGAAACACATGAACACCTGGTGTATAAATATTTTGAATATAAATGAATATACCTACGAATATGGATGTGAATATGGATGTGAATACCTCTATTTAAATAAAGTCAGAAGCCTAATCGTGTTGTATTTCGGTTAAGTATTTATTTATCTGTCATATAGCTATTTATTCACGTGTCAGAAATTTGCCATTTGTTGCCATTTGACACACTTTTCGTTTATAATTGTATTTTTGAAATACGTACATACATACGAGTATATGTCGCGTATTCCATTAACTCTGTATTTATTAATAGTCTAAGTCGTTCAAGAACGGCTGAGATACTATTATACCAAGCAGTTGATGGCAAAAATAAATGTTTGAATTGAATATCCATTGCCGATATAATTTTAGATATCTGAGCTCGCTAGGTATAATATAGGAGTCATCACAAACTTTTCACAATTCCTTCTTCTTTATTGGTGTAGACCCCGCTTACGCAGTTAAAGCCCGACAGTCGTTCTTCCTTTTCGCTGTTTGGCGCCAATTGGAGATTCCAAGTGTAGCCAGGTCCTTCTTTACAAGGAAATGGAGGTCTTCCTCTTCCTCTGCTTCCCCCTGCGGACACTTCGTCGAATACTTTCAGAGCTAGATTGTTTTCGTCCATTCGGACGACATGGCCTAGCCAGCGTAGCCGCTGTTCTCGTTGAACTATGTAAATGTTGTCGTATATCTCGTACCGCTTATCGTTCCATCGACTGCGGTGGCCACCGTTGCTAATGCGCAAAGGACCATAAATCTTCCGCAGAACCTTTTTCTCGAAAACTTGTAGCGTCAACACATCACACAGGAACAATGAGGGACTTGTAGACTTTGGTCTTTGTTCGTCGAGAGAGGAATTTATTTCTCAATTCCAGTCCAAAGTAGCACCTGTTGGCAGTTATTCTGCGTTGGATTTCGAGGCTGACATTGTTGTTGGTGTTAATACTGGTTCCAAGTTAGACGAAATGATCTACGACTTCGAAGTTATGACTGTCAACATTGACGAGGGAGCCTAGTCGCGAGTTCGATGACTGTTTGTTTGATGACAGAAGATATTTCGTCTTGCCCTCGTTCACTACCAGACCCATTTGCTTTGCTTCCTTATCCAGTCTGGAGAAAGCAGAACTAACGGCGCTGATGTTGAAGCCAACGATATCAATATCATCGGCGTACGCCAGCAGCTGTACATCTTATAAAAGATTGTGCCTTCTCGATTCAATATCTCTTGAGTACATGTTATTTCAGAACCTTTACTTGAAAACTTCAATATTTAGCGAAAAATAAATCAATACTTAAATATTAATAGTAAAAAATACAATTTTGATTTAAATTTCAAATTAATATTTTATTTTAAAGGATCCGATCTGAAATACAAACAGAACTATCAACATCAAGTCTTTGTAGGAAAAACGTTTTAGAATATTTTTGTGATAACCGCCTGTCCTTGTGCCAAGTATGGGTAAAATCTAGTCAATACCGTATATGTATATCGGTCAATATTCAAATTCAGAAAAAATCTCTTCCTAATAACGGTGTATCTTTTTGCCTGCCACTATAAATAATGGATGCAATCTTCCTACTTCAATTAAAATATTTACGAAAACCCTATTTTAGCTTGCGAGAGTATAAAATATTAGGATACATACGAAAAATAATTAAATACTTAAATGTTATACGTAAAAATTACAATTTTGAAGGATCCGATATAAAATACGTTAAGTGTTTTTCTTTTGTTTTTTCACTATGAAGAAGGGAACTCTTAGAGGAATTGAAATCGATACGGATCACGACATTTCCAGATTACTGTTAATTTATTTTTAAAAGAAAAAATTCACAACGAGCCCAAAATTTTCTTTATGTTCATTACTTAGTATATATATATACTAATTGTAATTGTATTCAATTAATAATAATAATAATAATGATAATAATAATAATAATAATAATAATAATAATAATGATAGAATAGAATAGACAGAATGAATGAGAAATGCACTGCGACCTTTGGTCTATTGTGCCCTCTCCTTACTCACATTGACTCGCTTAGACCCAGCCCATTGATAAAGTCCAGCAGACTTCCAGGCGGTAGCGACGCAATGCGATCCCTATCCGGAGACAGCACTCCAAGGGCCTTTGATCTGCGTTTGCAAACTGCTGGGCAGTCAAACAGCAGATGCTCCGGGATTTCAGGCTCCATGCCGCAGAAACGACAGCTGACGCAAGCTGATAGGCCCATGCTATGCAGATGCCTGTTCAGCCTGCAGTGACCAGTGTACCATGCTACCAGTAGCCTGAGTTTGTTCCTTGGGAGGTTTATTAATTTGAATCTTAGTTGAACCTCATTACAGGCATGTCTCGCCTGACAACCTCTCTCCTACTTTCCTTTAGCAGCTCCTTGTGGGGACCCGTAGGTTGGTCTACCAGTGAGCCGGAGTGCGAGCTCTCCGCCATTGTTACCGAAGGCTATTCAGCCTATCCCTACACTCCTGCACTAGAAGCGATTTGATCTCGTAAGAGGAGATCGCCTTTAGCGCCGCTTGACTATCGCTGAGAATGGCTATCCGCTCATTGCGATAGAGGTTTATTTCTATACACCGGCTTATGGCATAAACCTCTGCCTGGAAAATGCTCGGGAACTCACCCATGGGTATGGAGAGCCTAGTGCGTGGGCCCACAATCCCTGCGCCGATTCCCTCCGCCATTTTCGAGCCATCGGTGTACCACCTCATAGTACTTTCCCTCAACACCATCTCGAGGTTGGAGTCGTTCCAATCATCTTTGTTGCTGAGGGTAACCTTTAACTTTTTCCTGAGAACCTCCAATGCTGCCGTTGGACAGGTACGCATTGCGCCCGTCATGCAGACACAGGCCAGCCGCTGTAGCTTTAATAGCTTAATCCTAACCGATGTCTGCGACGCAACAGAGGCCCAGGCTACCGCCCCATACGTGATTATCGGTCTCACTATCATGGTGTACAACCACCTGACTATCCTTGGCTTACAGCCACAGGACCTACCCGTGTATATTAGATATATATATATATAATATATTTTATAATTATTACCATGTTTGTTTGTTTTACACAGAAGACACTTTCACAATTTTCGTAGAACGTTGTCGAGTTAACTGTTTTCGTTTGGATATATGATAGACTATATACAAATACTCACCGTCGTTCTGAAACCTCCATAGCAATCGTTCTTCTCATTTGGTTTTTGCAACAAAATATAATGTAAATAGATCCAATAATAAAATTAAAAACCTATTAAATTCAAAAGCTTTCCTAATAATTTATAGATAAATATTTAAAATTCATATATTCTTATTAGTTTCGTACCGGACTACCTTCAAAATTTTTTAATATTTAAGATCTATATTAACTTAAATTCGTTTTATAATTTGTGTAAAACTTTACATTCTTTCAACAACTACATACATGAAGGCATATTGCCTCACCGACAAAATGTTTTTCAATTAAACAGTTTCTGCATTTCGGTTAATTACTTTTGTTGATCATATTTAATTATTTAATTGAAAAAGCAATCAATCCACTTTGCTAAAAAAAACTGTTATAGTCCACTCATAACGCATCTTGACGGCGTCATTGGTTAAAACGAAGTTAAAATAATGAAAAAATATGCTGTTCTTCATTTAAATTACTTTATTTATTTTAAGATACATTATGCCAACAACTACGGCAATAACGAATTCTGCAATAATACATACCAAAATAACTCTAACATCTATTTCTTCGTAGTGATTTTCAAATATTGTTGAAATGTACTGTAGTTTAGTTTACTCACTTATCCGCCAAAGTGTTGAAATTTCCACTGGAAAATAATTTTCAAATGTCCCATGCTCAGGAGATCTCGCTAGTCTACAAGTGATGTTTAGATTTATACATCGCTGTATAATTTTAGTAGCAAAATATGTAATAATATTATTATTATTTTGGGCTAACACTGTGACAGACTTTGATACAGCTTCCTCTGTCATTTCTAGTATTCGTATTGATGACAATGGTATGGGTTCCGTTATGACGGTTGTATTTTTAAACCGTTTTTAAAAAATTAAACAATATACATATATTTAATCAATTCTAATACTGCTTATTTCTATTGTTGTATTTTGTATAATGTATGCACATGTGCATATGTAAGTATGTACATAGATATATGTACACATGTTCCGAAGAACTAAATACATACGTACATATGTACATACTTCTGTGCATACATATTTTTTATTGTTTTGTGCGTATCGTTCTTACTATTTGTCTAGCCTTCAAAAAATGATTGTAGTTGAATAAATCGGAAAGCATACATATAGTATTTATTTGTACATCATATATTCATAACTGTTTATCGTTTTCAGCATATACATACATAGATACAAACATGACATCTCATTAGTTGCATACCAGGTTCCATTTTTAATGCTTATTTAATGAATAAAATATGTACATACGTACATACATACATATGTGCAAACATTCATATATGTAGCTACAAAAGGACATGCATAAATATACAAACGTGTATGTAAATATATATATAAACAGTTGTTCCAATTTTGTTACTTGTTTAAGGCTTGATGTAAACGAAGAAATGCGGCGCTTAAATATGTATAGGCGCATAAATATGTATAGGTGCATATACTGTTGCTCTGCAGCTGATAATCTACGAAAGTCTTTTAGGACTATTCTAAAACAGAAAAAAAAGGGAAAAAGCTGTGATATTAAAATTAAAGAATTAAAGGGTCGACAGTTAATTTTCAGTTATGAAGACTGCCACAGTGAACATTTTAAACTAGTTTAATGAAATATATATAAATATAATAATTTTATATTGGTCAAAATATTCGGTTATAACATTTTTTATTTTCAAAAATAAAATATGTATATTTGTAATAAAAAAATATAATATAAAAAGAACTTACAAAAATTATCATATATTCATCATATATGTATGTAGTATAACACAAAAACAAAATCAAAATAATTGTACTTTCTAGTTTGCTATGGCTGAGTATTCAAAATCGGGATCAACCGTTTGGATTACAACAGAAAACGCTTTTGTTATCGATTTTCGAAGTCAACAAGTCTCAACACGTAGTAATATTTGCGAGTTTATATGCATATAAATATATATTTTTACATTTATACTTTATACTACTCCTAGAGATAGCTAAGCTGGAAAAAAGTGAATTTAACACGGTGGCTGTCGGTGTATCGCCGGTGATACATAGGAAATATACCAATGTTCGTAAATATTTTACATTTTCAATTACTGGAAGTTCTGGAAGTCCATTTTTATGTCTTGCCTTTGTTTTCTGTTAAAAATTTTAATTCTATGTATTTCTAATATTTTGGTTTTAGAAATTATGAATAGTTTTTTCTATGGAAAAATATTTTTCTTAACAAAAATTATACATACACACACTTACATATGTATAGAGATATCGTCTTATAATACCCACTTTCCACTTAAGAGTACCTCAAATGTCTATCAGTTTTTCACCGTCGTTGCATTGACACCTGTGGGTTATGTGGAATAATTTTGGCTGCGGTCACCAATGATGCACTGATTGCCAACGTATAAATGAAATTAAAGGGTATTAAGAGTTTAAGTATACCGTTTATGTCTCACAGGATATCGTCAGCAAAACCCCCGACACCCAAGCAAATTTGGTAAATCGGCGTTGACGGGCACCGAACAACTATTTATGTAAGCATTTATGGGAAGTTTTTCTATGTTAGAAATACGTATAATCTGAAATTTGACATGTATTACAGGTAATATTAAAGTTTGGGGGTTTTAGCGTGAATAATAGTGTTGATTATGCTTTGTTTATTAATTACGCACATACATATTTACTTTGTATAAAATACTTTTTGTTGCATATTTCATCGCTTAGAACGTTGCTACTCCACCTTTGCTGTGGAACTGAATCTAACGTTTGCACGGCAAATGTACATACACTTGTATATACAAACAATTCTATTATATTTTAACTTACACTCACTTATACAAAATACAAATAACTTTTAAACATATTATTAGACAATTCCTTGGCGCTTGTGTTTACATTTTTTATGTTTATTTATTTATTATTAAATTTTAATTTTATTTTTATTTTTTGATTCCAATTAACTTTTATGTCTATGTTTATAATCTTAAGTTTTTGTTCAAAGTCTGCACAAATATTTCCTAGTTTAAGTATTAGCAAAAAAAAAAAAAGAATATTTATGTACAACAAACAATTGCATAAGCGGAGATTCAATATATACTAAGGATTACTGCTCTTCATTCTTTATCGATTATGTATGTATATATGTATTTCCATTTAAGATCCCAATACATTCGAAAAAATATCGAATGAATTTATTGAATTTTCTGTTCAACACACCTATTTTGTTCATAATCGTAGATAACATGGACATTTTACACTTATTTGGAATATATGTATGTATATATTTGCAATAACATTGGATTAATAGGGATTCATATTTATATACATATGTGCTTCATGTATGTACATTTAAGCATTTGTAAATGCTTTTAAAACAATATATGTCGTACAACATATTAGACGGGGCAATTTATTTAAAAATATATTGTGGGTGAAAAAAGAAACACAATAAATGTGTAACTCAGTATAAGACTTCCGCAATAAATTTTAAAGGCATATTTTTTTTAATAACAAAATGGATTTCTATAACAAATGTATTGCAAAATATTATATTAAGTGATACATAAAAATATTACAACTGAACATAAAGTTTTGCTGAAAAATACCGTTGCCGATCCTGCAAGTACAGATATTCTCGATGGATTTCACATTTGCTTGAAAATAACATTGGTATTTTAGGTAGCGAGATCGGAAGTAGTTACTCTGAATGACAGCAATAGAAATGGCTAATTTGATTCAAATTAAATCTTTATTATGTATATAAAATACTTGTGGTACAGAACACAACACACATCAATACATTTTTACTTATACGCATTAAAATGGTATATTTCAATTTTGTATGCATATTATGTGCATAAATTTGACTGCATAACAGCTATAGCTATAGTACTTCTTCGTTGAAATAAATGCATGTGTAGCTCACACTTGCTTTCTCAAAAAAAAATTTAACTTTGTTTGGGATCACTCCCTTTAAATACACTCATTAAAAATAAAATTCCCAAACACAAGTTCATGTTTCAATACACCAGAAAAGTATACATTTTGCCAATTTTTTCCTCGCTTCCTTTCATTGCAATGTGTAACATAATTTAGGCAGTAATTTTTTGCTTCCTTAGTAAACATAACACATTTTATATAATATAACATTCACAAGCATATGTATGTATAACATTATTTCGTTTTTCTGATTTATATATGAATTTATAGAACTTTATTTGTTTTAATTTAAAGTTGTTGATTCGTTAGAAGTTATACAAATAGTTTATATTTGTTTACAACTACACAATCCACTAAACAATCAATTTCTGAAGCATTTTTAAAGCTATATTTTGTTTCACCATCACACAATTTTTACAACAGAAAATATTGTTTACAATTCGTTTTCATAATTACTGCGAGTGAGTTGCGCGTAGTAGTTGCAAGACTGCACTCGACATATTCGTCGTTTTTAAGTTTCGTTTTAAAGAAATTATTATTTATAATTAATAATAATTGGTATTGTTATGTTGTTTTTATTTTTATATTTTTATTATTCATTAACTTAGCGATGGCAACAATTTTCGGAGATGCACCATCCAATATTTGTAAGTAATAATCTCAAATGATAGTGCATTTCCAAGCACGACGTTGTTAGCGTCGCTGCATATCCGCCTCTGCCTCCAACTGAATTTCCAAATAGCAATCGTTACTTGTATAAAATGTACGCCCCAAACCGCTAACTCACATCTGCCTATAGGGCGAATGCATTTTCAACCATTGGAGTACTAGAGATGGGCCGCCAGCTTGTATTTCAGGTGGTATTGTGCTCAAAGGACATTTGTCAATGTTTAGGTATTTCAAATTTTGACAAAGTGCCAGCTCGTAAGGTAACTTTTCCAAACATGGATTTTGATTGATATAAAGATTTTCCAGATTCTCCAGCGAGCCAATCTCTTCTGGCAGGTACTGTAAATTATTTTCGCTAACTGACAAATGCGTCAGATTGCTGAGATGACCAATACTGCGTGGCAGTATAGAGATCTGATTTGTTTGCAAAATTAATTTTTGTAATTCATGTAATAAACCGATTTCGTTGGGCAGCACTTCAATGCGATTCTCTTCTAGGTCGAGAATGCGTAGTTTGCGCAGATTACCTATGGTACTAGGAACCTTTTTGAGCATGTTGTTGGATAGTACCAAAATTTCTAGATTCTGCAGATTCATTATGTCATCGGGTAACTTTTGTAAAGCATTTGTGGCCAAATTCAATTCGACCATATTAATCCAAGTTCCTACATCGAGCGGTAAAGCAGTAAGCACATTTTCTTTCATATTGAGTTTTGTGAGGCCTTTGGCTCGTGAAAATATTCCATATGGTATTTTATCGATACGATTATGTTCCAGATTAATGCTATAGACGTTGGTAAATTGAGCAGGCCCACCAGTCGGGTAACTGGTAAAAGAGTTGCGGGATAGTGTAATATTTGTAAGTGCACTAAGACTAGCTAAAAGACCATCTGGTAATTGCGTTATACCATTGCCCTCGACATTAAATTCATCCATGAATTTGCAATTTTTCAGCGATGCCGGAATACTTGATAGCCGATTGTATCTGCAGAGAGAACGCTTTATGCATACATATCATTAAATTAACTATGTCCGCTTACCTCAATCCTAATCGTACTAAGCTCTTCAAGTTGCCAATGGTTTCCGGTATGTCCAATAGTTCGTTGTGCTGCAAATCAAGTGCACTCAAAGTTACACATTTACCTATTTCTTCGGGCAAATGTTCCAAGTGGTTGTGAGAGACATCCAGTGTTGTTAAGTTTACCAATGCACCGATGGAGGAACCCAATTCTCGAATTTTATTTTCACGCAGACTCAACATAGTCAAATTAGTTAAATTGCGTATATCGGCAGCCACAGCGATGATACGATTAAAACGCAAATAGAGCGTTGTAAGAGAACGCAGCCGATAAATCACCGAAGGAATTTCCGCAAGCTTATTGTGTCTTAAATCAAGCACTTTAAGCTGCCTACAATTTTGTAACGACTCTGGTAAAGAAGTTAACGAGTTTTCGTTTAAAGCAAGTGTCTTTAAATGCACGAGACACCCTATTTCAGTCGGCAGTTGACTAATCTTGTTGCTGTATAAATAAAGTTCCGTAAGATGAACGCAGTCTCTTACTGAAGTTGGTATAACTGTGACGGAGGACTTGCTTAGATCCAAGCGTTTTATACCTTCAACATTAATTGAAAACAATATAGGAAAAAAATAATATATTATATTACATGTCATATTTACCTTCTTCCCGACAACGCTGCAGCGCTTTAACAACATCCTGATCAGCTTGTATTGGTTTACTTTTCTTTGTAGTTGGCTTGGGTTTATTAGATTCCGGGTGTTTCACCGTTACCATCTTCGGACGTGTTTCCGGTGGCATTTCGTTGTTATTTCCAAAATTACTACCGCTGGCACCGCTGCCACTGTGTGTAGGATTATTTGAAAGGTTCGTCGTTAAAGCTGCGGCGCAGCTACTGCTGCTATTGCTGCTTCCAAAACAATGTGTGGTCAATACACCACCACTACCGTTTTTCCCACTAACGTTCGTACTATCCACTGCTGCTGCGTCTTCCGATGCCAAAGAGGATGATGATGCTGTAGCGCCGGCAGAGGAACAGAGGTTCATAATTTTTCCCAGCGTTGCGTTTGATGCCTACAGTTTGTTGTCCAAATTCGTAAGCAACCAGCCTTTGCAATGATCTCCTTTCGTAACTTCGCGTTTTAATGAAATAATTAATGACTCACTGATAACTGAACTGGGCTATCCGGAAAAAAAGAAATATTTAGTCATGCTTTGATAACGAGAATTAACAACACAAAGAATTGAAATAGTATATATTTCAGATTTATGGAAGCTCGTGCTGATATGTGGATTATTTATGAAGACTTTCTAAATAAATAAATTAACCAGTTGTGGTTGATAAAGACTATTGTCAGAACATATAACTTTCATAGTGCGTTTTTTGAAGCATATTAAAGATAATTAGAATCTTCAAAAAGTTGAATTCTAGGATTTATGCTTTTATTACCTTTTCCTTCAATCGCAAATAAAACATATGTATATTTTTAAAAGGTAATTAGCGTACTCATATATCTACTTTCATAGTTTTTCTATTCTCAAAAATATATTTACGCTTACATTATGTTGATTTTGAAGAACTTTTTATTTCGGATCTATAGCTTCGTCAATTGCTCCTTAATATTTGTTAGACTTCCGCCGGGTAATACTGCATTGTATTATGAATCAGTAAGAAAGTATGTACACAAATATATACGTATGGTTGTCCGAGTTAAGCCAATTTAAATAATTTTGAAATCGATTTCAACAACAACAGGCATTAAGTTTAAATAGAAACAAACCTTATCACAGGATAATATACAAATTAGAAATGAATGTGCAACGAAATTGCCAGTTTTTTACTTGATACACAAATTCTAACAAATCACTTCGAAGAAAAAAGAAAAATGTTTGATATGTAAATATTCATAATCAACGCACCAGTTTAGCCAAGGTTTAGGCACAAATGTTACCAATATAGAACTTAATCACAATCCATTTCTGACAATATATTTATCGGTAGATATATTTCTCTACCTTTTTTGAATAAAAATCTTTAAACTTTATTAGTATTCTTTAAGTCTTGCAAAATGGTTTTTTCTCCATAATTTGACATTTTCCTCTTTCATTCTTTTTTAAGGGTTGCTGCTTGCCTGATAAGAAAACAATCGTTGTCAAATGAAAATTATAAAACTTGACTATGCAAAAAACAAGTGTTGAAGCAACTATTAATTTTATCACAACAATTTTTTTTTATATGTTATAGAAGCCGTCTCAGTTTAGTGGTACTTAGATTGTTGGTTACACAAACATACGTCAAGTTTTCATAAACAAATTAAATGTATACCTTCAAAGATCACTTTTCGTTCCAATATACTCTTGTTGTATTATTCTGTAAAAATTGCCCACAAAAATTGATTTTTCATTTTATACGCATACTTCGAGTAGGAAGTTTTTTTTCAACAGTCACATAAAACTTTTAATTATATTTCATTCATAATTTAAATTTCGAATACATTTTACCAATCAAGTTATATTTTGTGCGAATAATTTGACACTTTATTTTAAATATCACTAAATTACTTTCACTTGTCTGCAAACAAATATCCCGTCTATAAAATAATTAGTGACTGTGAATACGAAATTTTTCGCACAAGAGTTTGTGAGTTTCACGAGATGAGATTCGCAAGACGCATGCGCTGTAAGAATACAATTTTTAAACCCTATAATAAAGACTGCCAAAAACTTTAAAATCGTTTCTTTATTCCAAATTTTTAATTGTGACCGCGACTACGCTGTTCGTAAAACTTCTCTCTGTTCACCGAAAAACATAAAAGCAATATAGATATAAAATAAGAGATTTGTTTATTAGATTCGCCTTTAGTAAGAATACGAAAGTGTAAACACCTTATTACTGTTACTATCAAAGTTTGTTTTGATTGATTAAAAACAGATGTTAGCTTCAACAGTGCTATCAGCTGTTCTTTGAGCAAAAGGATGCCAGCTGATGTTCAATAAAAAAGGTTTCTACAATGGTTAAAGACACGGTAGAGGAGGTTAAAGATAACTAAAGCGTCTATATGAAGGTTTTACTGTACCACTAATAACAAAGAAATAAATTGTTAAGAAAATCATAAGAAATCAGCAGATTTTAAAGAATGTATTTATAATTCAACATATGATGAAAAAAGCGATTCCTTTAGTTACCATTGTAAACGCTGGCCATCATGGTTACGAGTCGGGATTAAAACTGCAAAAACAACTAAGTAATCAGAAAGCTGAAGATTGGGTCAATTTCCGTAATTATTTAATTTTACAGCAACATGATCCAGTGTATACTATAGGTATACGAACGAAGAATTATTCAGATGCAGATGAACAACGTTTGCGTAAATTGGGGGCTGAGTTTTTTCGAACAAATCGTGGCGGTTTGATAACCTTTCATGGACCAGGTCAATTAGTTGCATATCCCATATTACATTTGCATCAATTTCAACCGAAAATGAGATGGTATGTTGCTACATTGGAAAAGACTGTTATTGAAACCTGTCGCAAAATGGGTATTCCACAAGCTACTACTACATCAGATACTGGCATATGGGTAGGAAATAACAAGATTTGTGCAATTGGTGTACATGGCTCCAGATATGTTACAACACACGGCATAGGTCTTAATTGTTGCACCGATTTACGTTGGTTCGAACACATTGTTCCATGTGGTATTGAAGGAAAAGGTGTTACCTCATTGAGTAATGAGCTAAAACGCAATGTATGTGTAGAAGAAGCAGCGAAAGTCTTTGTACGATGTTTTGCAGAGCATTTTAAATGCCAAATACAAGAAAATGCGCAATGATTTTATAAATATTTTTCATATTAGTGGTACATGTCTTATCGATATAAACGAAATAAACATTATTATACATTGTTGTAAGAAAATTTATCTAAATACATGTTCATTATCATAGTAATCTACTTACGTGATTAAAACTTCGCTTTGCACGAGTAGATATTACAGTTATAACGGGAAATAAAAAAATGTCAAAGAAATCTTATTGAAACCGAGATTTATTTAAATTGTTTTTTGCCTCTTTGTTGTCTATAATCACTTTTCCCCTTTTTAGCGCCTCTATTCGACCAATCTCACGTTGCTCTGCTTTTCGCATGCGTCTCTCTGTGCGCGATTCTGGGGCATTATTAAAATACCGGTCGCGAAAATCGTAAGAATTCGAAAGCTGGCATGAAAGTTGTGCACTATCAGGTGCATTAATATCACGTTTTTCATAAGTCAGTAATCTACGAGAAGTAAGTCCTGAAAGTGGCTGTTCTGAATTACCGACCAAAACTAGGCTACTGTGTTGCGGTATCATTTCGCTAGTGTAGTCATCTCTATAAAAAAAATATACTTATATAAAATCATTGCCATTATTAAAAAAAAAACAACCATAAACAATACCTATGATACGGTAACCAGCACACCAAGCGTCCACCTACTTTTAAGTGATGTGCGGAAAATTGAAGAAGATCGGCATAAAGTTGCTGTAAAGAATAATGCGAGGTAGATGGATAGTGAGGCATATCTTTAGATCGTGTATTTTGCTTTGAAGTCGTCTTTGATTCTACTTTTTCAGTCGACTCCCGAATGCCATACGGTGCTGAATATGAAAATACATAGAAGCATGTCATTAATAATTATGAAACCAAAATACTTTATCTCATTTACAAAATGTATTATATTTTTTTCCAAATGTCTCTTTCGATGTAATTATTTAGATTCTTCCCTTCTTTTAAAGAGTATAAATTGTTATGTTTAGTTTAGAAATTCGTAACAAGTACTTACGATCTGTTATAATGGCATCAAATTCAACTCCTTCTCGCCAAAGCGGGTTGGAGAAATCCGATATTATTACATCTATATATCGATCGCCACATCCATATTGTTCTAAATTGGCACGCACTCTTTCATCCCTTTCACGAACTTTTTGTGTAATACGACTTGGACGTGATCGGCCATGGAGCATCATGAAATCTATGTCGGCTCCAAGGACATAACCTGTATCAAAAAGTAAATGTAAAAAGCTCTTGTAAATAACTTTATTTTACCTACCACCAAACTTAGCTGCACTCACCAGAAGGGATCCCGTTCCTACAAACGGATCCAGAACTAAGTCACCATTTTTAACCAGAGCTTGATTTACCATAAGTAGACTCAACTGGGCATCCATACTAGTGTTTCCAATAAATTTACGTTTTTTCAGGGAAAGTTCCTTTATGAGATCTCGTTGACCATTGGCAACCTTGAATAAACAAAAAGTTAATTATAACATAAAAGAAATATCTAATAAAAAAGTTACCAGCCGCCCAAAAAGTATATCGTCTGGCTCAGAAGGAACTGTCGTTGGATCTAGGCCATAAAATTCGATATAACACCACTCTGTTTGAGGTGTTTTCAAATCGACTTCACCTTGAAATGGTAAGTACTCTAGTGTCTCAATTTTCTCAACTTTTTCCTTTTGCGAAATGTGTTTGTTATAGGTCTCAACAACGATTTTGAATGATTTTTGTTTATATGGATTCATAAGCGTTTCTTTGGTCTTTATACTATCTTGTAATTTTTCATGGAAACTTTTTAGGTTATTCGAGTGGCCCCATAGTTCATATATACTGCGCAGACTAACAGAGCGCGAAGCAAATTTAATAGCTGATTCTTCATTTGCAAATTCGACAATCCAAAACGGTTTCTGTTTATCAAAAGAAATTAAAAACTTTTATTATATTTATAAAAAGCTTCTTACCAGTGTATTGTCACTTAATTTTCGATGCTTTAATCCAAATAACTTAATGATTGAGTTGAATTCCTGCAGAAGTGTTCATATTAGATAAAGTACTGTACAAAAATAAATGCAACCACTTACGGCAACACGGAAATCTAAATGTTCTTGTGCAAACCACAAAATATATTTCTTCCAACTGTTTGTCATCTTTTAAATTTAATTAATTATGAAGTAAATATTTGAGTTTTGGTTTATTTCTGGTTGTATGTTTGCTAGTGATGTATCGATAATTAAAATTCAAAATCGATCTTCTTGTCGAAACAGTGTTGTCGATTTATTCAATACGTAGTGTAACAGAATATTTGTAGTTATATCAACTTCCTAGCAAGCTTCAGCGGAGAGACTCCGATATATTCAGTTTCAAGGGTTCGCCGTCCATGAAATGCGATGGACGGGGCAAGGACGGAGACGACTAGGTCCTTGAGATAGTTAATACAATGGCCATAAGTGTATAGCCACAATCCGCGTCAGAGCAAAATTTTTCAACATAGTACTGATTTGGGCCAACACCCCGACGGAAGAGATGAACGAAATGACCAAAGATGCCTTTTATGTGCCGGTGGAGCGTGCTTATAACGACTCCGATACAATGAAAAAGTTGGGGTTGGCGATTTATATTTCTAAACTAAACAAAAATAAATTCACCAGTGAAGACTATTAATCATAGATAAGGACTGTTTTTATTCCTTATTTCATTTCTTTCGTGCTCTGAAACTTCTCCAAATTTAATCAAATACTACTAAATGCACTCTACTACAAATGAAGTAGAACCCTGTCCACGTGGTTATTTTACGATCCACAACTTTCTTCTTCTACAATCGTTGCTTTTCAAAATAATACATGTAGATTTAATTTACAATCATTATGATAAATTTTGTATATTCAAAGACATATTTTACATAAAATTTAAATGTACATACTAAAAACATATGAAAAGTTACTATGTACATGTTTATTTAATGGTATACTCAGAGAAATTACTTTGAAATATAAAAATGTTTAAAGAGGCGTTATTCAATGCAACCCTGAGCAAACGTCAACTCGGCCATTTTGCTGAAATTTCGACCATGGATAAATTGATCCGAAAGTCCTCTCTTCGCTTTCTGAGAGAGCCCATGATCTCACGGTTTGGTATGGCAACACTGAAAGTTCATGGGCTACGAATCAGGTGACAAGCAAAACAATGAACTGCCAGACAAAATCCCGTTAAAAATAACTGGCAAAATCAGTTCGTTCTTCTTCTCATAAGTAATTGTGTTGTAAAAATATAGTGTTTAGGTTTTTTGATTAAAAATAAAGTGTATAAGTGTTTTTAATAAAAATAAAGTTGGTAAGTGCATTATTAAAGCCATCGTAAATACATGTATATAAATATATTATGTTTTCCTAACGTATTATAGGAAAATGCCAAAAGCTAAAAATAAGTGTGTGGCTGGATGCGTAGGAGCGCGACGTTTTTTCAATTTCCCCAACAAGGAGAAGGATGGATCCAGGTTCGTAAATAATTTTAATTAGTAGAAAAATATAGTTATTTAGTGAAATTTAGAAATATTGTGCCTATTTTGATATTATTTTAGATGCAATTTATTGCATGATAAAAAATTTATCATACTTGCGAAATGTAATGTAATTTAGTAAATAGTATTGTAATATTTAATAGATCCAATTTAATATGTTGTTTGGAGTAGCGTAGTAGATGTAAATATTACTATAATTATAAATTATAAGTACAAATAAATGTAATACGAGTAGAAAGTATCGTAAATACTAATAAATGTTATAATGTAACAATATTGGTTTTATTTGTAGTCGATATTAGATTTTAAAATTTATTATTATAAGTAAAGGTATTAAGGTTTAGGGTATATTTGTTTTTTCTTAGGCATAATATTTGGAAAGAACGATTGGGCGTAGGAGAAAATCGGCAAAAATATTTATATGCCTGTGACCGCCACTTCTCGGATGAAGTCCGGTATTTGAAAAAACTGTCGCCGACTGCGGTTCCGGATAGAAATTTAACTCCTACACCCAGTTTTCAGGTAGAATTTAGCGATCCTACTTCGACTATCGAATTAGGAATATTAGATTTTGAACCTAAATTGGTCGAGAACCCCTCAGGTTCAAGCGACCTGTTATTGCTAGCGTCTGTAGCAGAAGACGCACTCGAACAGGAAATAGGAGTTTTAGAAAATATTTCCATGGGCGATAGTTCGTTAGAAAAAGGATGTCAAACAAGTTTTAGTTTGACATCCTTCGCGTCTAAAAACTTAAAATTAATGGAGGAAAATGTAAGTTTGAGGGTTAAATTAGAAGAAAAAGATGAGGAGATTAGTAATTTAAAATTTCAATTAAAAGAAATGTCGGTAAAGCTGAAGACTTTAGAAACTGAAATTAAAAATTTAGGAGAGGTTAGTAATTATGAAAATTTTAATAGAAATCTTCCTCCTCAAATAAGTAGTATAATAAAAAATAGTTTAGTAAATTGTAGCCGTCAACCAAAAGGTCGTAGATACGACACCTATTTCAAAACTTTGGCTTTAGGTGTATACTTTCTTTCACCTTTAGCATATAGACACCTAAAACCTCTTCTTAGATTTCCGGAAGAGAGAACACTTGACGAGTTCGTTTCCGAATGGCCCCGAGACCCCGGTTGTAGTAATAGTTCTTTAAAGTGTTTAGAGTTAAGAAGTCGGGGTTTTACGCAGGAACAAAAGTTTGTATCAATTTTGTGCGATGAAATGGCACTTAAGAGTCATTTCCAATACGTCCCTAAATACGACAAGATTATAGGAGTAGAAGATTACGGCGATGAAAATCGTACGTCTCGTATAGGTAATAGTGCAATGACTCTTATGGTTCAAGGTATTGGTGGAATGCCTTGGACACACCCACTCTCCTATTTCATTGTCCATGGTTCATGTAAAGGGGATGTCGCCAAAAAGTATATATTTGAGGCCATCACCCAATTACAAAACATAGGTCTCATACCTTGCCATTTTGTTTCAGATCAGGGATCTAATTTTGTCTATTTATCTAGGATTTTAGGAGTGACCGAAGAACGCCCATATTTTCAGGTTAATGGCAAGGATATATTCTTTTTTTTTGATAGCCCCCACCTTTTAAAAAGCACTAGGAATTGTTTAGAAAATTCAAAAAATAAAGTCAGTTTTAAATCGCGTCCGGTGAGTTGGGATGACATTGTACATTTCTATAATAAGGATTCCCAAAATCCCGTGCGTTGCGCCCCTAAACTGTCTGAAGCACATATGTTTCCTAATAACTTTCAAAAAATGAGTGTGAAGCTGGCATCCCAGGTTATGAGCGACACTGTAGCCTCTGGTATGCTCGCTTCATACAGTTCAGGGCTTTTGTCGTGCCCTAATGCTCGATTTTTAAATACCGCGGAATATCTTTTATTTTTTAATAAGCTATTTGATATTTTTAATAGCAGAAACTTTGAAGCTATTTTGCCAACAAAAAAGTTTTTTCGGCGTCAGACGACCAGTTAGAATTTTTAGATGAGGCAGCAGGAATTTTAAAGACAATTAGAATAGAAGACGAAAATGGGTCTGACATAACAAATTCTTTTAATTATATTAAGGGTTGGATTTTAAACATAAGTAGTTTAAGACGTTTGTGGCGATTTTTGTCGCAGTCAGGCTTCACTAACCTACAGACGCGAAGACTTTGCCAGGACAATTTAGAACACTACTTTGGACATATTAGAAGAGGAGGGGGAAGAAGTGTAAGGATTACTCCTTACATGTTTTGTAATCTTTTTAAAAAGTCTTGGGGGTTGCGATACGCCAATATCGTAGTAAAGGGAAACTGCGAACCCGTTCCAGAAAACGAAACCTTTTCAATTGCACAGTCTCATCAAATAATAGCAAGTGTGTGCAATGACAAAGTGGTACGGGATCTTTCTTGGCAAGAATTTCAAGGTCTACCGCGACCAGACCACACCTTTAATCGGATAGTAGTAGGAGAAAATTTAGAATTAGATTTAGAAGTAGATTTCTTAAAAGAAAACGCATATTCGTATTTCTGTGGTTATTTTTATTTAAAAATTTATAAGACACACGCTTGCTCCCAACCCTTGCCATATATAGGAGATGAAGATATTTCACGAGAATTTTATTTTATTCAACAGAGACAAGTTGACAGGTGTAATTTAGTAAGACCACCACAGGAATTTTTAGATTATTTAAATAAATTAGAAGCAATTTTCCTAAAGGAATTTGATTCAACTTGTCATAGGATAGGTGTAGGACAAATTTTATTTGATAAACTCAAATGTGTCAGACCCTATTCTTGCTGTGAAAATTGCAAAAGCGATCTAATTTTAACATTATTTGTTAAAATTAGAATTTTCTTTTTAATTAAATTTTATAATAGAAGCCTTAGTACCCCTAATTTTAAATCAAAAATATTATGCGTTTCGCACTTGTAGGTAGGTAGGTGGTAAAATATCTTCAAAGCTCTACGGAAGCATATGTGTGTAAAATTTATTTTTTGAATTTTTTTTTTCATATATTAACATATACATATAATTTTTTTTTATTTTTAAAACTCTTATTTTCTGCCCAGCCCTTTTAGTTTTAAATTATATAATAATTACCCCTGAAAACTGGGTGTAGGGTAGTTTGTATATATGTAAATATTTGCGTACTCATTTTATTTATTTTTTTATTGTATATTCATATTTAAAATATGAAATATTTGCGTACTTTTGCTGTTAAACAGAATTATGAAATGTGATATTTTGTTTGTATAGTTTTAAGATTTTTTTGTTTTGAATATTTTTGTTAATTTTTATATTGTTTTTGAATTTCGACAATTATTGTCATTTTTGTGATTTTATTTTGTACCTATATGGGTGATATAGGCCTATAGGGGAACCGAGCACCCAAAACTAACTTCGGTAACGCGCCTTTTGTATACCTCAGCGGTGGTGTGGAAATTACAAACTCCCAAAACATTTACTAAAAATTTCCTAACACATTTCTTCCATAGTGGCATCACTGGCAAATGTTATAAAAAATGTGGACTTTGACAGCGCTCTCTCGAATCAAAGAGTTTCGGATCAATTTATCCATGATTTCGACGGTGCATAGAGGCAGGCCGACGAACTTCTCAAATATTCTGCTTCAAACCCGCATATTATTTGCGAAAATAATTGAAAATTGGCAGTTTAAGTGATTGGTTCTAAATATTTGATAAAATAATCATGGCGCGCTATACTCAACGTCCGGAAAATGCTCTGAAAAGAGCTAATGGTAAGTGCATACAAATGTGTATAAGACCATGCTGCCGAAGACAGATTTTGCAGTCGTGGTAAACGGGTGACGATGCGCTGAACTGTCACAATACATATACATTAACAGATCTAAATACAGATTTATCCAAAATGATTTTGCTTTATATCTATCTATACAGAATTCATTGAAGTTGGAAAGCCTTTGCGTGCTTTGGACACCCTTCAGGAGGTATTCCGCAACAAGCGCTGGAACTATGCCTACTCCGAGACCATTATTGAACCACTTATGTTTAAGTATTTATACTTATGTGTGGAGTTAAAAAAATCACATATCGCTAAGGAGGGTTTGTTCCAATACCGCAATATGTTTCAACTGGTGAATGTGAATTCTTTGGAAAATGTAATTCGAGGATATTTGCGAATGGCCGAAGAACACACTGAGGCTGCTCAGGCTCAGTCGTCGGCAGCAGTTGCCGTTTTGGAGTTGGACGATCTGGACAATATTGCTACACCTGAAAGCATTTTAATGAGTGCCGTATGTGGAGAAGATGCACAAGATCGTTCCGATCGCACAATCCTACTGCCATGGGTAAAGTTTTTGTGGGAATCTTATTGCCAGTGCTTGGAATTGTTGCGTGTGAATACGCACTGTGAAGCCCTGTACCACGATATCGCTCGCATGGCATTTCAGTTCTGTTTGAAGTACAATCGCAAGAGTGAGTTTAGACGTTTGTGCGATAAGTTGCGAAAACATTTGGAAGATATTTGTAAAAGTACTACCCAAACTACTGGTGTCTCAATAACTAAACTTGAAACACAACAGTTGTGTTTGGATACAAGGCTTTATCAATTAGATTCTGCTATTCAGATGGAGTTATGGCAAGAGGCGTATAAGGCCATTGAAGACATACACGGTTTGATGGCATTGTCAAAGAAAACCCCAGTGCCAAAAACAATGGCAAATTATTACCAGAAATTAGCAATGGTTTTCTCTAAGGCTGGAAATCAACTTTTCCATGCTGCAGCATTGTTGAAGCTGTTCCAGTTGACACGCGAATTGAAGAAAAATTTAACAAAGGATGACATGCAACGTATGGCTTCCCATGTCCTTATAGCAACAGTTTCGATCCCACTGCCCTCGGCTCATCCAGAATTCGATCGTTTCATTGAAGCCGATAAGAGTCCACTAGAAAAAGCTCAAAAACTAGCTGTGCTACTCGGACTTCAACAGCCTCCAACGAGGGCTTCTTTAATTAAGGAAGTTGTAAGTATAAGTAATATATGTTTTGTTTTGCACTAATTATTAATCCCTGTTTTTAAACTAAATTATAGGTCAGGCTAAATGTACCGCAGTTAGCTTCTGAAGAGTTCAGAAACTTGTATAACTGGTTAGAAGTTGATTTCAACCCCTTGAATTTATGCAAGCGTGTGCAAACTGTTATCGATGTTATTGAAAGCGCTCCCCCAGAGAATAACTTGTTGGCACCTTATATAAAATCATTGAAAGATGTTACAATTATGCGATTGATTAGAGAAATTTCACAAGTTTATCAGAGTATTGAATTCAGCCGTTTGTTACAACTAGCATCGTTTTGCAATATTTTCGAACTCGAAAAGTTGTTGGTCGAGTCAGTGCGTCATAATGATATGCAAATTCGAATTGATCATCAAAAGAAATGTATTTACTTTGGAACTGATTTAACCGAAAGTCAGAGGGAAGATCACCCCGATGGTCCAACATTACAGTCCATGCCTTCTGAGCAAATTCGGTCACAACTGGTTAACATGGCAACTGTTTTAAATCGTGCTGTATCGGTTGTCTATCCAAATCGTGAAAAAGATCAACGTGCCAAACTGCGGGCTCAGATGGTGTATCATTATCACGAGATCAAGGATCGGGAACATCAACGTATTTTGCAACGTCAAAAGATTATCGAAGATCGTAAAGAATTTATTGAAAAGCAGAATAATGCACGTGAAGAGGAAGAAGCACGTCGTTTGGAAGAAGAAAGTCGCAAGGCGAAACTTGCCGAGCAAAAGAGACTGGAGCAGGAGAACGAAGAGCGCGAGAGAAAGCGTCATCAAAATGAAATTGAAGCAATTAAGGTTAAGAGCCTAAAGGTAAATCGAATTAAAATCTCGTTTTAATTTCCCTATAAATACTGACTTCACATTGTACATTTTTTCCCAGGATAAAATGCAACAAATTTCGCAAACCGCGCACGGTAAAAAGATGCTTTCTAAATTGGATGAAGAAAGTATTAAAAAGTTGGATGCGGAACAAATCGCAGCTAAAGAATCTGAAGAACTGCAACGCGAACGCAAAGAATTACAGTCGAAACTCAAGTCCCAAGAGAAAAAGATCGATTACTTCGAGCGTGCTAAGCGAATGGAGGAAATACCTCTTTTCGAAAAATATTTGGCCGAAAAACAAGTTAAAGACAAAGAGTTTTGGGAAGCACAAGAACAACAGCGCATTGAGACCGCTATTGCAGAACGTAAAGACGCTGTCGCACAACAGGAACGTTTGAAACGCATGTATGAGGATCGTGATATCTTCCTAGAGGCCTTGAAGAAGGAACGTGCATCATTGTATGTCGAAAAACTAAAGAAATTCGAAGTCGCTTTAGCCGAAGAACGTAAGCGTTTGTTAGCACATCGTTGCGAGATGCGTCGTCAAGAACGTCGTCGTCAATGGCTTCGTGAAAAGGAAGAGGAACGTATGCGCAAAGAAGAGGAAATTCGTAGAGCAAAGGAGGAGGAAGAAAGGGCTATTGCTGAAGCTTTGCGCAAGGAGCGTGAAGCAGAAGAAGAGAAAAGACGTATTCAATATGAGAAACAACGTGCTAAGGAAGAGGAAGCTGAGCGCCGTATTCAGGAAGAACGTGAACGTTTGGCTCGTGAAGTGGCTGCTGAAAATCGTGAAAAGGGCGGTGATAAGGATCGCGATCAATGGCGACGAGGTGATCGTGGCGAACGTTCCGAAAGAATAGAACGTAGTGATCGCATCGAACGTGGTGATCGTATCGAACGAGGTGGCGATCGTACCGAACGCGGAGATCGTGGTAACGCTTCTAACACTGAATGGCGTCGTGAGCGTCCAGAACGCGTTGAACGTGGCGAACGAATCGAGCGTGCTGAACGTCCAGATCGTGGTGATCGTTTTGAACGTAAGGAAGGTGAAAGTGGCGGATCCGACTCATGGCGTGTACGTCGTGATCCCGACCCAGCAGCTCCTCGTGCGGGTGGTCCCGGAACTGGACGTGATAATCGCGAAGTACGAGATGGTCGTGACGGCGGAGATAAGTGGCGCCGTGGTGGCACCGGAGCTGGTGGCCTTGGAGGTGCTCCCAGACGAGATGATCGGGAAAGTCGTGAGGGCGGTGGAAACTGGCGGGATGCGCCACGTAATGATCGTGATCGCGATAATCGAGATATGCGCGACAATCGACGTCGCGATGAACGCGGTGATAGACGTGATCGTGACCGCGGAGCCGGTGGTGGTGGTGGCAAAGATTCCGGAAGTTGGAGAATGGAACGTCCTTCTGGTCGTGATGACAAGGAAAGAAGTGCTCCCAAACGCGAACCTCAAGAAAAAGGTTAGAAATTTGTTTGTCTTTTTTTGTTGAATTATTTTTAATTATGCCCTTTGTAGAGAACAAAAGTGGAGATGATGGCGAGTGGACTAATGTAAGGCGCCGTTAAGTGTGGACGCACAAGTAAACATGACGTTAACAATAGGCCAGATTAAAACAAATATTTCGATGTAAACGTGCAAAAATCAAATGTTGTGAGAAACGTTTGCTGAAATCCTAAATCATAAATACTTACTATTTTAATAATTGCCGATTGATTGAACTTCGTGCAGTTGTCATTTATATACACATATTCTTATATGCTTCGCTTAGTCTATTGTTCAATAATGGAAATTAACTCGTAGTCTTCAAAAAATACATGCTATGAGTGTATAGAAAGGCATACATATTTGCAATTTCTTCAAATATCAATAAATATATATAAACATAAAATAAAATGAAAACTGGATGCATTTTCTTTTAATTCCTTATATGTGGTCATGTGGGGAATAATATCACTTTAAGTTGGAAAAAAATATGAGATACTTCTCGAGACCATTTATTAAAAACATGTGAATTCCCTAAAATTCGTAGTCTGTTAGGCAAATGTTACCACATTGAGAAAACTCACAACGCGCTGAAATATAATAAGCGAGAACATCAATATTAAAGAGTTTTATACATAGTTCATGCTGGATATCCCATCATTCTTTAGTGAATCTATGTATTAGAACGGCTTCTGAGAAGTTTTACAGAAGAAATTTTGAAATTAGTAATACCACAATTTCGTTCGTGTTATTTGTTAGAATGAGTTTGGCAGAAAAATCTGTGGATGTAGGAATGATTTCTTCTTGCAACTGTATTAATATGAAAGTTTGACAGTTATTTCACTTATCACACTGCAATAACTGTTCACTTTTGATATAGACAACAGCTGATTTATACCCGGGAACAGTTTTAATATTAGTAAATTAATTATATGGCAATAAAATATATATCTCATTTAGTTATCTTCTTTTTCTTCCTTCGTAAATACAAGTGGCAACACCTTATACTTGCTTCATTATTTACATATATTTTCACGGTTTGACAATTTTATTATCGATTGTGTTTGGTCGTGTAAAGTGTATAGAAAACCAAATTAATTCATAAAATTATCCGGAAGCAGTTATAAATATTTAAACAAGCTTTTTTGTTTTTCTTGTGTATTTGGGTTAATTTTGATATAAAGTTAAGACCTAAGTACTGAAGTTGAATTATAATACCAAAAAAAAAAGTGGACTAAACAGCGGCGATAATTTAGAATGGTGAGAATATCCAAGCAAGGTATACCAGCGGAAAGGCAAAGAGACCAAAAACGCATATAAAAAAAAACAAAAAAGCAAAAAGGAAAGGGACTTTTCAGGCGTCGTCGTCGTCGTTTTCTTGGTATACAGATTTGTGTTGCAAGCGGTACAAAACTTTGAATACATTACAAACATTTTGGATTTGAAAATTTTTATTACACTGATACATATAATACAGAAGTAAATTGAATTGTGCACAAGCTTTCCCACAATCTAAATTAAAAATTTCACAATGACCAACATGGAGAAGCAACATGAAATGGTAAAACGCAGTCTGGTGCAATTCATTAGTGCCCACATTCCAGGTGCAGATTTTAGTGTAGTGGACGAAATAGTTTTGCAGTATATTATTTCCATTTTGGAGGAAGCTTCACAAGATCCATGTTTCGATGTTGAGGACTTTGTTGAAATGATGGGCGCTTATTTTGCCGAGTTTTCCTCAATTGACCAGGGTATTATTTGCGAATGGATATATAAATTGGCTAATGAATTGAACGAAATGGAAAAGAATCAAGGAAATCAAAGTTCTACAAATTTATCTTTGAAGTATGCTATATCTATAACTAATTAAGAAGCGATTAGATTTTTAAAATTCATATATTTATTTTTAGTTCTTTGAGCCTTTCTGATATTATACCCGAATCAAAGTTACGTGCACGTAATGCTTCCATTTCTGAAAAGGATGAACACTCCATAAATGGCAGCTGCGCAGGTGGGGCCGGGCCCAAGCGCGCACAGCATTTATCAGAAACTAGTGATGGTGGTTCTACTGATAGCTCAACTTGCGATTATTATTTGGATGAAGCCGAGGTTTTGCAAGAAATGTTTCCAGACACAGCCTATGTAGAGGTGCGTATGTGTAAAAAAAATATTATTGTACACTTGTTTGGCCTGTGGCAGACAATTGATTTTTAAAATATATAATCCATATACATACATGTGTTCTTTATTTCTACACATTAAAAAATGAATATTTTTCTGTATAAGTTTTGCAAAATTTTTAAAGTATAGATTTCATGCATATATGGTGTTATAATTAAATATTGATACAATCACTTACTTCAGTGTAAATTTTTAAATACATTTTTCTGCATCACGTTCATTTGTCGTACTTTAATCCATGCTTACCTCGAAGCTAAGAGAATCTATGAAGTATGTACATAATGAAATTTTTCACGTGCCCTTTTCTTCACAAGGTGGTAGTCATTTCTCGGAACCGCTGATATCGAACCGCCATCTTTATTCGGGCAATGCCTATCAACGCCGCTCCATTCTACGAAATTATTTCAGGATATTAGCATAATAGTATATATCGATCAAATTTAAGCCCTTGTATAGAAAACGTTTTTTACTGAACAGAATACCTTCACGAAATTTAGCTCTTATTATTAAAGCAACGCTATAATCTTCCAAAAAAATTATTCAGAAAGTTTCCCTGCACCTGTGAAGAGCATTATAACTTCGATGATGCCGAATTTATCTGTTTTAAGTGTTTATTATAGTGTTCGTTTTTTTGCTGCCACAAGTGTTTACATTGTTAAATTCTATCACACATAATAATCAAATGCAAATTAAAATTTCGAAGACAAGTATACTTATTACATTCAAATTCTCTTTATTTAGGTAAAACATTGCATTGCTATAGCTAAAGGGGATATTGACAGCGCAACTCAAATTCTATTGCACCGCCAAGAGACTGGCCAAAGTTTGACCGACAAATCCATTACAATTACTGGACGTAAAAATATTGTTGTAGATGATGCCGAACTAAAAAATCGTATTATTGAGAGGTTCATTGACCGATACTTACATTTTTTGAGGTAACATTTATAATCTTTTTTTTTCTACCTACCTGCAGATACTCATACGTTGATAAAAATGCCACTCAGCGTGAATATAAGCCAATGGTACCGAAATTCGAACCAAAGAAATTGGTTCGCTATAGAGATAACAAGATTGTTTCATTGAAAGGCGAACGTTATACTGAAGTTAAGCGCGACGAGGAAGCTGAGTTAAAAAAACCCAAAAAGCAACTTCAACCGTAACTAAAGTTGTTGAAATCCTGCTATAAGTATTTTATAAAAAAGTTGAAACTGCTAAAACAACAACAAAAGCAACCACTTGACGAATATAGCAAACAACCGCTTCAACATTTAAATCACCATTTGATATTAAAAAATTTGAAACAAATTATCACTACTATATCACTGATAATTGCACATAAAAACGAACCCACACTACCAATAACACTCAAACAACTGCATACGCTAAAAGGAACTAAACTATTGGTTGAAATACTTGAAATCTCAACGACGATTCATGAATACCAACAAGTTACAAATTTTGCTGTTACAGCAACAATTCTAATATTGAAGTTATTAATCTCCAAAATTACATTGCTCCCTAAGCGATTTGCAATTTTCAAAGCGCTCGAATACCAATGTAAAACTAACTCCAATTCCGTATTCCCAAGCGTTTATAATACGACAGCGAAGTGCATTTCTAATTTAGACTCTAGATGTGAAACTTTTGTGATTTCCAATACTAGGATAATTGAATATTTATTGTATACTAAATCTCACGGCCATACGAATTTTGTGTATCGCTGCAGCTATTTATCCAATATTTTACAGCGTAAAAGTCAAAATAGTTGTATTATATTTATTTGTAATATTACGTTTATTTTTTATTTAATTTTTATTTTATTTATTGAATTAGCGTGGAACGCTTTACAAATATCCTATAATTATTTAGTAATATTTATTGTTTTTGGCAAGCTACAACAAGAACATAAAATTAGTGGTAATTTAAAATTTTTATGAGTTAATATTTTGTTTCGAGAAATAAGTTGATTTTACAACTGTCGATATTTGCTACTACTATTTAATAGGAAATTATGACAACGTCGGTACGCTGATGGTTTTGCATGGAGCTAGCATTGTGATAAATGCATATGCGAAAAAGAGCAAACCATCCGCAACAAAACTATATGTATGTATATGTAAGGCTCGAGTCTGCTAAATAAAATTTGAATTTGTTTCATACGCCTGCGGTGCCTAAGTTCAATTAAATGCCGGCTCTTAAGTGCAATAGCGTGCTACTAGTGTTACAAAATATATGATTTAATTAAAAATGGTAAAAAAAATTATAACATATATTTATTAACAATTTATTGTTAGCAGTTCACGAATTTCGAATTAACTTTTCGCCAGCTATTGTCTGAAGCCTACAATTAATTTCTTTTGCACTAATCGGTTGAAGCAGCACTTACATACATATGTAGATAGAAAATACGACCGATAGACATGTCTTTAAGACGCACGAGCTCAAATAGACTTATGAATTTACCTATAGCTATGTTTATAATGCAAATATAGTAATTTTTCAAGATGATGTTTTATACTGTATTTTAATGTGTAATTGAATTGAATGATCGAAGTGTTAACAAAATATGGATGAAAGTGCGAAGTGCGAAAAGAGTTAAAATACGAACGATTTAGAAAAAGACATGCCATACATATACATTAATTAACATTCGTAAATCTACGCTTAAACTCGGTTTTTGTTTTTTAATTATTTTATTGTTATTTTTTCTATGTTATTGCAATAGAATTTTAACTTTTCATTTAGAAGTTATTACTTTTGGAAAGGCGCTTGCTAAATAACACACAAAAGGCGTTATTATTTAAGCTTGTTCAAAATTGAAAATGTCACACAGAGCCTTTCTGAATTCTAACCTCTATATGTAAATTGAACTGAATTGTTTGACTTATTTTATATTATACAGTTAAGATAACGAAACAGAACTTTATTACCGAAAGCTAAAACTCAGTTATTGAAGCAAAAGTTGCCAAAAAGTTGAAATAAAAAGAAAATAAATGGAGTAATCAATAAATCCTAATAATACTAGTCTCACATCTAGATGTAAATGAATGCGATTTGCCATTTTTGCTGGATGAATAAATGTATGAATACGCTAAATTGGGAGCACATTGGTTTTACGGCACCGTATTTGCTACCATAATACACCAAAACACTCACATAAACACACATAAAACAACAATACACAAGAATGTGTTTTGCAGTGCAAACGCAACTGCATTTTGCAAGCGTTATACGAAAATTTAAACTCACTAAAATTAAAAACAAAAAAAAAAAGAAAAGTTGTAACTTAGTGTGCTTCAATGTAATTCCTAGTAAGCTACATAAAATGCGAACTTACCTACATACATACAATACATACATACATATTACATGTTTAACTAAAATTCAAGTCAAGAAAAGTAGAGAAATGATCATAAAAAGTCCTAACTTAAGCATATTAAAGTGTATTAGAAAGAAAAAGAAAAAAGCGTTTAAACTTGCTGCTGTTGATTATATAACACAGTTTGCACAAGTTATGTATCCCTTACTTTGATTACAACTTACCTTTTGATTGTTGAAAATGAAATTTAAAAACATGTTAATTTCGATTTATGTTTTATATAAATCAATTATTTTCAAAATATATTTATAATAAGTTATATTGCCGCAAATATTTACAATATACTTTAGATTAGTTTCATTATACATTAAAATATAAACTAATTTTTTTTTGAGTTGTTATGGGGTTAGGTATAGTCAAAGACATGAAAAATGACAATTTATTATATCATTTTTTTTTTATAAAAGTAAAAACATAGCATCATAAAATAAGATTTCGACTGGAATTGCCATAAGTTAATATAAAATTATACAATTTTAAAAGTACTGGTTGTCAGTGTTAATCCAGTTCCATCTAAGTGACCATCTCTAATCTTTGGAGATTCTACTAATATCAATCGTGCAAAAAAAAAAAAAAATGAACCAGTGGCTGTACGAAGCGTTTTGTTTTTGTAAGTTAACAAAGAGGCGACAAAATTTATTTCAGATTTTTAGGAAAAAACCAACAGTTAATGGTTTATAAAAAAAAATTGAAATAATTCAAAAAATTTATTTCAGATTTTTAGGAGAAACAGTTAATGGTTTATAAAAAAAAAATCGAAATACAAAAATCTTCGATCAGCCATTAGATTTTTTGTTTTCGAAAAGCTGTATAATTATATTTCACTGAAATCTATCAAGTTTTCGAGCTACAGTGGTCACCAGTTAATAGTTTTGAAAAAAAAAAGTTTAAAGTTTTACGCAAACGTTCCAGAGCGGCCGAAAAACCTTTGAAAATGATCGAATAACTCAAAAAATATTTGTCTTCAGATTTGCAGTTTATACTTCTAAGCGATTTAGGGATTTCATATAGTCTCACAAAGTTGTAAGTTATGACGAACCGAAAACATTGCGTTGCGAATTTTAATTGCGTAAACTCATATTTGTATGTAATTCAACAACAAGTTTTTTAATCAAGTGTAAAAATATGTGATTTTATGAATTTACGTTGCGTTATGACTACTAAGTTGTGAGTCCCCAATTATACTTTAAGATAATGCAAAATAAGCAATTTGTTTTTGAAAATTCTGACTAGCCCTAACCCCTTATAAACACGAAATAATTTGAATTGTATGCAATTTACTAAATCTGAATAGTAAATCGATTTTTTTTTATAGTTTCTTGCTTAAATTGTCAGATGGCAAATACAGTTAAAATAATTTGATAGCAATATTTAATAAGTATATAAATATTAATATACAAATGTATGTTTTTTCACATTTTACATCACATATTTATATTCATAAATTATTATTATTACTATGATTATAAATTGAAATTAAAAATAGCTACCTAAATTTAAACAGCCGCAAAAACCGCAAGTACTTTGTTATATAACTCGCTGACGTATTATTTATTCCATTCATATAAACATTTGCATTTTTAGTTTAGATATTAAATAAGTTTGTAGTTTTATTTTTAAATTTTATTTTAATTATCTTATGAATTTTATTTCCTTGTAACCTGAAACAAAGCCGTTGATGGCTTGATGCCTTAATTTTACATATATTCTTATTAAAATGCAAATGAAAAATAGCTCTAACTTTGTACACTTTGCGGTCGTAATTGCCACTCCATGAATTCCCAATTAATCAACTCACACATACTGATATTATAATTCGAATTACACACATAATATTTACATATATTTTAAATTATATTTATTTTAACCGTGCATAATTAGATATCTAATTGAATGAATTATTATTTTATAAAAGAAAAACTTACCGATCCAAACAGGATTAGATCGCCTAATTATAATTTAACTCTTATGCAATGCTCTTGCCTAAATTCACCAAATTGAATTCTTAACACTTTCTTTTATTTTTGTTCATGTTTATGTTTAATAAGTTTCTTTATATTTATTGTGATATTAGTATAATTTCATCACAATTGAAAATGAATACGCTATAACCTAAAACAGATATTAAAAGAAGCATATGCATGTGTACTATATGTATACTTACCATAGATATTATCCACTCGCTGAAGAGGCAGCAAAAAGTTTGAAAAAGTTCATTAAAAAAATAAATAAATAAATTCACTATCAACACTAAAATGAATATAAAATATATAAAATAAAGAATACCAAAAATTTTTTCAAAATCATAAAAAAAAAAATACATTGCTTTGCAGATTGTAGTAACATTATGTAATCAAAGTTTGAATGTGTTTATTTATAAAGCATTGCAAATATATGTATGTACATATAGTATTTTATTTGTTATGAATTTGGAAAAATACATATTTTATTTGCATTTTTTTCGAGTTAAAAACAGGTAAGTAAGAAGTGACGAAATAAATTTATAATTGTTCTTCTTTATTGGCGTAGACACCGCTTATGCGGTTATAGCCGAGTTTACAACCGCAAGCTAGTCGTTCTTCCTTTTCGCTGGAGTGGCGACCTTCCTTCTCCTCTGTTTTCCCCGGCGGGTACTGCATAGAATATCCTCAAGGCTGGAGTGTTTTCATCTAATGGGACGACATGACTTAGCCAGCGTAGCCGCTGTTATTATATAATTACAATAGTTTTTGAAAAAGTGATTAAATAAAGTTGAAATATCACTAACAACCTGAAGTGCTCGTAAATCCTTTGTTCACATCGTTCCGGACTCCTACAACAATAGTAAAAAATATATATTCGAGACAATGTAAAATAAATTTATACTTGTATGTAAATAGCTGACTTACGTGAAGAAGTACCACCAAGTTTATTAAAAAATTCTGAGCTTTATTACAAAGCAATGCCAAACTAACTTCTAAGCTAATGTAATCCTTACCTTGCTTTCTAATTTATAATTTTTCATCCAAACTAATTTTACCTGATAAAATTTATGCGTGTTAATTAACAAACAATTGTGGAATCCATCATCATTTCCTGTGTTACCCACTAGAGCACAGGCCCTCACAATTGTCTCATTACCGCTGTATATTCATGCATCGATGAAAAGATAGTGAAGCTTTCCGGTAATTATTTTTTCGAAAATTTAATTGATTACAGTTATTAACATATGTACATATGTATATGTAAAAATAAACATTTGATTTATGGGAATAAACACATGCGTACATTACTATAAATCACTTCTAAGGTATTTATTAGTCTAAATTCTATTATTTCGAAAAATCTGTAATGCGATGTATTAGAAGAGTATTTAAATCTTTAAGTGTTTATGGCTAACGAAAGAACAACAAATAAGTGTTTTTACAGCATTTGTAGGCCATTACAATTTTCATATCGGACTTTATTATTATAACTAACACATTTACAGGTTAGTAATTTTCGAAATGGAAAGTTTTTATTTTTTGCGAAGATTCAGCTTTGGTCTCTTGTAGCATCTGTCATATATATCCATTGTTATGAATTAGAGGAAGAGGTACACTGGGAACACTTCTCCAGCCTGCTGCATGACAGTGAAGCATAACACGAGGAGATGGTGAAGCCGAATCTCCAATCGATGACGATGCAGCGAACGTTCCATTGCTTGACCATGAAGAAGTTCAAATAGCAATTACTCATCTGAAGAACAACAAAGCGGCAGAAACCGAGCTATTCAAATGCGGCGGTGAAGAACTGATAAGGAGGATACATCAACTTCTTTGTAGACTATTCGATTAGATTCAAGTACGATCTGCCCAATCCACAATAAGCCATACTCCATAATCTGCGCCAACTACCGAGGGATAAGCCTCCCCAACATCGCATATTACCAACCGTCAAGAAACTAATTGGCTCTTATAAGTGTGACTTCAGGCCTGGCGAATCAACAACTGATCAGATATTCACCATTCGCTAAATTTTTAACAACACGAAAATGCACTACTTTTATGCCGTTATGTATGAATTTGGTATCCCCCGCAAAACTAATATACTCTGTAAACTGGCGTTGTGCAATACCAAAAGCTACTTCAGGATAGAATAGGACCTCTCCGAGCCTTTCGATTCTCAATCTACTCCTGAAGAAAATAATTCGCGATGGAGATCTGAATATAGAAGGTACAATATTCTATAAGACTGCTACTGACGGACGCCGATGATATTGATATCTTTGGCCTTAACAACCGCGCCGTTAGTTCTGCTTTCTCCAAAATGTATATGGAGGTGAAGCAAATGTTTCAGTTAGTGAACGAGAGCAAGATGAAATGTCTCCTGTCATCAAACAAACAGTAGTCGCTCCCAAGTCACTGTTAACATGCATAACTTCGAAGTCGTAGATACTTTCGTCTATCTTGGAACCAGCATTAACACTAAAAACAAGATCACCTTCGAAATCCAACGCAGGATAACTCTTGCCAACAGGGGCTACTTCGGACTGAGTAGGCAATTTAGAAGTAAAGTCCTCTCTCGACGAACAAGAATCTATAAGTCACTCATTTTTCCCGTGCTGCTATATAGTGCAGAGGCTTGGACGATGACAACATCTGATGAGTCGACGTTACGAGTTTTTGAGAGAAAGATTCTGCGAAAGATGGTCCTTTGCGCATTGGCAACGGCGAATACTGTAGTCGATGGAACGATGAGCTGTACGAGATATACGACGACATTGACATTGTTCAGCAAATTAAGAGACAGCGGCAACGTTGGCTAGGTAATATCGTCCAAATGGGTGAAAACGTTCCAGCTCCGAGAGTATTTGACGCGGTACTAGCCGGTTGACGCAGAGAAAAAGCAAAGACTTCTACTCCGTTGGAAAGAACAGGTGGAGAAGGACCTCTAATTGGCGCCGAACAGCAAAAAGGAAGAACGACTGGCGCACTGTTGCAAACTCGGCTATAACTGCATAAGCGGTGTCGACGCCAATAAAGAATAAGCTTTTATATGACTATCCCATAACAATTATTTAACCACATAGAGTACATCTATGGTCTGATCTGAACAATATGTTTGAACATGCCACGTCAAATTAAAAAGTTTGATCGGCCAGTTTATATGGTAGCATCACGCGTCAGTCGTGTCAAGTTGTCATGTTAACAATACTGAAGTTTGGTATTTCATCATGGAAAGATGAAGCTTACAAACCTTTCAAATTTATTACGAACATTCACATTCTGTAAATGGTCTTATCGTCAACAAAATCGGCCTACTGCTCGTACTTTTCGCAATACTATCACCCATTTTGATTGGATAATATTTGACCGAATAGACTACGTCCAGCACGCAGTGAAGAAAATATAGCAGTCGTAGATGAGAGTGTACACGAAGACCGTAGAGTCGATTTAGCGTCGTTCGCAGCAACTCGGACTGACTTATGGAACGACTTGACGCATTTAATGTTGGGATCTTAGATTGAAAGCGTAAAAAAACAGCTTGTGCAAGAACTGAAGCCGCTCGACTTCCCTAAGCGACATCGCTACGTTCTATGGGCTATTGGAAAGTTCCAAGAAGATCCGACGTTTTCAAGCTAAATTTTTTTTAGCGGTGAGGCTCATTTCTGGTTCAATGAGTGCTCAAAGAAGCAAAATTGACGCATTTGGGATGAAGCTCAATCTAAAGAGACTGCAGCGCTGTCACTTCATCCAAACAAGACAACGGTTTGGTGTGGTTTGTGGGCCGGTGGAGTAATATTTTCTTTAAAAATGATGCCAGTAAGAACGTATTTGATGCGGTGCCACTTCGCACACATCTCATCATTCAATGGATTTATTGAGAGAATACTTCGGTGAGTAGATAATTTCGCGTTTTAGCCTGGTTGATTGTCCACCAAAATCGTGTAATATCACCTTGTTAGACCTTTTCCTGTGGGGATTCAGGTCTTGGAGCAAAACATCACGCACGCTATTCGCCTGTTATTTCGTTAAGGGAGTATTCTAGTCTAGAAATTTGAAAAAATCGAGTTTTTTTTTATATTTTCAAAGTTTAACTATTCAGGAATATGTGTACAAGAGGATTTTTCAAAATTCAAATTGTTTTCGGAGATATAGGCATTTTTCTGACCCGGCATCCAAACTGGTTCGGCCGGAACGCGAAACTTTAAACGCGTTTTTCTCAAAACTGACTTTTTCGGAACGATACCCACGATTTCTCAGGTTCTACAAGACCGATTTACTTGAAATTTTTATAGAGTTTTCTTTATAGGCTTGTCTCTGGTTACGGTTGGAACTAGCCCCATCCCCAAATTTTTAATTTTATTATTTTTAAAAACTTCGAAATAGTCAGAAAAAGTGATCCAAAAAAACTTTTTTTAGGCAGTCGCCATTTTGTGAACAATTTTTTCCCCACTTTTCCGTAGTTCCGGCCATTGCGACATTATTCTAGATTAATAATCTTTTTTCTTTTTGGTTTCAGATAACTAGGAGGGTTGAAATCATGAGTATGGTCACGTGGAAATTTTTAGAGACCCCCCACTTCGTCAGCTCATAATTTTTGAAATTTTTTACTTTTTTTAGTTTTTAATTTTTTTCTCTACTCTTCTAAAATTAACAAATAACTAATAAGAAAATGGATAGTAAAAATATTTATTACCTTTTTTTACGTCACTTTAAAAATTACCTGAAATTCATGCTTCTAGACTAGAATACCCCCTTAAAAAGTTACGGAACCTCGAAATCAAATATTTTTTATATATTTTTTTTATGGTCTCCGATGTTTCCTTGTGTTTGTGTCAAGCTTCGTGGCAAGCTTAATATAACCTATACAGGGTATACAAATAAAACAGTAACGCTTTATAAAATACATACATACATATGTGTGTGTCTATAAAATACCATCCTAATAGAGAACTATTAGTAAACGACATTGTATTGAGTTTTGGAGGCGCTGAATGCAAAATAAATATTTACTATTTGTATTTTTTATGTAAATTATTAATATTACATTCACTATATCAATACGCCTAACTAAATCCTTCTACTTTAGCAGTCCAATAAGAGAATATATGTATGTAAGTAATATATTTCTAGTTAGACAACTACTAAAGATTGCAACTCTGCACTTAGTTAGTGCTAAGTAAGCATGATAACATCAGATAGCCACATTTTGGTAGCCTCTGCACTTCAACTGTCTGTGATGATTGTATTGAGCGATTATACATACAATGGTACATAATTATTGTAGTGTAGTGGGGCACAACGTTCGAGAGCTGCAATCGAACGAGCAGACGTCTTTGTATTGCCGACGAGACAAGTTCTAAAATTAACATCGTCGGAAACAGAATTTGTGTAACAAAAATCAAAAGAAAAAAATATACTTTTGTTGTTTCTGTACGTTGAATAATTTAAAGCGGTAAGCAAGGTGGACCAGACCAGTATATAAATTATTACGAATGTACGTACATATGTACATTTGTAGAGCGCATATAATATACAGGTGTATGTGTGAGTGTATGGTGTGCGTTTGTATGTGTCTACACGTGTACTAAAGAGAGTCGATCGTCAAACCAGAATATTATCTAGTATATTTGAATACATGTACATATGTATGTATGTATGTACATGAAGTGTTAAAGTGTGTAGTGAATTTTTTAGAAATAAAAACAAAATAAAATAAATAAAAAGCTTAAAGTAAGAAATAAAATAGCAACAATGCAAAACAAGTGAACAAATGAATAAACAAACCAATAACAATCGACCTGCTCTGGCGAGGCCACGGCACAGGCGTCGTCTCACCGCTGGCCACAACTCAAATATTAACATCAACAAATCGAGTGCATTACATACATATGTATGTACATACATACAAAAATATGCGCTTTTGTACATATTTATATACATGTATGTTTGCCTTTGTACTTACAGCATGTGTGTATGTATGTATATTTGTATGTATATTTACAAAGTTTCTACACACCACTGTCACCCCCGTAGAGTTGTGCGCTTATGAAGGAAATCGTTTTTATTTAACTTTTTATGCTTTCTTAATGAGTTAAAAAGTTGTTGCGGTAAAAAGTGTGAAAAACAAGGATTAGGGCGCGAAGTCCTTACAGCGAGCAATGTGATAGGAAGAGCGAGATATAGTATTTAGTAAAATGAATGATTGAAAAACTAAAGGACATTTTTTTGAATAATTTTTTATTTTTAATTTAATGTTTGTATAATTTTTTTTTAAATATATTTTTATTTTGTTTTGTTTTATTATTGTTATGCAATTTTTTATTTTTTATAGTATTAAATTTTTTTAAATAAATATTTTTTAGAATTAACAATTTTTTTTTTAAGTTTTTTTAATTTTTTTTCTTCTATTATTATTTTTTTTTAGTTTTTTTTTTACATATTTATTTATTTTTTCTCAAACAAGTTTTTTTACTTCGCCATTTTATTATAAATGACCCTCGAATTCCTCTTTTTATTTTTAAAAAATTTCCACGCAAAAAACTAAATTGCAACATAAATGCCATATTTTTTACTAATTTCTTAGCCGTTATTTTTAGAAGCGAGCATAATTTTGCGACGACATAGATATTTTAGTTGCAATTCGTTGAGAATATTAAGGTGCATTTGCTTAGAATTAAAATTAGCAGAACACAAAAGCGCAATTGTGACAGAAAATTTTATGAATTTTACCAATAAAAGATAACTCGTGACATTTCGGCTTTATAATTGACTTTGCTAACTTCGTGTTTTGACATATGCAAATCAAATATCCACACTTACACATACGCAATTGACTACAAACGCACATATTTACATAAGTTTGTGTGTGTGGGCAAGTAGCGTGATGCCTGTAATCGCCTAAAATTACACTTATCTTGCAGCTTTGTCATTACTTTGTAATTAAATGACAGAAATTTCCACAGCAGTACCTTGGCTGCAAGTCATGTGATCAAAGTAGATATAAAAATATACAGGTTTGTATATATTATTGTGCCGCTGATAAGAGATAATTAGCTAATTTGCCGAAAAATTGAGAGCACGTGATCTACATACGCCAACGCATGATTGTAGTTGTAAGTGAGGCAAATGTGTCTAGTGAGACTAGTAGAACTATTAAGCTGCTACAAAAATACTAAAAATTTCGCGATATACATATGTACACACATTGGAACATAAATAGATAAGTTTATAGCAATATGCCCAGACAATATTGCCTCCAATGCAGTCCCTCATGTCAGCGCTAAAGTCACATGAGGTCGCAGACTGTTGTCGCTCAACTGACTAATCCAAACACACACACACACATACACACATCCGCGCACATTCAAACATACAAATTATACAAGTACACATAATTACAAGTAAATAATATAGTATATACGAGCGCTAACTCCATTCCAGCAGGAGGCCTCCCATATCAATCGAATCATTGAGTCTCGTATTTATCATACTCATAGCCAACTGACATTTCACGACAAGCAGAAGCTCGTTCGTTACCTTTAATATGTGCTATTAAAATATACATAGTATATATGTACGTGTATATATGTGTGTATATATGAATGACTGCATACATTTGGGTAGTGTTTGTGTTGTGTGCTGGGATTGACGTTAGAAACATTCTTGAGTTTTTGAGCATTCTACTAGCTGTTAGCTCGCTGCTGTTAGCGCTTGGCCTTTCAACAGCTGCCTAATATAAATTCTCGGTAGGTGTTGGCAGTATGGTAAATTAAACATTTTTATACATAATTACATAGTTTGCAAATTTTTTTGCTAAAAAATACATAAGTGCATATGTATATGTCGGGTTAACATTTAGCAAATACATACATACATGCAAACGACTGACAACGAACTGATTTCTTAGCAAGCAACTAACTATGGCACTAGTTCAAATGGGGTTATTAAAGGACTAGTTACAAATTTGGGCATGAAATAACTAGTTATAACACGAATAGGCTGCAATTTTCGTATATATGAACACATACACATAAATGTCATATTTGCATACAGTCGACGAGACTTATACCTACTTAATTATTATAACGTCAACAGGATATATTAAGTTGTCCAAGAGCCTTTTCTTTCGACATTTTCTATTGGTTGTTACAAACTTTGTGGCCAACTTAATATACCCTATTCACGTTATAATAATTAAGTAGCTATAAATCTCATATATCTTTTAATATTATATAGAAATCATCAGCTTGATCGATTTAGCCTTGTCCGTTTGTATATACGCGAAACCGTCCTTCAGTTTTTAAGATAGCAATCTGCAGTTTTGCACACGTCTTTTCCTCTCCGAGAAGCTGCTCATTTGTAGGAACCGGCGATATCGGACCACAATACCATATAGTTAGCTATCATACAAAACGTATCGTTCAGAATCAAGTTCCTGTCTTCCAAACTTTTTTTTATTGGGAAGAGAGCTTTGGTGCCAAAAGAAATATGTAAATCATTTACATATACAATATATGTATATATGTACATTTTGATTATGTTTTCCTTGTACTATTGCATTATAGTGCTTTCAGCTGTGTTTACCCGCCCGCCAACACAACGAAGCGGCAGGGTGGGGTGTTCGCTATTACGCTACAACCTTTCAATTTCGTTTATTTTCCATTTACTACTACTTTTCTATTTTCATTGCTGTGTTTTTGCTCTCTGTCTTAGAACGTTTTTGCATTTTGGCACGCTGTCCGTGGTGTATGTCTGGGCAGCATGCAGCAGGTGTGGGTGTAATTGACTGATTGCGTTTGTATTATGCACAAGTATATATACATATGTATATATAATGTACATATATATATAGCATGGATCCAAGTACGACACAACAAACTAGTGCCGAAAGGTTAACGTACGCTGCAAGGGCAGTCTGCTAAGCATTAGTCAGCTGACGCGAAATGCTTTAAGGTCGTAATTTAATAAGCATGCATAATTCTTATGACCGACCATACGTAAAAATATATGTAGATGATTTAATATCCACTAAGTTGCGTAACTGTATGCTGAAGTAGATATGTATGTGTGTGTCTGTGTGTATATGTACAAATTTTACTACAAATTATTACCAGAACAATTGGTAGTATTTATTAATAAAACATGTGATTACATGTTGCTTTAATTACGTAAGACGTAAATCTGTTAAAAACACAAATTATTATAATTTTTCTATTTTTTAAATTAAAAATTTTTTTTTTTATATATATATTTTTTTAAATATTTTTAGATTCTTTTTTAAATTTTTTTGTTTTTAAAATTTCCTTTTTAATGTGTTTTTTTAATTTTTATTTTTTTTTAAATTGTTTTTAACTAAATTTTTTTGTTTTAGTTTTAAATTTTTTTGTGTAATATAATTTTACATAGAACAAAACAGTGCTCGTTGCTGGGAGACGGAAAGCTGTAGTTGTTTGAGCTTTGAGCTCTGATAACGTTAAAATACTGAAATCATTAATAAGTTTATGAATAAAAATAGAAACAAAATTCTGTAAAATAATAATTATTCGATTAATTGTGACTCACCACATAGGAAGAAATTAAAATAACTACAATACAGCATATAATATAATGTTTGAAATTACTAGTAATTGCGGACAGCAGGAAAGTATTGAATACAATGTATGAATGTATGAATGTATGTATATATTGGCTTATGTATGTATACATGTCTCTACAAATACAAGCGTATGTTCAATTAAGACAAGCATGTCGAGTAAAAAGGCTTTTAAAATTACTGAAAGTTGGCTTTATTGTTAATTTCTATGCATATACATACATACATACACACATATATAGCTTAATATCTACATACATAAAAATTTGCAAATTAGAAGTTTAGCATGGAAATTTCTCTGAATGTTTTTATACTTTACACCTCGAGTCGCTAATGATTTGCCTCCAGCTTCACCGTAACACACCTACTCGAATGGTCATATGATGGGATAATAATTATCAATACACATATACATATGTGACCTGGTCTACGGAAAGGGGGCTTAGGTGTCAAAAAATCAAAAACTAAAAAAAAAACTAAAAACTAGTCTTCGCACGTTAGCTCCCTTTTCGTAGACCAGGGCACATACATATAACTATATTTTTATATTATATCAGTATGGAACAAATATGTATTTCTTTCCGTTGGCAAGTAAAAAGTAATTAAATGTGTTGGTGCTCACTAAACTGGCCTCGATTTCAATTAGGGCGTAGGCGCACACATATACATGCAAATATAAAAACATAAGTACATTCATCCAGTCCAGCATGTGAGTCTGTGCCTTCCAGTCTACTCCGGCGGAATTTTTTCGTCTATGTAAATAAATAAATTTATCTTTAGCAGCTACAATACTTTTTTTTAATTTTTTTATCAACATATGTACATATATACATACACACATTTGTATGTAGCAGATGTGCAGAACGAATTTTGTTGAAACATTCTTTATTACTGCTAACTTCAGTGAACGATCTGGATCGATCAAGTAAGATCAGTTCGCCGGGCCGCCTGGTTTTCCGAAACATTTACGTTCTTTTAGAACGTAAGAAAAATGCAAACTAAATTTTTTTTCCAATAAAAATAATATAGCTGTTATGCATTTTTTGTTAAATTTCTAATCAATCAGGCATAAGAATGTTGAAAAGTTGTCTCTAAACCACTTTCGTTTTGAAGATTTTCAGGAGTTTTGGCATACGTCTAGGGTACCTCTAGAATAACTGTTACTTATAATAACTATTCCGAGCCTTTTTCTCGAAAACTCCTACGTCGACTCATCAGATGTTGTCATCGTCCCTGCCTCTTTATCATATAGCAGGCCGGGAATAATGAGTGACTTATAGAGTTTGAGCTTTGTTCGTCGAGAAAGGACTTTACTTCTCCATTGCCTACTCAGTCCGAAGTAGCACCTGTTGGCAAGAGTTATTCTGCGTTGGATTTCGAGGCTGACTTTGCTGTTGGTGTTAATACTAATTACAAGATAGACGAAATTATCTACGACTTCGAAGTTATGGCTGTCAACAGTGACGTGAAAAAATTGTGTGTTTGGCTGCAGTCGTTTAATCCTTTCTTTTTCGAGGTTTTTGATACCACGTCGTTGCCAGCGAGGATGGTATGTTGAGGAAAGGCTTTAGCGGTTGGCATAGAATAATGTGTTTAATGCATTTTTTTTTGCGAAGTAACTGTAAAATAGTGCTTTTTCATGATATTATTTTATGATATAGTTTTAGTGGTTTTAGTATTAGCGTTAATAAAATAAAAAAAATAAAATAAAGTAAAATAAAATAAAATAAAATAAAATAAAATAAAATAAAATAAAATAAAATAAAATAAAATAAAATAAAATAAAATAAAATAAAATAAAATAAAATAAAATAAAATAAAATAAAACAAAATAAAATGAAATAAAATAAAATGAAATAAAATAAAATAAAGTAAAATGAAATAAAATAAAATAAAATAAAATAAAACAATATAAAATAAAATAAAATAAAATAAAATAAAATAAAATAAAATAAAATAAAATAAAATAAAATAAAATAAAATAAATAAATAAATCTAATCGAGATGCCGGAAAATGTCTTTTCTACACTCCGGGTATATATCTGTTGTTCGTTATTTTGTTAAGAATGTATAGCAGCACTATTATAACTAATAAAGTGTACTTATAGCAATAGTTATGTACCTTTTTTGAAATTTGGTTTTGAGCTTCTTTGAAATTTTGTAGTTTTCGCTCATTTTCGACGCTTGTTATAATTTCTTCCACACTTGACCATTTTACAACGAAAATATTTAACCTTATATGTACATTTACATACATACATATGTATGTACATATATCATCAACTTTTCGCAACCTTTCTTGTAATGCGTGTCACGTGGTCCGCGGGTGCGGTAAGCATGTTTCACATATTTCTTTTAATTTTGTTTTGTTTTTATTTCGCCGCACCCAATTGAGTCTGCCGAATGCCTTTTTATACAGGTGATGGCTAACATTTGAAAGCCACTGGATGTACGCATGCAAGCCCTAAAATGTGTTGAATTCATTTAGTGCACACACATATACATATGTATGTACATGTTTAGATATATGTAAGTACGAATGTGTGTATATGAACAAATAAATGTTAATAAAGCATGTTTTTGAAACCAAAAACTAATAAAACATGTTCAGTGAAAAATAAAACCTTGAAAAGGAAAATGATTTAAATTTAATGCAGTATACATATATGTAAATACATATGTTAGCCTCACATTTAAAAGTGCCGCAGTATACAAGGCAACATTGCTTGGAAATTGCTAAAGGACTGCTATGCGGCACATATTGCGATTTTTTTGTCTGACACCCATTTAAGCAGTTAAAGCTCGTTGAAATATTGAGCTGAAATCTGTAGAAGCAGGCAAGCAGTGAATTTGCGTAGCTTGGCGAGCGTCCATTTTTGGCGTTTAGTTGCATAGACGCCGCGAAGTTGAACTGGTTTGCAATTATTTGCATATAAAACTGAATACCTACGTGTTTACGGTGTCATTTCTCTTGTTTTTAGCTTTTTCTTACGTTTGGATTTGTATTGGTATCGGATGAAAAGGTTTTTTTTCTGTAATTTTTATAAGTTTTTTTTTTTACAAAAATACACAAAGTTATGTGCACACTTAAACAAACATTCAAGTTATTTATTTTTATTAAATTTGGGCAGCTACGGGGTTGTAAAGCGATAAGTAATTTTGTATGTTTATTTTGTACAGTGGCGCCCCACTAAGCACACAAGGCAAATTAAGTGCTAAATAATTGCAAGTGGCGTGAAAATGTTTTAAACTCTTGCAATATAAGTAATAAACGGATGTTATAGCCGTGATGTTATATAATTTTAGTGAGCAGAGTTTTTGAGCGAATAAAAAATGCAAAAAAAATTGTTTATTATAAAAACACGGAAATTGCATACGTTACTTACATATGTACATATATAGGTATACAAATAAATGCGTAATCACATATGTATACATACATACATGCATATGTATTGTCGTGTGCACACTCCCATTAAATTGACTTAAAGATATTTGTCGTGTTGCTTGACAACGTCGAACGTCGATCATGTTACTAATATTAAGCAGAGACATAAATGAATGTATATATGTATATACTACATATTAAGCCCTATATATTAAAGTTGCATATATACAATAATACTGTGGAACATTTTTGGGATTATTGTCTGAAGGGTGAGAAATTCCAAGTCAGGGTGATGATACTAGGTCAGTATAGTAAAACCCTTTGAGGTTTGTACTGTGTAATAATAGAATTGATAAATAATAACACAGGATTGCGCGTTATACAAATACATACGCATGTATGTAGTATGTATATTGTAGATGGGTGCTTATAAATTTTTTTTTTTGTACGTACATACATACAAACTATACATACATACATATAAAATTAATATATATTTTCTATATCTATATGTTACTTCTGTCACAATCTTCTAAACACCATTGCCTTGCTTCCGTGTGCGCTAAATTTTTCTAAATATGGCATACCGGCACTGTTATCGCCACAAATGCCGCTCAAAGCACTCAGCGATATTCAATTGTATGTATGTACTTACGGATGTGTGCTAGCAAATTAATTTATAATCGACATTGCTATCTGTAGTATGTTTAATGGATCTCATATGTATGGAAATAAATTAAAATTACGATTTTAGATATGTATGTATGTAAAGATGGCATGCGCTAGTAAATATATTAAGGTATAATAGGGTGACTCAAAGAAAAAACTTTTATTTTTTCCTTATAAACAGTGGAAATATCAAACGAAAATGCGAAAAAAATTTGAAAACATCAACCGAGATGAGGAAAAAAATTCTTAATATGTTTTAGTGTTAACGGGTATCGCATTGTTATTTATAATTTCGCTCAAAAGTTAGACAGGATATTCTTGTAGGGACTTTAAAGATCTACGAAAAAGGTCTACTATATATTTTTTTATGTCGGCTCGTTTAAAAATTATTCGAGCTCAAAGTCTAAATCATAAGATTATAATTTTTACAATTTTTTATAATTTTTTTTTATATTTTTTTTTACAAAATAATGCCTCAACATTTTAGATATATCATATTTTTATGACTTTTGTTGGTTTTATTAGATAAATTCATATAAGATTTGATTTCTATTTAGCATGCAAACAAAAAAATCACAATACTCAACCTATTAATACTAATATTAAGTGCTCAAACTTTACCAGAACTTGTCATGTCAGACGACACTCTCACGGTAGCTAAGAAAGAAAAAATATCCCCGAATATATTTTACGGTTTTTTATTCCTGTAGTCATTATTTTCGTAAACCTTTTATATGTATAATGATCTGCAAAATATCAGTAATCTTAAAAACTTGCTTCTTGCCTCACCCATTTGTAGCACTTTTAAACTCTCTTGGCGCATAGCTCTCATAAGAGCCTGGACTAACTGTGATTTAATCTGATTATTATATGTTCAAAATGCTAATGATATACTTATGTATGTACATACATATACACATACATGCATCTGTACAAAAACGCACTGTCGCTAAATTTTCATGGCGCGTGATCGCGTCATCAACGACACACACAGTCAACGGCTTTTTCACGCAAACGTCAGCAATTTGGTATCATCACAGACGCGGTCAAGTACGAGTACGAGTATTTATGTAAGCAGACGACTACGTACATACACACATATGCATATAGCAAACGCAGGAGAAATACATACAAACCCAAATACATGTACATATATGTATGTACATACATACATACGTATATCTGTGTTCGTATTGGCTTTTACGCGTGCGGCTGTTCAAAGCTCGAAAAACTCAAAAAGTAAAACTTAAACAATAAATATACAAAAAAAAAATTAAATAAATAAGTTCTAAGTGAACACAATTTGAGACGACACAAGTACTCGTTTTTCTGGCAATCAATTTTAAATGGCATCAGCACAAATACTTAAGGAGTAAAAGCAAGCGAACGGCTTCAAATAAAGATATACTATAGGAGTTTACTTACGTACATACATATATAGTATGTGACTCTCATATGCACACATACGTGCTTGTATATGTATGTATGTGCTTGTTTATGTGCGCAAGTTAACTGCTTGACTAAGGCGTTGCCTTAGGCGTACATTTGATCGACGAAGTTTCTTCATAAGCTTCACATGATGGCTCACATGATTGCTGTATATCTCTAGTGTTCTGCGATATCAGCTGACTCTAAAGCTCCATTAATTAACTGTGTATGTGTACATAGATACAAATATGAAATTTTTCCAACCCGGTTAATAGACAAACATACAAATGAACTGGCAACAAGCAAACTGGAACTTTTAGCATGTGACACATGCACATGTACATATATATCAAATTGTGTGTGCTAATTTCAAAAATCAACAGAATAAAATAAATATTTACATATGTATGTGCATACATGCATGTACATACATATAAAAAATTTAAAGCAGTTTCGTAATACTCCAGTGCTGCTCACTGCTATGGCGATAATTTTGACGTTATTAAATTTGATTCTTTTCTATATACTTGTACATATGTTTGTATATATGTATGTAGAATTGTTTATATACTTTAAAATTTCATTTTATGTAGTGTAGCAAACGTTAAAAATATTGCCAGCGCTAAGTCCAGAAGCCATTATTCATTAGAGCTATGGCACCTAATCTTATCGAAGAATGTGTTTCGTTTGTTCTGGCACTTGTGAAAAAATTTGAAGCTTTTGCAGTTAGCTACAGTTACTTTCAAGTTTTTTTTTTAATTTCTACTCGTTTGACGGACATTCATATAAAGAAAATATTTCGTGAACACACACACATATTTTCTAATACAAACGAAAAAATGCAAACCAGTCTGGGATGAGTCCGTGATTAGTCGTAAAGTAATATGCTTGCATTCTTTTACATACATATATTCTGAACAGGGGGATATTGAGTTTGCCACGATGAAGTAAAATACAGAAGGAACCTATGGAGATCCTATAAAATATATATACTTTATATAAATGATCGGTCTGAGTCGATTAACTTAGCTTGTTCTGTCTGTATCAGTCGCTTTTCATCGCAAGAAGCTGCTCATTTGTCGGTACACCGATATCGGATCACTGTAGCATTTAGCTCTCATACGAACTAACTTTGGGTCCTGTCTGTACAGTATGCGAACATTACAGCATGGTCGCCAATAGAAAAAGCTTTTAAACAACTGGGGAGAGGATGGCCTTATTGAGAGCAAAGAGATGACTAGATCTCCTGCCATCAATCTTGGGCTTTTGCGGCAGCGCATGTACCGATGACCCAGCGCTGGCCAAGCTTCACTAAGGATGCTTTATTTAATTTATTTCACGAACAGTCCAGTTGCCGAGAGGCGTTTGTAGTGAGATTGAGAGATTGCTTGCGATTGATGTGAGGTACATCCAAAATTGGCTCAGTTTTATATCCGGCAGCACTCCTTAAAACTAAAGTCTGTAACAAACAGCAACAAGCTATTATCATGTCACAAATTATAGATTTTAGATCTAACCTTCGATTTTGTTTGAATTTTGGTCGAGATGGGGAATATGTACAAGTATTAAGCTGCCTCCAAATGTATCGAAGAGTTTATGGCTGGGAACCCTTTTCAAGATTTGCATATTGTATAATCTCTAAATTAAATTAATTTTTAACAAATTTGGGTTCGACAAGATTTTAGCACACCCAGTCGATTGGTAACTAAGTGAAAAAAGAACTATCGTTTATAATGTCTGGTAAAAAGGTATAATTTTCTTTTTCAGTATCGAAAGACTAAATTGTGCTCGTCTTTTTTAATAAGTATGTTGTGTGTAGTATACTGATATGTATTAGGTAAACAAAATATACTATAATTTAGATGTGAACATATTTCAAAATTTATAGCGTCTGGAATAAAAGTCGTATTTCATAAAATACGTATATCATATGTATGTATGTGTATAAATAAAACATATATTTTATGAATTAGCATTCTGAAAAATGTGGCAGACTATACGACCAGGCGACATTTTTTATGAGATTCCTTTGTTTTGGTCTAGGTCCGCAAAATTAAATATTCTACATTTAATATATACCTTTATACAATAATATTTGTTGCAAAATATATAAAAATAGCATAAAACCTCGAGACGTGTCTTAATTTGTTCATTTCTGATTTTTGTTTTACCTTTTCTACTTACAGTGGAATAGCGGCGAGACGTCTTCATCAAGATGGGGGACATGTTTCGCAGTGAGGAAATGGCATTATGCCAAATGTTCATACAACCGGAGGCTGCCTACACCTCTGTCTCGGAATTGGGCGAGACTGGTTGTGTACAATTTCGTGATGTAAGTACCGAACTTGAAGACGCTTAAGGCTTTTGCGTCATAGTTGTGCTTGAGCAAATAGTTGCTATATGAAAATTATAAATTTTGGTTTTTCTTTTTTAGTTGAACAGCAACGTCAACGCTTTCCAGCGAAAATTCGTCACCGAGGTGCGCCGTTGCGATGAGCTCGAACGCAAAATACGCTACATTGAGGCGGAAATCAAGAAGGATGGCATTGTGTTGCAAGACATTCTAGACGACATCCCCCGCGCCCCCAATCCACGTGAGATCATCGATCTGGAGGCACATTTGGAGAAAACCGAAAATGAAATTCTCGAGTTGGCCCAAAATGAGGTGAATCTCAAGTCGAATTACTTGGAACTGACCGAATTGCGTAAGGTGCTCGAGAATACGCAAGGTTTCTTCTCCGATCAGGAAGTGCTCAATTTGGACTCTAGCAATCGTGGTCCAAATGCCGATGTGGATGTCGGCCCACAGAATCGTGGTCGCCTGGGTTTCGTTGCGGGCGTGATCAATCGCGAGCGTGTATTTGCGTTCGAGCGCATGCTTTGGCGTATTTCACGTGGCAACGTGTTTCTGAAACGTTCCGACCTGGATGATCCACTTAAGGATCCCTCAACCGGTCATCCCATCTACAAGACCGTCTTTGTTGCCTTCTTCCAAGGTGAACAGCTTAAGAATCGCATTAAGAAGGTCTGCACTGGTTTCCATGCGTCCATGTATCCGTGCCCAAGTTCTCATACCGAGCGCGAGGAAATGGTTAAGGGTGTACGTACACGTTTGGAAGATTTGAAATTGGTTTTGAGCCAAACTGAAGATCATCGCAGTCGTGTGTTGGCTACTGTTTCGAAGAATTTACCATCCTGGTCGATTATGGTGAAAAAGATGAAGGCAATCTACCACACATTGAACTTATTCAACATGGACGTCACAAAGAAGTGCCTAATTGGCGAGTGCTGGGTACCAACCAAGGATCTACCTGTTGTACAGAAGGCCCTATCGGATGGCTCAGCTGCTGTTGGCAGCACTATACCATCGTTCTTGAATGTGATTGACACAAACGAACAACCACCAACATTCAATCGCACAAACAAGTTTACACGCGGTTTCCAGAATTTGATTGACGCCTATGGTGTAGCCTCATACCGCGAGGCTAATCCGGCTTTATATACATGCATAACTTTCCCATTCCTGTTCGCTGTGATGTTCGGCGATTTGGGTCACGGTATCATTTTGGCATTGTTTGGCGGCTGGATGGTGATGTACGAGAAGAGCTTGCAAAGGAAAAAGGCTGGTGAAATTTGGAATATTTTCTTCGGTGGCCGTTACATTATACTCTTGATGGGTCTCTTCTCTTGCTACACCGGTTTCATCTACAATGATATATTCTCAAAATCAATGAACGTCTTCGGCTCAACTTGGAAGGTACGTTACAATACTTCCACTGTACTGGAGAACCACGTTTTGCAGATGTCACCGAATCATAGCACATATGGTGTATATCCTTTGGGCTTGGATCCCATTTGGCAATTAGCCGGAAATAAGATCATCTTTCTCAATACCTACAAGATGAAGTTATCAATTATTGTGGGTGTAGCACATATGATCTTTGGTGTCTGCATGTCTGTTGTGAACTTTGTGCACTTCAAACGTTATGCCAGCATATTCTTGGAATTCTTGCCACAAATTCTGTTCTTGATTTTACTCTTCGGTTACATGGTGTTCATGATGTTCTTCAAATGGATTAAATACAATCCGAAGACCGCATTCCAACCGGACACTCCCGGTTGTGCGCCATCTGTTCTTATTATGTTCATCAACATGATGTTGTTCAAGAGTTCGCCGCCATTGGAGGGTTGCGATGAGTACATGTTCTCAGCGCAACCTGTCGTCCAGCAATTATTCGTATATGTCGGTTTGCTATGCATACCCTGGATGTTGTTGGGCAAGCCATTGTACATTAAATTCACACGTAAAAACCAAGTGCATGTAAGTGAAAGTGCTCAAAGCAAAAACATTTTCATAAACATATGTATATAGCTAAACTTCCGCCTTTGCTTTTAGGTTAAACATAACGGCGATTTAACCGGCAATATGGAACTTGCCGAAGGCGAAACACCAATACCAACTAGCCTAGATGAAGCCGATCACAGCGGCGGTGGACACGGTGGTCACGACGACGAACCCATGAGTGAAATCTATATTCACCAAGCCATTCACACCATTGAGTATGTGCTCAGTACAATTTCGCATACGGCCTCCTATTTGCGTTTGTGGGCTTTGTCTTTGGCTCATGCACGTAAGTAAACGTATATTTCCGTCTATCGTTCGGGCACTGAAAACAACTTAGCTAAACGTGTATTTAATTATGTATTTGTAGAATTGTCTGAGGTCTTGTGGAACATGGTGTTGGCGATGGGTCTGAAGAGCTCGGATTATACTGGTGCAATTGCTTTGTATTTCATTTTCGGCGCCTGGTGTCTCTTTACGCTGGCCATCTTGGTAATGATGGAAGGTCTCTCAGCCTTCTTGCACACCCTGCGTTTGCATTGGTAAGTTAGAAACACTCGTAAATGCTTTGCCATTCTTCTAATGGTTTTTTCTTTCGTTGCCTGCAGGGTCGAATTCATGAGCAAATTCTACGAAGGTTTGGGCTATGCCTTCCAACCGTTCAGCTTCAAAGCAATATTAGATGGCGAAGAGGAGGAATAAACGTTGTATCCTCTATATATAATTGTTATATATTCGCTTGTTTTTATGCGATATCAGTATTGTGGTACTCTTCCCACATTTTAAAGTGCCTTCCAATTATAATTTTCCTTATGTGAATTCCACGTCCGTCTGTGTCATAAGTGTCTATTACAACTGTTTATACTAGTAATTTGTTTTTGTTAAAATGTTTTTGTATGTCATACGTCAAATTAAGTTTACACTATTAATTGTTTGAGTAAGTCAGCATATTGTGAATAACTGTTAAAATACTTTGTGCGAATTATGCGATTTGTAGCACTAAAATATTATACAAGCAATTTAACGGTGTATGACTATAAGTATGATGATATTGTTTAATAAAGTTTATAGAAGAGAGCAAAGCAAAATTTTTATTGTTCTAATTATTTTATATTATTTTGATTTTTTTTTTTAATTTGTGAACTCACCGCACTTCTTAACGCGGGTGCAGTTATTTTTTGAAATTTAGATCCAGTTGAAAAATATTAATTTTTGAAACAGAAAACACTAAGATCCACTTTAAAGTACCTCATTTGTATGTTACCTTCAATAGTTCACACCTCAGACTGAAAATTATGTTCCTATGTTGCCTTTGACTCCACAGTGGTTACCCTGAAATGCTGGTGCTGCCTTATCAGGCAACCAATCAATCACAGCTATCACTGTCGAACGTTTGACATACCTTCATTTAAATTATACATTGAAAAGAATCTGTATACATATAAACATAAATATCTAAAACCTGATACCTAAGTATGTAATATATAAAGCATGATGAACTACTTTCAAACAATCTTCTATTGACAAATCGTAACCGCGTAAGAATATGCATCACTCATCCAACTATCATATGCCAGTAATTGCTTTTAAAGCCATTGGCGCCTTAAAAATGTCTAGTTTTATAAATCTCGGTCTTTTTCTGTCTACAAGTATATATATGTATATGAAAGTGTGTCCATATGAACGCAGCGGTCCAAGCGTCAACGTGACCACTTCCAATGCTCATCGGTCTGCATGATTGATAGCACTGGAAATTGTATGATTGCATTAATGGTCATTTGAGATTCGAAATTAAGTCCACAAAATAAATTCAGTGTCTATTGGTCATTCTGGCGAGGTGTTTGTAGCAAGTTTTTATTTGAAAATTACTGATCGGAGTTATTGTGTTCCAGAGTAAGTTTTTTGATGAATTGCGGTAATACAGAAATCTTTTTTATATGAAGTAATTGAACTTTTTCGTGGTCAATCATAAGCATTTAGAAAATTATTTTATGTAGTTTAAAGTCTATGGAAATTATGTTCAGCAATTATTCAATAAAAAATTATACTTTGGCTAAAAGATTTAGATCCAGAGAACCAGAGATTATTACGTGACTAGTCAGACAAATATGTATATTTATTTTTTGTAAAATTTCCAAATCATAAACAACAAGCTGAAAACTTGTCAATATAAAAATATTAAAAAAATTGATGCATATCGGTTTATGGGGAGCATTGGAATATCAAAACAGCTTTTTGAGAAGTCCTGAAACTAGCACGCGGACACTAATAATAAAAAAGGAATAAAAATAAAAACATTTCTACTCTTGCAACTTGCAAGAATCAAAGCCAGTGAAATAGTTTAAGGTGCAAACCGTCAACCAGAGGATAGAAATCCAAGCCATTTTATATAAGTATATGAACATGTTCTCTACATAACGTATACATTGACCAACATATTCAGCATAAGATATGTTAGAAAAACCAAAACTATTTTATCTATTAACTATTATCATGCCACATGTTATAAATATGTTCCCTGAGTTTCATTCAGGTCGGATGTTCTAAAACCCTGATATTACTTGTAAGGTACTATTTGATGCATAAAGATGTACTGCTTTGAGTAAAACACACTCTGTAATTTTCATAGAGTTAACTGAAATATTGGTCGAACATAAAGTCATCTGGAAGTTCAAAAATCTTTGGATCGGGGGTCAGGGAAGTATTGACCCAATTTAAGCTATCGTTGATGTACAGAATAACTTTTGTCAGCAAAGGACTCTTTCCTAATTTCAAATATATATCGCACATATTGAATCATATTTTCGGTTAAAAGGCAACTATAGGTACTGGGGTTCACATATTCGGTACTTAGGGGCTTGAATAGTTTTTTTTTTGGATTTGGACAATTTTTAGTCAGTTTAAAGGAATTGTTAGTGCAATTTTTTTTTATATTTTTATCAAATAAAATTTAAAATTGTGTTACATGAGAAGTTGACGTGGTTGCAGTGCGTGACATAAGAATATGAAAAGAATGTTACGTACTAAATTTACCACCCACTTCGACGGTGAAGCGGGTCCCGAGATATGTGATTTCACCAAAAAGTGGGCGGTGCCACGTGAATCGTCCAATTTGTCCTCCGGCTCCGATAAAACCTTCTCATATAGTCTAGTTGGTAAAATTTAATGCCTCTGGCATATTTCATTATTGATTTATAGCGCTTTTAGTAGTTTTTAACAGTACCGTAATATGGAGAGTGAGGGCGAGCCATGCCTATTGTTTCAACATTTTTTTTCACAGGTTCTCGTTGCTACTGCGACCCCCCTTGTCAAATTACAGTTTCGTAGCAGCTTTAAGTTAAGAGGTTTGAATTATGTAGGTATTTTTAAAGCGCAAATGTATACTTTGAAATCATCCTGTCTACTATTTTATGCTCAAGTCTTTCGGTGGTTAAATTCGATAAGTCTACATAAAATTTCAGTCCAAATGTCTGCTTAATGAGTCAAAGTCCAGTTAAAAACATTTTTGAGCAAGTGCACTCTGATCATCTCATGAGCACCATCATCAGGAAATAATATTAAGGAAGATAGAAAACTGAAAGCTTTAACAATGTCATTAATAAAATTTGAAAAGTAATCTTGCTGTATACTCTCCGACCAAATTTGAACCGGACTGACTAAAATCGACAGATTAAAAAAAAATCAACTTCTAATCTTCTTTTGAGTCAATACAACCAACGCTTAATCAAATTTTGCATACACTTGTTATAAGTCTCGACCTTCGGTGCCTTCAGTGACCGACTTTTAGTAGCTTTAACAAACTCATGCACTTCTCTGAAGTGAATTTTTCCATTTCGAAAACGTAAAAAGGAAGCCAAATCTTGAGAATTCGGTGGCTGACTCTCGTTTCGAGTTTGACCAAAGGGTCAGTCAAAATCAAGTTAGATTGTGACGGCACATTATCATAGCGACACATTATCTTCCCAAAAATCCAGTCGTTTATGACGTATTGTTTTATGTAGACGCATCGAAACAGTCAATAATAAATAACTATTATAAACTTTTTGACCCTGTGGAACGTATTCAGGGTGAACCACACCACGGTAATGATAGAAAACGATAAGCATAGTCTTGATTTATAACCGTTTTTGAAGTGGATTTTTCGGTTTCGGCTAATTTTTGCAACGCTATTCGCTAGATTGGCGAACAGTTTTGACGTCAGGTGTTTGATGAATGTAGAGTCCTCAGCTATGTTGTCAAGCATTTCTTTTGCGACTTCTATTCGCCGTTGCTTTAAAAAAATTTAGGTCAAATGTGACACAATTCATATTCAAGATATTAACCAAAATGTATTAAGTCGATCTATTAGAGACACTCTGCTATTTCTTTGATGCTAACACGACGATTTTCAAACACTATTTCCTTAACTTATTCGATGTATTCGCCATGTTCAAAGGAATATGACTCGAATGAGGCAAGCTTTCGATGACACCATTCAAAATTGGTGTTCTTGACAAACTAGAAATCCCATTACACTTCTTTAATATTTACAACGACTCCGTAGTCGTGATACAATGGAATCACACACAAATTTCAAGAAAAATGGATACCAAACTTCACACGTACCTAAAAAAGTTTGAGAAAAAATCGGTTTACGCGCACAGGGTTCAGTTCAAGTGAAAATTGATAAAGCTATACACTTTTTTAAATCTTAGAATAGCCTGCTGTATCTGAAATTAAATCACATTTCTCCATATACCAAGGTAAGGTTCGATAAATAGATATATAGTACATTTGTATGCTCTCTGACCCATGCACTTATATTTTATTGGGTTCCATAATAATTTAATTTCTCCCTTACACTTTTCATAAATCTCTAAATATCTATACCTTAGCAAAGCTTCACCATGGGGGATATGTTTCGTAGCGAAAAGATGGCGCTATGCCAACTGTTCATACAACAAGAAGCTGGCTATAGCACCGTTTCCGAACTGGGCGAGATCGGATGTGTGCAATTTCGTGATGTGAGTTCATTTTTTCCTTAGAAATTATAATACACACTTATTTAGAATTGCTATTTTAGCTAAACGCCAATGTCAACTCCTTCCAACGTCATTACGTAACCGAAGTGCGTCGTTGCGATGAGCTGGAGCGTCAATTGCATTACATTGAAAGTGAATTGAAAAAGGACGGAATTGAACTGAGCGAATTAGCTGATGATCTGCCGCTAGCGCCGAATCCGCGTGATATTAGCGATCTTGAGACCACGCTCGATAAAGTGGAGACAGAAATAAGTGAACTCGCACAAAATAATGTCAACCTCAAGACCAACTACACCGAGTTAAATGAGCTGTGCATAGTGTTAGAAAAGACGCAAACATTTTTTAGTGATGTCATGGATGCACCATCAAATTTTGGGAGTGATGATGCGCATGCGCATTCGCGTGGCCAATTGGGATTCGTGGCCGGCATACTGAATCGTGAGCGCTCGTTCGCATTCGAGCGCATGCTTTGGCGAATATCGCGCGGTAACATTTATGTTAAGCGTGCTGATTTGGAAGAACCCCTGATAGATCCACATACAGGTCTTGAGGTTTACAAAACCGTCTTTGTGGTTTTCTATCAAGGTGAGCAGTTGAATATGCGTATCAAGAAAGTTTGCAACGGGTTTCGTTCATCCCTGTACCCTTGCCCAGCGGCGCATGCCGAGCGCGAAGATATGTTGCGTGGTGTTAAGACCCGTTTGGAAGACTTAAAATTGGTAATAAGTCAAACGGCGGATCATAGACGTTTAGTGCTGTCAAACACTATCAAAAACTTACCTCGATGGAAGGTCATGGTACAAAAAATGAAAGCCATCTATCATACTTTGAATATGTTTAATATAGATGTGACCAAAAAATGTCTAATCGGTGAAGGTTGGGTGCCAAGAAACGACCTGGAAAATGTTAAGCAAGCACTTTCAGCTGGTTCGGCTGCTGCCGGCAGCACGCTACCGTCGTTTATGAATGAGCTCGAGACGGAGCAAATACCACCAACCTTTAATCGTGTCAATAAGTTTACGAATGGCTTTCAACATCTCATCGACGCTTACGGTATGGCCAATTATCGCGAAGTGAATCCAGCGCTTTACAGTTGTATCACATTCCCCTTTCTGTTTGCCGTTATGTTTGGTGATTTGGGTCACGGATTTTGCATATTCCTATTTGCGCTCTGGATGGTGTTGGATGAAGAGCGTTTGAGTAGGAAACGTGGTGGTGAAATCTGGAATATATTTTTTGGCGGCCGTTATATTATACTACTTTTGGGACTTTTCTCCATGTACACTGGTTTTCTGTATAATGATATATTTTCAAAGTCGCTCAACATTTTCGGCTCTGGTTGGAGAATACACTACAATACCAGCACCGTCTTGACAAATCCCAGCCTACAATTAGATCCAGGCGTGGCTTCTTTTAAAACTTACCCTTTGGGTGTGGATCCCATTTGGCAATTGGCTGATAATCAAATTATTTTTCTCAACTCCTTTAAAATGAAGATGTCCATTATTATTGGTGTGGCTCATATGATCTTCGGCGTTTGTTTGTCTGTGGTGAATTTTATGCACTATAAGAAGTATTCGCTTATATTCTTGGAATTCATACCGCAAATACTTTTCCTCATCCTACTTTTCGGCTACATGTGCTTTATGATGTTCTACAAATGGGTTAAATATACGCCGAAGACCGATTATTTGCCCGATTCGCCCGGTTGTGCGCCATCCGTTCTCATTTATTTCATCAATATGATGCTGTTCAGCGATTCACCACAGCTACCAGGTTGCGACGAGTACATGTTCGGGGCTCAGCCCTCTCTGGAGAAGATCTTCGTAGTATTGGCTATAATTTGCATTCCTTGGATTTTGTTAGGCAAACCGTTGTATATCATGGCTATGCGGAAACTTCGTGTAAGTTTACAATCATGAAATTCAAAATAACTGTTAAGGAAGATTTTAAATATATATTATTATATGCTCTCTTTAGACCAAGCGTCAAATTACTATATCAAGTTTAGGTAAAATGGCAGAGGAAGGCAGCAGTCATGATGTGCACGACGAAGAGGACAATGAACCAATTAGCGAAATATGGATACATCAAGCTATACACATGATCGAATACATACTAAGTACTATATCGCACACAGCTTCCTATTTGCGTTTGTGGGCCCTGTCGTTGGCTCATGCAGGTTCGTTTATCAAGTCGTATTGTTTGAAAATCGTAGTTATTTTATTTATATTCTCCCTGCAATAGAACTTTCTGATGTACTCTGGAATATGGTACTTTCGGAGGCCCTAAAATTTAGTGGCTATCCGGCAGCCATTGCTTTATACTTTATTTTCGGCGCTTGGGTGTTGCTTACAATAGCTATAATGATTTTGATGGAGGGCTTGTCGGCCTTCTTGCATACCTTACGTTTGCATTGGTAAGATTGTCTATTTCTGGTGTGTTACATTACTTAAATTTAATTGGTGCATACTTTCAGGGTTGAATTTATGAGCAAGTTCTATACTGGCGCGGGATATGCATTTGTGCCTTTCAGTTTCAAAGTGTTATTGCACAAAGATGAAGACGATTGAGTTCATTAAAGAATATACGAAATAATTTTAACATATGTATGTTTGTTCCTAATTTCAAAGTTCATTAAACACGACACTGTGTATCCAAATGAGTAATCTGAATTTATTTTTTTTTTATTTTGTGTATAACTCACTTTCAATCCGACATTTCTTATCGTATTTTTTCGTATATTTCTCGGAGAAGTTTCTTTAATATAAATTTCTATCAACTTTTTGTTTCTTTCCTTCGTTTTCTGGTTGCACTTATATGGAACTGTCTTCGCGAAGTTAAATTCGGTATTATAAATGAAAAACATCCACAAAATATATAGAAAGAATCAATTACACTCTCAATTAAGATTGTCTAAAAAAAAAATCATTAAAATTACCGTTTTACATAGAATGCGTGCAAGACTTAGTCTTATTTTTGTTTTAGCAATAATTTTATAAATAATTTCAAATAAAACTGTATGAAAATTTTCACTTTTTTCTATTACTTCCGTTGGGATACTTAAGCTTTTTAGACATAAAATATTTTTTAAAGTACATTAACATTTCTTTAGAATATCATATATCTTTTCAATAAATTTCACTATGTCAAAATATGCACTTTTCTTAATTTTTGTTAACATATAATTCCGTTATTTATGCAACACTCAACTTGAATAATTTTTGAATACCATATTATAACTATATTTGCTGGTCAGTTTTGAACGAACACTTAATAGAAACTACCGAATTTGTTCGAAAGATTTCACTTAGCTCAGCCTAATGAGCTGCCTTATCACTCTGCGTTAATAATTTGTTGCTCGTCAATCAACGGGATTATTTTTATGTTTAGATCAAAGGGAAATGGGAAATATTTATTCTTTAATTCAGTCAGATGGCTTAATTAGGTTTCTAATGAGGTTTTTGGTGCACAAAAATCGTAAGAATTCATGAATCGGTATGAGGGATTAAATTTGTTTTTAAGAATACATGAAAAAGACGATTTGTACACCCTACAGTTGGTGGTTGTGATATATTTATGATAGCATATTTGTATATACTTGAGCCGTTAAAAATAAACATTGTAACTTAGGTTTATTTGACCGAATAGATGACGTTTCGCGCGCAGTGAAGAAAATATTGCAGTTATGCCTGAGTGTGGAGAGCCAATTCGGACTGACGTATGGAACAAATCGTGACGTTCGCAACAAATCGGACTGAAATATGGAACCACTTGGAGCATTTTTCGTCGAGATTTTAAATAGAAAGCGTACAAAATACCGCGTGTGCAAGAACTAAAGCCGCTAGACCTTCCCAAGCAACACCAAATTTTGTTTAGCGATGAGGCCCATTTCTAACTTAATGGATATGTAAACAAGCAAAATTGTCATAATAAGGACGAAGAGAAACCTGAAGAGATTCAAGGGCTGCCATTTCATCCACAAAAAACAACGGTTTGGTGTGGTTTGTGGGCCGGTGGAGTTATCGGCCCATTTTTCTTCAAAAATGATGCCGGTAAGAACGTAACCGTCAATGTCGACCGTTATCGCGCCATGATAACCGACTTTTTGATGACTGAAATTAAAGCTTGTGATCTCGACGACATTTGGTTTCAACAGACGGCGCCACTTCAAATACATTGCATCAATCAATGGATTTATTGAGAGAACCCTTCGATGAGCAGATAATTTCATAATGAGTCGGTCGATTGGTCTCCAAGATCGTGTGATATCACACCATTAGACTTTTTGCTGTGGGGATATGTAGAGTCTTGAGTCTATGAGGATAATAACGCTTCGATTGAGGCCTTAGAGGTAAACATCACGTGTGTCATTCGCCGATTACCAGTTGAACGAGTCATCGAAAATTGAACTGAACCGATGGACCGTATAAGACGTAGCCGACTGTCATATGAAAGAGATAATTAATTCCAAAAATATAATACATGCCAAAGAATATTCTTTCGAATGATAATAAACATTCCACATTTTCTCTTTACGGCGCAAGTTCCTTTCTTGTCTTTGATTTTTCCTTCAACTGTAAGGGTTCAGTTAAACCGGGAAACACTTTAGAGTATCGTTGTACCTTGAAATTTAATTCTTCAATGAACTAGTTCTTTAACAAAGTATGTTAGACCCAAACGACTGCTAAAGCAAATACTCTTGCTCAGTTCATTCAATGTTGAACTCATAGACCGTATGTAGGGTGTGAAATCTGCAATTAGTGATTATTTGATTGATTGAAAACTCAGGTGGCTATTGAAGACCCATGTTTTACGATTATTCATTTTACAACGAAGTAAAAATAAGCAAGCGTTTTCAGTGCTGGTCTGGCAGTGGCAGTGGAAGCAGTCTTTGAAAAATACTAACGGTGCTGCACTGAGGTGAGTAAAGAGTTAGCATTTGTAGAAAAGTGAATTTTATTTCTGCAGGAGTAAAAAAGAAATATTAAATGTTATAATGCTGTCCTTACAGGTAGATACAAAAAAAAAAAACAAATATGGGGAGCATGTTTCGTAGCGAAAAGATGACGCTGTGTCAAGTCTTTCTGGCACCAGAGGCGGCTTACAATAATATGGCGGATCTGGGTGAACTTGGCTGTGTGCAGTTTCGCGATGTAAGTTGCAAAATTAAATTTTATTCAATATTCATTTCTACTTTTCTACGCACGGAAGCCACATATTAATCTGCCATGCGTTCTGCTCCTTGCAGCTAAATCAGGATGTCACTAATTTTCAGCGCAAGTTTGTGAACGAGGTGCGTCGCTGCGATGAAATGGAACGCCAGATACGTTATATAACCAGAGAGCTGGAGGCAGATGGTTTTAAGCTGAAAGATGTTTTCGACGACATACCCGGTGCGCCTAATCCACGCGAGGTATACGAATTGGAGTCTAATTTAGAGAAGGCCGAGTGTGAGATACGCGAAATGGCGGAAAATAATGTCAACTTGAAAACCAATTTGCTGGAACTCACTGAACTCAGCAAAGTGCTGGAAAAGACGCAAATATTTTTCACTGAACAAACCGTTATCAATATGGAGGAGCATGCGAACAGCGGCAAGTTCACTGGTGAACATCGCGGTCATTTAGGTTTCATAGCTGGTGTGCTGAGCCGTCATCGGCTGTTTGCTTTTGAGCGTATGCTTTGGCGTATATCACGTGGTAATATGTTAGTGAAATTTGCCGACATCGAAGAGCCGCTATCAGATCCACGCACCGGTACTATGATTTATAAGTCAGCTTTTGTGGTATTCTATCAGGGTGAGCAATTGAATGCACGTATAAAGAAGGTGTGCACCGGCTTCCATGCCGCGCTCTATCCCTGTCCGAATGCGCACGATGAACGTGCTGATATGCTGAAGGGTGTACAAACGCGTTTGGAGGACTTAAAGTTGGTGATGAAACAGACGGAAGATCAACGTAATATCATATTGTCAGGTATAGCTAAACACCTGCCCTATTGGTCCATTAAAATTACCAAAATGAAGGCGATCTATCATACATTGAACTACTTTAATATCGATGTGACCAGCAAGTGTTTAATTGGTGAGGCTTGGGTGCCGACTTTGGATCTGGAGGAGGTGCAACAAACCATCGCAAATGGTTCAGCCACAACGGGCAGCACTAGCTCATTTCTAACGGTAATGGAAACAAAGAAAACTCCGCCCACTTACTATCGTACGAATAAATTTACGCGCGGCTTCCAAACGCTAATTAATGCTTACGGCATGGCCTGTTATCGCGAGGTGAACCCGGCGCTTTACACTTGCATCACGTTTCCTTTCCTTTTTGCCGTCATGTTTGGTGATTTGGGTCACGGTTTCATAATGTTCTTGATTGGTTTCTGGATGGTGATTGATGAAAAACGTCTGATGCGTATGAAAGGTGGTGAAATTTGGCGCATCATGTTCGGCGGTCGTTATATAATTATGCTACTCGGTCTCTTCTCCATGTACACGGGTTTCACTTATAACGACACCTTTTCGAAATCCTTCAATGTATTTGGTTCGAAATGGCGCATAAATTACAATACCAGCACTGTGTTAGCCAATGACAACTTGCAACTTAATCCCTCAACATCCACAATCGGCACTTATCCGTGGGGTATGGATCCCATTTGGCAGTTGGCGGCCAATAAGATTATCTTCTACAACTCCTACAAGATGAAATTGTCCATCATTTTCGGTGTTTTACACATGGTTTTCGGTGTTTGTCTGTCGGTGGAGAATATGGTGTATTTTAAGAAGTATGCATATATATTCTTAGAGTTTGTGCCACAGGTACTCTTCTTGATTCTATTATTCGGCTATATGGCATTCATGATGTTCTACAAATGGGTGCAATATTCGCCCACAACCGATTACGAGCCATATCAGCCGGCATGCGCACCTTCGGTTTTGATTTATTTCATCAATATGATTCTGTTTAAAGCGTCACCGCAAGTTTCTGGTTGTGATATGTACATGTTTAGCTGTCAGGTGATGCTTGAGCGCGTGTTCTGGATAGTCGCCTTAATTTGCATACCATGGATGCTGGTTGGCAAACCTCTATACATACAGTGCAAACGCGCATTCGAGGTATGTTCTCCTACTTAATACTAAATAAACTGCAGATAGGTAGAGTATCAACTTAAAAATCAACCATCTTCAAATAGGTAAAGAGTGAACCATTGGAAGTTATCGATAAGATAGAGATCCAAGAGGGCGATGTTGTCATTGAGGCCACTCTTACGGATCCCGTACCACATGCGCATCACGAGGAGGAAGACGATGAGGAGGAGGAGCCAATGAGTGAGGTTTGGATTCACCAGGCCATTCACACCATTGAGTATGTGTTGAGTACTATTTCGCATACAGCCTCGTATCTACGGTTGTGGGCTCTATCTTTGGCCCATGCGGGTAATTTCAAATGACCAAAATTTTAATTTTTTAGTATAAATGATTTATTTTTGTGCTCTCTTAGAATTATCGTATGTGCTGTGGCTTATGGTTATGCAAAAAGGTCTGCATTTTGAAGGCTATGCTGGTGCAATTGGCCTGTACTTCATTTTCTGGGCTTGGGCATTACTGACCATAGCCATTATGATATTTATGGAAGGCCTTTCAGCTTTTCTGCATACGCTGCGTTTACATTGGTTAGTGAAATATAGAATTTATGTGGTTTAATTTTACATACATGTTTGTATATTCAATATTTCAGGGTCGAGTTCATGTCGAAGTTCTACTCCGGCACTGGTCATGCTTTTGAGCCATTTAGCTTCAAGGCCATTATGGAAGCCACTGACGATGATTAATTTTTTTCCTTTATAAAAACATGAGAATGTGAAATTCAAAATCCTTATTTTCGACTTATTATTAAACAATTAATATTGTAATTTGCAAAGTGCAGTGAAAAAATTAAATTGTATTAAATTGAATAACACCGTAATTATCTCTTATATTTTAATATATTAGAGAGTAAAAATTTTATGGAATCGTATTTTAATATTTTTTCTTGTTCTAAAATTTGGATCAAAGTTTATCCTGACGAGTTACGTTATGTTTGAGAGAGTTATCCTAATAACTGTGTGACTGACAGCTATGGCATAAAGCGCACAGCGCATCATACTGTAGCTAACTTGCTTTACACGTGACAACCATCCACATTTGTTAACGCGAAGGTGTATATTTTGGGAGAGATCTAACAGAAACCCTCATATGCGTGCACAAATATAAACAAACATTGAGAAGATAGTAATGTTATTAGATTTATTCAATCAACGGTGGTCGGAAAAAAAAATTGAATGATTTTTTTCTCAACATAATCATTTTTTTACTCGATACACTAGACCCAGAGGTCTTCAAACTACTGTCAACATTTTAAAATATAAGTATATAAACGCAAAATCTGCTCGGCGAGTGACTTTTTAGTTCGTAGACTAATTCCATTAATTTGACGGTAGCCATGGTTTTTACTCGCCAATTAAAGCCATTTTTCTGTATCGACATCGAATTGACCCAATAATTCGATTTTGTGGAGCTCTGTTTCTGTTTGACCCAACTCTCGACGTGGTTGCCATCTTGTAAATGATAAAAAATGGTCTGCATCCCCCAATATCTTCTCAATAGCATCGTATTCGGCTTCGAAGCAGATGTACCAATTGAAGTCCAAGTTTAATACGCGGCATCTATCGTACCTCTTTACGTGCGATCACATTAAAACTCATTAAACCCATTTCTGATGGCCGCGGTTCGTTTTAACATCAAGGCTCGGAAGATAACCCCACCCACTCTCCATATAACGGTACTCTTAAAAACTACTAAAAGCCCAATAAATTAATAACTAAATAAGCCAGAGACATATCTCCGAGATGGTAAGGACGAGCTTTATGGGAGGCAGTGTGAAAATTGGACAATGGGCGTGGCATCGCCACTTTTTGGTGAAATCCAATATTTCGGGATCCGACCAACCGATTGTGACAAAATTTAGTATGTGACATTTATTACATTCGTACGTCACATTGTGAAAATGAATGAAATCGGATTACAATCCCGCCTATAGCACAATTTTCAATTCCATTTGATTCTCTCAATTTCCAGTGTATGCATGTATATATACATATAAAGGAGTAATTAATAGAATGGGATACAATTTTGCATTAATAATTCCTTTAAAGTATTCCACCTTATGACCAAAAATTGTTCAAATCAAACAAAAACTGTTCAAGTCCTTAGAAAATATCGGTCAATGTCTGTGCCCAAAAAATAAGGTGACATTTGAATTTAAACTGCGCGCGTCGAAGGATTTGGAGACTTATTTTTTTTTTTAGGTTGGTAGTACTGTCAGTCACATTTATGTCAAATTCCATGTCAAAATATTCATTAGTGTTTGAGATGCGTGTCGTTTTGTGAGTTGCTAAAAGTGAGTTTTTCGTTATTTGCGATTTTTAAATTTGTTAAGCAAAGAATTTGCATTAAATTTTGTTTACGGAATCAATTTTCTGCTGCGGATACGTTGAGGATGGTGCAGAAAGCCTTTGGCGATGAGGCTATGTCTAAAAAAAATGTTTACAAGTGGTATAGTGAGTTCCACGCCGGCCATGAACGTGTCGAAGACGAAGAGCGTCCAGGGCGACCATCAACCTCAACCGCCTCAACCGACAAAGCTCACGTTCAAAAAATCAAAGATTTGGTGTTGAAAAACCGTCGATTAACAATTAGAGACCTTGCTGATGAAGTTGGCATATCGAAAGGCTCAGCCAATACCATTTTGAAGATTTTGAAGGATGTTTTGGGCACTCAACCCATATCGTTCCGCAACCACCGTATTCACCTGATCTGGCGCCGTGCGACTTCTGGCTGTTCACCAAGCTCAAAAGACCGCTCCGCGGACACTGTTTTTATACGATAGAGGAGATTCAAGCCGCAGCGAAGACGGAACTGAAGGCCATCCCGGAAAGTGACTACAACCAGTGTTTCGAAGATTGGAAAATCCGTTGGCATAAGTGCATTGCATCGGGAGGGGATTACTTTGAAGGGGATGAAATTGATTTGGAAGAATAAATAAAGAATTTTCAAAATAAATACAATGTCACATTTTTTGGGCACAGTAGTATATTTGAAATTCAGAGATAATCTTTTCCTGAAAATAATATGTCTCTGTGTCAAAAATGGGTTCAATCGGGTCAATACTTTCCTGAGCCCCCACATTCGTAATATAAAGATTTTTGACCAATATCTGAGTTATCCCAATGAAATTACAGAACATGTTTTACTGATAACAGTGTATCTTTGTGGCTAAAATAGATAAAATAGAACGAAAACTGGATCTAGCCTCCATATAATTAATGTCAGGATTTTCGAACATTCGACCGACTCCATATGTTTGTACCTTAATGAAACTCAGGGAGCATTCTTTTAGTATATGGCATGATAATAACCTAACCCCTATATACTGCAGATAATGACTTTCGTTTTTCTAACAAGCCTTACACCGAATATGTCGGTATAAGTTATGTATCTATAAAATTCCTTGGATTACGATCGTCTGATTTTAATTCTTGTAAATTGCAAGAGTATAAAATGTTCGGTTGCAACCGAACTTAGCACTTGATTACTTGCTTTTTTTTTAATTTTAAATTTTAAATTTTAAGGAACATCTATTTTCCTCAACTGTTCCAATATTTGGAATAACATCAGTTGTGGGACAATGGCTAAAAAAATCGAGCATTTAAAAGAGGAGGTAAAAAACGTACGGTTATTCAAAGGAAAACTCTCAAGTTTTCAAAGAACGTTTAAAATATTTGCTTTTGAGTATAAGAACAAATTGAATAAGGTAGAAGGGAAGAGCGATTTCTGCCAGACAAAAAAAAAAAAAAGAAATGGCTATAATTGTCAATTGGATTTCTTGCCAAAACGAGGTTGGAAAGAAACCACCACTTCATTGAGCTTTTGATCAAATGTTTGGGAAACCCATATAAACTCATCCAAGTAAAAAAAAAACACATTTTTAATGACTGCATTTTTTTCGGAATTTTGTATAATTCTTTTTATTTAAGTAAGTAAGTAAGATGTACATATGAACAGTTACAATATTTCGCATGCTTTGAAAACTGCAATGAACTTCTAAATGCAACTGCAGAAGTCAGCAAAATAAGTTATGCTAAAAGCTCCAACTTTTAAACTCAGCAAAAGAGCTGACACAAACACCAACATCTGGTCTAGGTCGAAATATATATTTCATAGCAATAACAATAACAAAGAGAAGGTGAAATATTTCAAAAATAATTGTTTATTTAGCAACGCGAGCGACAAGATTTGCAGCTAGTCGGAATTTACACTTCTCAGTGCACGTTTAAGAATACTGAAGAAAGATGTCCCTATTTAAGGCATCAATAGTGCCAATGTTAGCTTTATTAATCACAATATGTGCATCCTCGGCGTTTGCGGACCTATTAGTACAGTTGAATGTAAATCGGCCCTTGAACGATGTGAATGAGAAATTTGTTAGCTTTACTGTGGATCCGTCGGACTTATATCATGCACTCGATGGCTCAAATAGGTGTGCTTGACAGCACTTTATTTATGATAAAATATTACTTTGTTTTCAATTACAGAAAAACTCTTACTCAAATGGCCACAATGCTGGGCACTTCGTACGTAAAATTTTCGGATGATTATAATTTCATACCAGATGCCGATACGAAATATCGAAATCCGACAAAAACTATATGGAAAGGATTCAACCGCTGGACGAGGTGAGTGTACAAGCAAATGAAGAGTGACCTTTAAATAAAAATGTTTTGACAGTGCCATAAACTGGACCATGATTATGCCACTGCCGTATGAAGCTGGCGAATGGGATCCCATGGAGTCGCTGCGAATATTGAACACCTCTTACACAACGGGTATAACCGATTGCATATGGCAGCTTGGTACAGGTAGGAAACGAGCGAAAGCTGAAAAACATTTTTGAAAAGTTTAGTACAACAAGCTTTCTAAAATGTTCTTCGTTTTAGAGTTCGGTCCTAGTGTTTCGGAGTATTTCAACGACTTAAACACATTAAGTTTGATGGTGGATACATTTGGTCCCTATGTTGATGATTGGGAAGTTACTGGCGCAGAAATGCCTTCGGGCAGCACAAATGAAGATATACGACATTACATCGAATACAGCAAGGACATGAGTGCGGCCTTCAATTGGTTACAGTAAGTTTTCACAATATGATTTATGTTTGTATTTATACTTAGAATGCTTTAAACACTCACAGACCGGCAGATGCTTCGACTTCAAACACTATGTTTGGCACGGTCTACGAAAGCGACCGAGTTTTGCGCGCCATGTTCAATGAGAAAGTTCCAGTCTGGTTAAACTTCATGCCCAAAGAACGGACAAATAAGTCCAAGCGGGGAAGCAGCGATGTTATTACCGGTAGTGAAACAACGGAGGATACCACCGAAGTGCTACGTTGGGCACAGACGCTTGGCGAAGCGGCAAGCTCGGGTTTTGATGCGGTATTCCGACGCATGGAACTACATGATTTAGAGCGACCTAGTCAAAGTTTCTTTACAACTTTGGTATTCAAGAAAGTGATGGGTTCACGCGTATTTCCAGCACGCCCTTTCACCATATTTTTGCGCAGTAACAAGCTTTACACGCACTGTGCAAATACAGTATCGGGCGGCATAGCGTTTATGATTGTCAATCCCGATGATGAATCCAAACAAATATCTATTAGGTCCGCTACAAAGATATCGGGTGATGAATATTGGCAATATATTTTGACATTTAAAAAGAATCAGGCCTACTTGAACAATGAGAAGTTGACTCTAAACTCGACGCTGCCCCCACAAATTAAGACAAAGAGTCCAAATAAGTCCATACAATTGAATTCACCTGGAAAATCAATTGGCTTCTGGGTACTACCAAATGCTGATCTGGAGCATTGTCAGTTTACAGAAATTGATGTTGATGAACTGGAACGGGATTCGGAGGAGGAAAAAGTGCGACATAAACAAATTTCTTCGTCGGATAAATTGCTGCAGCAACTAATACAGGAAACAGCGCTACCCGACGATGCTATGATGAGAAATAATCACCGCGGACGTCGTTATGCTACTCGTACCCGTCATGTTGTGTTGAAAGATAAAGACGAACATATGGAATCTTTGGCCAAACTCTTTCAGCCGCTCTCTCTCGAAGAAAAGTCGCCGAAAAAACGTGAGGAAGCAATCGAGGATCGACGAACAGCAACATTGAAATGGATTAAGGACTTGTTGGATACTGCCATGCAAGATGGTGACGATTTGTTTTCATTGAAACGTAATACACGTAGCGTCGATGATTACTTTGGCGCCATCTTCGGTACGAAGGGTGCCCAAAAAAGATCACCTATAATTAAGAAAATTACCGAAATTCGCAAACCAGAAAAGAAATCCATTAAACCAGCTTACGATCCAGAGCATTTCAATGAGGAGGAGTTTTTAATAAAATGGGTACAGAAGACGAACCCGAATTGCCACGTGTGCCCGAAGGTGATGTGCACCTAACGCATATTACCAATGTGGAGGGTGAAGATGCTAATGAGTCCAAAGAGCGGGGGCAGCAGAAACTAGCAACTATGAAAATACAAGGTACAATTGGCAAAGAGACACGAAATGAAATGAAACCGGTACGCTTACTACCCACCGAGTTCTACGAGGCAATGCCAGTACGCAGTTCGGAACATAGTCAATTCATGAAGCCGCACAAATGGAACGCACTCTTATTTCCCGAACCTTTTACGAAAAAATCAATTATTAGCGACAAAAAATTGAAAAGTAACACGCTTGGCGAATCTACTGATTTCCACGACGCCGATGCAGATGTGGAAAAAGTGCACACGGCGCAATTTCAAAGCGGTGGTCAGCTAGCTGAAGACTTTTTGCGCGCACAAGAAGAACTGGCACGCACTTTCCTACGCGATCACGAGGAGAAAGAGCACGTCGAGAAGAGCAATAAAAAAGAGCTGAACGAAAGGCATGCAGAAAGTGAGGATGTGATGCTGGAGAAAATCAAATCATTACGCAGTAAATATATTGACTACCTGGCGGAGAATTTGGAAAACTACTTCAATGAGCGTGGTATTGTCGGCAATTTGGATATGCAAAAGAGCTTAGAGCGCACCACTGCTGCCTCGACAACGGAAGCCCCTTGGTGGAATTTGAGTTCGCTGCGTAAACGACGATCGCCACGCGCTTTGCGTTATCAAATGCCTGACGAAGCATGGCTTACAAATATGATCACCAAAGACGAAGAGTTGCTGCCATTGGGTAGCATAATGCCCGAACGTTTGGTGGACAGCGAACGAGTTGCGAGAGTTTCCAACCATTTACCAATGCACGACGAAATAAGTAACAAAAAATACAATGGTTATTTAAGAACAGTTAAAGATAAAGTTAATAAGGTCGTAGACATAGTGACGAAGCACGTAAGCGAATGGTATAATACATTCACCAAGCCTGTGGAAGATCCACAGGATGAGTCGAATGGCAACAGACTGAAAATAACAAGAGGAAAGAGAAGGTATTGAGCAAAAACGCAACGCAGAGTATTTACGAGCATAAAAAATTTAAGCAATGATTAAAATAAGTATCAAGCAAGTCATGCTGAAGTCCGCAATAAATTTTTAAAGTTGTTTGGGTGTTTTGATGTACAAATATGAATGAATAAAAAAAGTTGTAAAATAATTGCATAAAACAAAAAAAAAAAAAAAATTTATAAATATGTGACATAATTTTTCAACCTTGGTAAGTTTTGGTGGGAAATGCTTTTGATTTATTAGACTAGCATGTGTTACAACAGAAAAATAACGTAATTTATTTATGACAAACATTTTAAAGTTTCAATCTGATTTTTTTTTTAATTTGTAAATAAGGAAGAGCTAAGTTCGAGCGTCAGGTGTTGCCTAACTGCGTATTAAAAATGTTGCGAAATAATTCAACATTTATTGTTCCACGAAAATTATACTAAAATCATGCTTAAATGAGATATATCTGACATGAACATATTCGAAGAGGCAAAGTTTAATAAATTGAGTTTATGTATAAAACGTCAACCAGAAGATCAGAATTGCTGATATTAGCGATATGAGATTAAGACCAAGGTCTAAACAAACTCCAATAATGTTGAGCGCTACACCGTTAATATGATAAGGTTTGTTAGATAACGACAGTTTTTACAAATACTATGTAGTATAACATAAATTTACATATTTTTGGCATTAAACTAAAGTATATCCAAATGTATGCCTTCAGTTAATTAGGCTTAGATATCTTACATATATAGTATACGGTATAAGGTCAACGACAGTTTGAAAATCTTTCATTAGGAATATGGCAGATAGATCTGTGTAACGAGTGATTCAAGTTAAAGGTAGTAGAGGAATCGTATCAAGCTGTCATCTTATTTTTGTTCAGTATTGTTTGGAATTTCATCATGGAAAGACGTACACCTGAACATTGTTTACAAATCGTTCAACTGTATTACGAAAGCTCACGTTCGGTTCGTGCGTTTCGCTCAATATAATCGGCATATTGCGCATACTATTCAGTGAAGAAAATATAGCAGCTGTAGCTGAGAGTGACCTCGAAGAACGTGCAAAGTCCATTCGTCGCCGTTCGAAATCCTAAATCAAAAATGTACAAAATAAAGCAAACGTTTGCAAGAACTGAAGCCACTCGACATTCCCTAGCGAAATAGCTTCGCTCTATATGCCCTTGAAAAGTTCCAAAAAAATCCGACGTTTTCTAGCCAAATTTCGTTCTACAATGAGGCCCATCATTAGCTCAATGGATATTTAAATAAGCGAAATTGCCGGATTTGGGACAAAGAGCAACCTAAAGAGATTCAAGAGCTGTCATTTCATCCACAAAAAACAACGGTTTGGTGTGGTTTGTGGGCCGGTGGAAGCACCGGCTCAATCAACCCAAGAACGGTTATTGAAAAAAGTACCTCTACTTGGATCACTATTTAATGTTTATTAGGATTTTTACAACCTGAACAGTGTGTATGGCAAGATAAAATTTGACTCGTGACTTCGTGTGATTTTTGATCTTTCTACATATGTCAATTAGTGTTTATTAGGCTGTGTTTTCAATGGAAATCTGACTGCGGCATAGTTAAAAATATTGCTGCAGATTTTTAGGGAGCCTACGTTGTCACACAAGTATTATTATGCTGTTATATTTTTATCAGAGAATCTCAAAACCTCTTGTTTCTTATATTTAGACATTTTTTTAAAGTTTTGGGTATGAAGTGTGAATACTAAACTCGTATCAAAAGATCTGAATCTTTAGCGAAAACGGTGACATAATTTGATTTATAAATGTGACGTTAAAACTGTCGAACAGGCTGGTCTAGATTGACGTTCCATAAATTATAACTAAAAATTCGCTGAACGCCATCGCGATCGAGGCTTATATACTTTTCACGTATACTCAACATAAATACATACATAACTACATACATAAATATAACAAGAAACAAGTGAGTACAGCTTCACATATGCTTTTGTGCTATAATTATGGGAAATTATACCAAAATAAAATTTTCAAATGGTGTGCAGGGTATACAATTCTAATATAATATACGCATACAATTTTAATTTGTAAATATGTATGTAGATATGTATGTCACTCAAACCAACCTTGAAATGTCTAGTCAATTTTCCTTTCCTTGACTATGCTGCTCTACAATACAAAAGACTTAAGCGACGAACTTCCAACTGCAGAGAACACTCTTTCAGCACATAGCCGTGATTACCAATTCTACCTAAATGAACAAAAATCATATAACCCTTTTTGTTATTATCATACTCTATAATTTTTACACATTTTCAATATCGATTGCAACAAGTGCTGCTAAAGAAAGTGGTAACAAAACAGAGAGCGCACAACGAAATCTACGAGCGTCGCTGTCGCACTGACGAGTACCGAATAATCAAAGCTAGCACAGTTTACTGGACTAAAACTCGCATTCAATGCTGAGTATAATTATGGCCAACCAAAGCAACGTACAAACTGCCAAACAGTGAATTCGAACGCGATCCATGTCAGACGATCGCAGCAATACACGCGAGCAGTCTCAAGTTAAGCGTCCAAGGCGAAGGTTGTGCGCGTGCGGTATTTACACAAAGTAATTCAAAAATATTTTGTAAAGAAAGTTGTTTTAGGTTTAAATAAAAGGTAGGTGTAAGCAAAACGAAAATTATTTTAAAATATAAAAAATGCTTTTTCTCTCTTTTTAATTTCATTTCGTGTGAATGTAAAAAGTGCTGATTGTGCAAGAAAATTTGTGCAACTTAATATGTGTGCCAGTTTCTCAACTAACTGAAAATTAGTTATTATTAAAACTGAGATATATATGTATGTATAACAGAGACTTGCTTTTTTTAATTCCTAGAGCATTGAATTGTTGGCTCTGTGGAGATTTCTTTTTTCACATAAATGTAATCATTTGCAGTTGACTCTCAGTGAAGCGACAACAACAAGTACGTCATTTTTACAATGCGAGTTGAGTGTTATTCACACAAAAGCAACAGGTTCGGCCAACACAGAACTTTCCTACAAAAAAATATGAAAGCAATGCATACAAACAAACAATGCTTGATGTACAAACTAAAATGAAATTATATATGTGAGGCTTGTTTATGCCAGGCACATAGGGAAGACACTGTGGAGAATGTAGAAAGAAGATTGCTCGTATTGATGACGTGGTTGGTGCAAAGCAGCAAGTACACACAAACAATTTTAGACCCTTTTTGCTTTACTTTTCACTACAAACTCTTCCCTTACATACATATGTACATTCGCTTGAACTTCAAATTTGTGTGTACAATTTATTTTTTTTTATTTCCGCAATTACATTGTATAATATCAGCGCTCGCATTGCGTAAAGCAGTGAAAGTTATATTCGCAACAGAATAATGCAAACACGATTACTGAATCAAGGTTCGGGTTTTCGTTGTTTTCCCAAACTTTGGTTTAATTAAAACTTTGTAGTAGGGAAACGAAAACAATCCTCAATTACTAATATTGTGGACTTTCACCACAGAAAAGCAGCTGTCATAAATTAGTTTCGCACTTCGAACTTTAGTTAATTGATTTTTTTCTAACATATTTATTTTAAATTTCATAGTTTCAGTTGAGTACATTTGGCGTAGCTCTAGACATAAAAAATTAAAAAAGAAAAAAAATACAAAAAAATTAAATAAAAATAATACAAAAAAAAATTAGAAATAATCAGAATGGCAAAATCAAAAAGAAATATAAATCAAAATTTGAGTCAATAAATATTTTAATATGAAAGGAAATTTTTAGTATAAATAATAAAAAAATACAAAAAAAAAAATTAAAAAAAAATACAAAAAAAAAATTTAAAAATTGTATTTACAAAATTGATTTAATTTTCCGATTATGTAACAAATATATATATCATCAGAGCAGAACTTTGATAGTATAAAAAGCATAAATAATTCCTTAAATACAGTTTTAGTTATGGTATTTGAATCCATTTGATTAATATTTGTTGCAAAGATCGATTATACCACATACAATGAGTGGCAGAAATAGTAATCACAGTGATATATTGGGTAGTCGAAAAAGTTTTTTCATATTTCTAATAAAACTTCAACTTATTTTTTTTATATTTATAATAATAAATAAATAAACAAATATACATATACCAATTTGCCCGACCACTTTTTGCTATTTTTCCACTTATTCTAACAGTGTAAAATGAAATTTTGAAATTTCCAGAACGCAAGCGAGCGAAGCATTGTTGTACTACACGAACTCATAAAGCATCGTCTCCGTAAACTTTACAAATTTTATTGGAGGTTTGCATGGCATTCTACCCTTTTTATACAAAAAATTCAAAATAGAGCGAATTTCTTCAATATTTTCACTCGTTTTTGAACAGCTGTAACTGTTCAGCTTCCCCGAATTTAATTTTTTTGGTTAAATGAAGCTGAAAATCTCACCTCTCCAACACTAAATGGTATGACATAAGGTGATTTGCAGCATTGGAGATATGCGATTGCAACGACTTCTATTGACAAAATACGAAAAGCCTTTTACGACTACTTTGCTAATCACTATTTATTGTCAATAAAAGGGAAACACTTTTAAACTTTGGTTGAATATTAGCTGTATTACACTTCATAGCTGCAGTTCTAATAATAATACCCCCTATATTAGAAAAGAAAGATCATAATTTTAATAAGATAAGAACAATTTCTTTGGAGATTGCATAATTTTTTCAGACGATAACACGTGCCAAATTTGGTGAAGATATCTTGCTAAATGAAAAAGTTGTCCATACAGTCATTTTATTCCGATAGTTCAGTTTTTATGGCAGCTATATGCTACAATGGTCCGATATTAGGGGTTCCGACAAATGTAGAACTTTTCGAAGAGAAAATAATGTGTATAAAATTTCAGGACGATATCGCAAAAACTGAGTTTGAGGATAATACAGACGAACTAACAAACAGCAGGACATGGTTAATTCGACTCAACTTGCTGTTCGTTATTATTTACTATATATTTTATATTAAGGAACATTTCATTAAAACTAAAAGCCGCTGTGACTCAAACATTATTATAATTCAACGATTAACCTCTTTCCGCCCAACCGACGCGAGAAGCGCATCCGCATACGTGCGGAATCAGCCGAGCTATGAAAGGCAGAAGAGTTATTAAGCGTCAAGATCTAAAACTGCTCAGCTACAGAAAGCAAAAATTTCAACAATTAAGATTTAAAATACGTTATAAACAATTTTTAAGACTTTATTTATTGAGAGAAAGCAATATGGTCTTTTAAATTTTGAAAAGTGAATCAGATAAATCAAATATGCAGGAATAAGAAGTAAAATCATGGCATGCAAGTATGTATGTATGTATGCGACGGAATGGTTCGTTAAGTTCAAAATATTATCTACAAGATTTTAGCAGAAAGGGTCTAAAGTGCCTCGAAAAGCTTGTATTTAGCTTCAGGCAGGAGAAAAGAACTGCTAACTGTTCCATTCAGAATTTTTACTAAGAATATAACAGCAAGTATTTCTCCATGACTCGTAAGTGTAGGTAGATTTATACGTCTTAAACCACTAGTGTATGGAGGAAGACTTAAACTGGAGTCCTATCGGAAATGCTTTAAAGCGAAAATTAAAAATTGTTTTTGTACCGACTCTAACTTATCAGAATAGATTTGGTAACTAGGGATTCACACAACAGTGCCATATTCCAATATAAGTCTTTCCAAAGTAAAAAAAGTTGTTTAGAAAATGTTTTAGTAACATGCGGAACTCTGAATAATTTGGACCAACGTTTAACAAAACTAAGCAAACCTTTTGCTTTCAAGACTATGTTATAAATATAAAGACTAAAATAAGGCTTAGTGTGCATAGTAACTACCAAATAAACAAAGTTAAAAACTTGTTCAATTAAATAGTCTTTTATTATATAAGGAGAGGGGAACACAGATCTACGAGAAAAGCACATTGTCTTACGTTTTTTGAGATTCAATGGTAAATCAGTTCTAACAAATTGAAGTATATCGTCATCTAAAATGCAAAATAACGTAACATCACTTTTCATAAGTTAACAGGCGAAGGAAAAACGATGTAATAGAAACCACTCAAATTGAAAAAAAATTTGAGTTTTGGTTATAAAACGGTTATATATTGGTTACCATACACTCATATTGAAACAAAACTTGAGTTTTGGTTTTAAATTGGTTATTATATTTGACGCCCGATTTTCGGGTTTTGTTTGATGATACGCCGTTTTGCATTCTAGATGACGATATGTTAGATTTAAAAAGCTTCACGTCGTCGGCATGTAAGAAAATATTTGAGAATTCTATGACAGCAGAGATATCGTTTATAAATAACAGGAACAGATTCAGGCCAAGATGACTACCTTGTGGAATTTCTGAAGAGATATTAATTAAATTTGAAAGAGTATCCTCAAATATCACTCGTTGTGTTCTATTATTAAGCTAAGAAATTACCTATTGAAGAACTCTTGGTTGGGATTATTGAAAAATTATTTGAAACGTAATTGCTGGCTGAGAGTTTAAAAAAAAAATCAATTTAATTGACATAACTCTCGCGTTCTAAAAATATCACTGATCTTCTCTATTAAAATTATTTAACTAAATCAACATTGAATTTAGCAAACCAGAAAAAATATTATGACTGCCACAAAGAAAAATATTTTATTTTTATTATAACTCGTTGCAAAATAAATCCAAAACAATTTTGGTAGTATAAATTATATAATAAAACATACATACTATATACCCATATTTTTGCGCATTAAAAATTAGTAATGCACTGCTCGCATTGTTTTGCAGCAAAAATTATTTAAATGGCATAAAGTCGCTGACACAGATTAGCAGGCAGCACCATGACATACAAACATACTTACGGACGTTTTGTATTGGTAACACACACACACACAGGCAACCATATATGTATGTGTGTCGCTTTTGTTTTATATTAACTTGAGATCACCAAAGCATGAAGTAGTCGTGCGCTCTAGACGATTTTAATTGATTTGTTTTTGCAACTTTTTAGTCTGCATATTTTCGTTTAATATTTAAAATTTTGACAAAAGATTTTTGCTGAATATTTGTGTTGTATTTATACCTGCCGTATAATATATTATCACGATATTTCTGCGTTAACTTCAACTTGCAAAAGTTTGGTTATATTTGCTTTTGCTCCCAAACTTGCCGTGTCTTGTAAACTATTACATGACCACTACGCCAAACTAGTCAGCTGACTGTACCATGCTAAAACCCAACGTTTTTTCAAAGGTGATTTTATGCGAGCTGTCACTTGTCAGATTTCTGTCAGAAATATGCATAAGATGCATGTAAGATTCTAATTCAAATTGTGTAAAAAAATAATTAAATTATCGATTCATTATTCCTATTAGTTTGAAATTATTGTGTTTAAAAAGGAAATAACATGTGACATAAACGCACAAAAAACTTATGTAAGGTGTAAAGAGTCAGTGGAATTAATTTATTAATTAAATTGTAAATGAAGTTAATTATTTGCAAATTTGAATAAAACATAAAAAATACTTATTATTTTAAAATATCGTAGAAAAGTCTTTGTATAATTGGTACAAGCCTGGTTCATTTCGGAGTAGTTTACATTTATCGGGTTTTCCAATGGGGAATTTGATTTTTAATATGTCATGACCTGTAATTATTTGTTAATTGTATTGAGTAATATTTACAATTTCATCAAGGAAAGATATACGCAAGAACAACATTTACAAATTATACGATTTTATTATCAAAATAATCGTTCTCCAATTGCGACTTTTCGTGCGCTTTTATGGTCGTAATAATCGTCTACCAGTGCTCGCTATTCGTTGAATTGTTGAAAATTTCGAGCGTACATTTACTTTGCATAATGCTCAAGTGCCAATAAGACAAAGAACTGCTCGAAGTAATGAAAATATTGCCGCCATTCAGGCAAGTGATGCTGAAGACCGCAATTTGTCGATTCCAAGACGTTCCCAAGAATTGGGAACTGTCTCAAATCACAACCCAGCGAATTTTGAAACCTAACCGTCGTGATTTTGTTGAGTTTGTCGATTTTGCCTTGGAACCACTTGAAAACAATAAACAATTTCTGTAAAAAAACCATCTTCTCCGATAAAACTTAGTTTCATCAGAGTGTTGCGGTAAATAAACAAAATTATCGATTCGGGTACGAAGAAAATCCACAAATTATTCATGAACAACTTTTACACTTAACTAAATTGAAGGTTTGATGTGGTTCCTGGTTTGGTGGAATCATCGGTCCGTACTTCTTTCGAAATGAAGCTGGCGATACCGTTACTGTCAGTGGAAAGTGGTATAGATCGATGAACAAGACGGGGCCCACTGCACGTGCATCAACCGAATTATTGCGAGAAAAGTTTGGAAATTCGATTATTTCAAGAAATTGTGACATTTAATTGTCTCCAAGAAGTTGTTATTTTACATCATTAGACTACTTCTTGTGGGGTTATTTGAAGTCATTGGTATTTAGACATAAATCGGACTCTCTTCAAGACTTAGAATATGAAATGTGAATATTGAACGTGCTATTCATTATTATTTCCTTAACAATTAGTATAGTTGTTTTTAAGAAATCATATCACTCTTATTGCAAACCCTGTAGTATGAGGACTAAGTTATAAACTGTTAATATCCTGACTACTTCCATATCAGTTAGACATTTCTTCTTGATAATTGGTATGTTTTTAAGTATTTAGTTTGAGTTTCACTGCAGGTGAACAATGCATTGTCAGCCGTCAGTGTTGTTTAAATTACGTCAAAATCAATGACAATCATAGTAAAAGCAGAGAAAATTAAATTTGACAATACGTTACGAGTTAAGCTGCCAGCGTATTTTTTTTTTTTTTTTTTTTTTTTTTTTTTTAGGCCGTAAGGAGGGTTTAAAATGCCTTCGCACCATATAGGGATCGTCATCCTACGTGAGTGGTGTACCCACTAAAACACTCCCCCCTTCTATCATGGAATTTTTCCCCTACCTCGGGACCGCTTTCGCATTACTTCAAGGCAAGGTTTCCAAGATGGACCCATTACAGGTCAATTTCTACTCTCCCTGCGTCCAGGGATGCCTACGGTTTTGTAGCCAGCATCAAGCTATTTGGCTCGTCTTCTATTGGGAGTCCGCGTCCATGTCTCTTTTTTTAGTGCGTAGAACATGTTCCACGTACGAGGCAATTATTTTCCAGTTCTCGCTGCTAGATACCATTTTTTCTAAGAGATTTTCCGCACTTAGTTCTCCAAGTTTATTTTGTACGGTCCTTCGTGCTTCTTTCCACCGGCGGCACTTGAAAATGGTATGGTTTGCATCGTCTAGTGGTTCGTCTCCATAGATACATGCTGGGCTTTCTGCTTTTCCCATGTTGTATAGGTATTTTCGGAAGTACCCGTGACCGGACAGCATCTGTGTTACATAGTAGTTTACCTCGCCGTGTTTTCTACTGTGCCACTTCTCTATTTCTTTAATCAGTTTGGCGGTCCATCTTCCTTTGCTCTCCCTTGTCCACCGATCTTGCCAGAGTTCAAGAGTTTGCTTCCTCGCCTGTTGTCTTGTCTCCATGTGTATTTCTCTTCCGTCTTTCTTCCATAGCCAGAGTTGTCTTCTCTCCTTTGCGAGAAGGTCTATTGGGATGACGCCGCTTATCACTAGCACTGCGGATTCGGATACAGTGCGGTACGCCGAGGCGACTCTCAGGGCTGCTGTTCTCTGCACTTTAGCAAGCACTTTTCGTCTGTGTTCTACATTTAATGTATCGGCCCATATTTCGCTACCGTATAGTAGCACTGACTGTGTTGTGTCCATAAGTAATTTCCTTCTACTGGCAAGTGGGCCTCCGGTGTTTGCCATGAGTCTTGATAGCGCCATGGTTATATTGGCTGACTTTTTTGCAGCATGTTGGATTTGAGCCCCGTACGTCAATTTGTTGTCCATTCTTATTCCTAGGTATTTTAAGGTTTTCGTCGTTTTAATAGTTTCCGAATGAACTTGCATGTTTACCTCCAGCGGGATATGTTTCCTAGTGAGCAGGATCAGTTCTGTTTTTTCAGCAGCTAGGCTGAGGCCGTGTGAGTCCAACCATGTCTGTGTTCGCAGCATAACTTGTGTCAGTCTGCGTCTGGCCATGTCGGTATTACGCGCGGTTATGACGGCGGCGATGTCGTCTGCGTAGCCTACGAGGTAGCAATCGTCAGGCATTTCAACGTTCAAAATTCCGTCGTAGCTGGCGTTCCATAGATCTGGTCCAAGTATAGATCCCTGCGCTGCTCCAGAGGTTATTTCCTTACTTTGTAGGCCGTCACTCGTGTCGTACAGTAGTTTCCTGTCTTTAAGATAGCTTCGTATAATTTTCATCAAATAGAGGGGCGTTTTGAAGCGTCTTTCTAGTGCGTCGATCATATTTGCCCATTTTGCGCTATTGAATGCATTCCTTATGTCAATTGTTGCGAGGAGGACTATTGGTCTCGAGAAGTTGTTCTTTCGATGAGCTTCCTCCACGCTGCGCACGACGTCTTCCACAGCTCCGATGGTAGACCTGCCTGGTCTAAAGCCGTGCTGTCGCTCTGATAGGCCTCCAGCGTCGTTTATGGCGGCTATGATGCGGGGTTTCAGCAGTCTTTCTAGCAGCTTTCCTGCTGTATCTAGCATGCATAGAGGTCGGTATGCTGATGGTGTTCCTGGGTCTCCTTTGCCTTTGCTTATTAGGGTCAGATGCTGCCTCTTCCATACTTCTGGGAAAATGCCCTCGTTCAGACATGCATTATACATGGATAGCAGTAAGTGCGGGCGTTCCGTAGCGATTAGCTTTAACACTTCCACTGGTATCCCGTCAGGCCCAGGGGCTTTTTTGGTCTTTAGAGTGTTTGCTGCAGTGTTCATTTCCTCCAAGGTGAAAGGCGGGCACGAGCTCTCTTGCGTATGTTCTGGTGGGTCTCTTCCCAGATCATGGGTTGGGAACAGGGTGTTTACGATGTTCTCCATTGCTGCGGCGCTTAACTCAGGGGTGGACTGTTTTGCTCCGAGTTTTTTCATCACGATCTTGTATCCGAGACCCCACGGATTTTTGTTTATATCGCTACGTAGCTCTTCCCATTTATCTTTCTTTGTCTTTGCTATTGCGTCTAGTGCTTATGTTTTTCAATAATGTTTTTTTGTAAGTAAAGGGGTTATTAAGGGGCCTAAAAATAAAAATATCGAGATTTTTATAGTCTCAAATATGTATATTTAGAGGAGAGTTTTGCTTTTGCAAAATTCAAATTAAATAAAGGTTCGGTTGGAAATGAAACTCGTTTTTCACGAGACTGTTTTTTTCCAAAACGATACCCATGATTTCTCAAATTCGACTGATTTATTTGAAATTTTTAGAGAGTTTTCTTTGTGGATTTGCTTATGACTGAAACTATCAATATATCCAAATTTCAATTCATATTACTAAAAAAAACCCGAAAATGCGGAAAATGTGGTAGAATTTTATTTTTTTTAGACAGTCGCCATTTCATGAAACAGTTTTTTTCCGTAGTTCCAGACTTTCCGAAATTATTCTAGATTAATAAGTTGCTTCTATGTTTTAAACATTTAATTTTTTTATTACTTAATTTTTCCTGTTTTTTTGAAATGTTAATAAATAACTAATTGAACAATGGGTGGTAAATATTTTAATTGTCTTTTTTACGACACTTCAAAAAATATCTGAAATTCATACCTGTAGGGTAGATTTTAGAGCCGATTCCGATTTCGTTTGGTTACATAAGTCCAAGTGAACAATACAAAAGTTATATTTGCTAAAAGTTGATTCGAACAAAAGTTATGTTTATTTTTTACTACATATAACTCTACTTAAACACCAATATGTTAAAAAAGCTCAGTAAAAGATTCAAACGTGGGGTATAAAAACTTGGTTGCAATCCAACTCTGACTTTCTTATTTCTTTTGCTTTATTATTTCGCTTTTTTTTTGTTTAGCATAAATCTGCATATGCTGTTGCCCCTCTTTATTGCATAACAGCCACATATTCGTATACATATTTCTATCTATTATATTTGCTTTAGTACACACACATACTCTTCATACCATACATATGTATAGTTATACAAACATGTCTATTATAGATGGGTTTACTGAATGTGTTGCCGAGTGCTGACTATCTGCGCGATATTTTGCTTTTAGCCTTGTTTTCGGCCATCGTTGCCACACTTCTGAGCATACGCTTCTATTTGCGCATTACCGCCGGGCGATGTTTCACAGAGGTAAACGCTTAAATTTCTACTCTCATCCCGCACCTCTCACCTTCCACCTGTCACTAGGCACCGGTCACCTCTTGAACTAACTTATGAAAATGCTTTCCAATTACATATTAAATGTCCCCACTAAATCTCCACAATATCAACAACACACTCTAATTACATAAACGTACTATTAAAATAAAATATGTGGGCACGGTTTTAATTATCTACTTACAAATTATTTAAAAACTCGTAGCTAGTGAGTTGAGGCTAGTACTGCGCACTCTGAGGGGTTTTATTGTAAGTCTTTATTATATGTTAACTGTCAAGAAAAAAAAAAAATACCGGTAAGACACGCGCTTAACTTGAAATGTGACATTAATACCCTACCAACCTATGTTACCTACATAGTACTTTCAGGTATATACCTACATGCATGTATATGCTTTAGGCTAGTTCATACCAACCAAAAATTAGGAACAGTTTTGCATAAGCTACACTTTTAATAGCAAAACTTATGAGAAAATGAAAAAAAAAATAAAGCGTTAGTCATTGTAAACAACTAATAAATATGTATGTACATTTGTGTAGATATTGTAATAGAGAGTCTTTTGCAAAGTGCATTTAGTTTCTCTATAAAATATTTGACCCGAAGTAAACTATTGTATAATCAATTACTCATATTATTATTGATAGTCCAAGGGTAAAACTGGTCTACTATTAACTGCCGCTATTTCCCATGAATTAAAATTAATAGCTTGAAACTCCTTATTATACATTTATGTTAGAAAACGTTCCAAGTATTTCTTTATTAGTATGACAGATGAACACACGTCGCATTCAGCAGTAAATTAGTATTTTATATAATGTCAAATGTAATTGCAAAGTTTAGTCTAATAAATTCACTTGCAAATTAAAAGTAATTCTAAAAGGCGATGAATTTTATGCCGCACATATCGGAATGATGAGAGACTTCCGACTGTGATATCCGAGAGAGGTTTTCGCTTATAAATTAACTAACAAAGGCCAAGGCAGATGTCAACGTCAGAATCGACGTGACTGTATTACTAAGAGCATATGAAAAGCATACCAGTAAGAAATTCGACGAATGGCGAGCTAGTTTACGTCTTTCAGCACGAGAACGCCTTTTGCGAAGTTTAATGGAGACTTGATATCTAATTCTGATACTTCAATCAATCCCTTGAGCTGCGAAACTTCTAAATATCTAAGCCTAGTTGTAGATAAGGCCGGGCAGAAGTAAATGGTGGGTTTCGTTAATAATGCCCATATGGGTAAAAGCCATGTGAGTTGTCCTTCCTTTTCCTTGCACATGATTTTGGCGATCCTGCATAGTTTTAAGGCATTCCATCTCACCCTGACCCGTCTGTTAGCTCTTGCTGAAATTTCTTTTCGACCCATTTTTAGTATCTTGCGGTGTTCTTGAACTGGTTTGGTAGCCATGACTGCTATATTGTCTCTCCTCTTCTAAGAGCATTCTTTGATGTAATGAGAATGGGATTAGTGCTTTAATTACCCCTTGGCTATTCACGTTTATGTATATTAATGTTTTGTGTCGTTTTCGCCATTATTATCTATTTCGGCAGCTTCCGCAATGACTTCTGTCTGTAAAATACTGAAGTATTTCGGCAGCCTGAGATCTAGCTCCGCGCAATAGGACCCGGCGCCTAGTGCAACAGTAATTTTGATCCGTTTGTGCGTCCTTGTAGATGTTGGGTCGCTGGTAGGTCTCGTGTCCCTGCATCTCCCAAATAAAACGTGAGGGTATGTGATGTATTGGTACATTTTTTCTCTTTAATAGGCATCTCTTTTTTATTGCTATGAGACGGACTGTGGCTTTCCTTAGACAAATATTAGCTAAACTATTTTACGTCATTTCGCAAGATATACCATAAACCCTAAAACTTGAATCGTCGGGTATAATAACCTTGGAGGATATCTTGCCTAGATAGGTGAGGGAAAGAAAATATCCGAATCGAATTATGTATGCTTTTAGATAATTTGGTTTCCCATCAAGCTTTTGAAAACACTTTTCTCCGGGAAGTTTAACAGAGTGTTCAGAAGGAGTAGAAAGCAAGTGGGTTGTAGGTTATCTCTCATTATTGGGCTGAAAAAGGTATATTTGGTTTAAATCTTTTGTACTGTAATATGCGTATATTTTGAAACTAACAAATCGCTCTCCTCATTTTAATTGACAATTTCGAAAACACTAGATTTCCTACCAATTTTTTTAATTTTTATATATTACTTGTAACATCCGTACAAACAAAATTTGTAACTCTAATTATTTTAATCACTTGCAGACCAAAATGGAAGGCAAAACCGTTATCATCACAGGCGCCAACAGCGGCATTGGCAAGGAGACGGCACGGGACTTGGCTAAGCGTGGAGCGCGGATTATTATGGCGTGTCGAAATCTCGAGACGGCGAATGCTGTTAAAGGTAAATACAATAATTAATATTAAAAGTAATCTTCTACCACAATAATGCATCATTATATGATTCCAGAGGAAATCACCAAAGAGACTGGCAACAGCAAATTGATTGTGAAGAAATTGGATTTGGGCTCACAGAAGTCGGTACGTGAATTTGCTGCCGATATTGTAAAGAATGAACCGAAAATCGATGTACTCATACACAATGCTGGCATGGCGCTGGCATTCCGTGGACAAACTAGTGAAGACGGTATTGAATTGACAATGGCCACCAATCATTATGGACCTTTTTTGCTTACTCATTTGCTGATCGATGTTTTGAAGCGTAGCGCACCATCGCGCATTGTTATTGTTGCTTCCGAACTCTATCGCTTTGCTTCGGTAAATTTGGATAAACTCAATCCGATTGGCACATTCCCAGCTGCTTATCTGTACTACGTGTCAAAATTCGCCAACATTTATTTTGCACGCGAATTGGCTAAACGCCTGGAAGGTAGCGGTGTAACGGTGAATTTCTTGCATCCAGGCATGATTGATTCAGGCATCTGGCGTAATGTGCCCTTCCCACTCAACTTGCCGATGATGGCTATAACAAAGGGATTTTTCAAGACACCAAAGGCAGGCGCACAAACCACCATCTATTTGGCCACCTCCGATGACGTGGCCAATGTCTCGGGCAAATATTTTATGGACTGCAAGGAGACAACTCTGTCTGCTGCTGCGATGGACGAGGAGAAGGGCCGCAAGCTGTGGGAGGAGTCAGTTAAGCTGGTCAAGTTGACCGCGCAAGATCCAAAAATCTAATCAAATTGAACTTCCAGTCTTAAATGATAACACTTTTTTATAAGAATTAATTACAAGTAATTTAAGTTTCAGAGCGTGCAATATTGCATTTTTAATGGAATTATTAAATAAATTAAATTTTTATTTTTTGCAATAATTTGTTTAAATATGTATGGAAAAATCTTTATAAGAACATCATCGAAATGGAAGAAGAAAACACGTGAGATCGCGAGCAGGACCCAATTAACTCCTCAGTTAGGCTTACTGAGTTAATCAGGTTCTGTAAACGACTAAGGCAGTGAAGCATATGGGTCTAGTGGTGAACGAAGGCAAGACGAAATATATCCCCTCATCAAACAAACGGTTGTCGCACTCGCAACTTGGCTCTCACGTCACTGTTGACAGTCATAACTTTGAAGTCGTAGATAATTTCGTCTATCTGGGAACCAGTAAAAACACCACCAACATTCGGCCTCGAAATCCAACGCAGGATAACTCTTGCCAACAGGGGTTACTTCGGACTGAGTAGGCAATTGAGAAGTAAAGTCCTCTCTCGACGAACAAAAGCCAAACTCTATAAGTCGCTCATAATTCCCGTCCTGCTATACGGTGCAGAGGCTTGGACGATGACAACAACCGATGAGTCCACCTTAAGAGTTTTCGAGAGAAAAGTTCTGCGAAAGATTTATGGTCCTTTGCGCGTTGGCCACGGCGAATATCGCATTCGATGGAACGATGAGCTGTACGAGATATACGACGACATTGACATAGTTCAGCGAATTAAAAGACAGCGGCTACGCTGGCTAGGTCATGTTGTCCGGATGGATGAAAACACTCCAGCTCTGAAAGTATTCGACGCAGTACCCGCCGCGGGAAGCAGAGGAAGAGGAAGACCTCCACTCCGTTGGAAGGACCAAGTGGAGAAGGACCTGGCTTCGCTTGGAATATCCAATTGGCGCCAAGTAGCGAAGAGAAGAAGCGACTGGCGCGCTGTTGTTGACTCGGCTATAATCGCGTAAGCGGTGCCTACGCCAGTAAAGAAGAAGATAAGATTGATTTTAATATAAATTCATAGGACTAAGTGATTATATGACCTACAGCTTAAGGTACTTGTTAGCTTATCCGGATACCAAATGTGATTTTAATTCATTCATAATTTCATCGAATAGAGAATACTGATTTTTTTCCATTTCTTATTGGTTTAAAAAAGTTTGGCTTACAGCTGAAAATATGCCAGGCTTTGATATTTGAAAGCCGCATTTAACCTTCCTTAATTGTTTAGCTTTAGGACTATTCAAAGGGTAATCATCCATTTCGATAAAATTAAAAAAAAAAACGATACTTTACAGTCTTTAAAGGCAATACAAGGTCTGTCGCAAAAGAAACAGGACTTTTTAAATATAACTGTTTCTGGTGGCGCCACCTATTGGTGGGTATATGAAATAAAAAGTTTGAGCTCTTTTTGACATTTCGTAAAAATTTTAAGACAATTGGATAACTACAATTGACGTTGTCGATCAAGAAGTGACAGCAGCTTTTGGTCATCGGTCGTAAAATGCATTTTGAACAAAGAGCAAATATTAAATTTTGTTTTAAACTTGGGAAAACGTTTACTGAAACATTTCAAATGATGGAAGAAGTTTATGGTGATCAGTGCCTATCCCGTAGTAATGTGCATGAGTGGTTTAAGCGATTCCAAGAAGGTCGTGAGGACCTCTGTGACGATCAGAAGTCACTGAAAAAAAGTCGTTTTCAGAAGTCAAAAATAAAGAAAATGCTGATTTGTTTTTACGATTCCGAGGATATTGTGATTTTTATCTATTTGGAAAACTTCATTTGCCCATGAAAGGACACTGGTTTCAGGACATTTCAGCTATCCAAAAGGTGACGACCAATATTCTCAAAAGCATTCCGAAAAATGACCTTAAACACTCATTTGAAATACTAACTGATCGGGCCAAACGTTGTATCGAAGCACAAGGTAACTACTTTGAATAAAAAAATATAACTTTTGAAAAATATTAATTTTTTGTTGTTTGTTTTTTTAACAGTCCTGTTTCTTTTGCGGCAGGACTTGTATATTTGTAAGTCCTCTACACATTCCCATAATGATTAACCATTATATAATATATGTATATATAGTATTTATAATAGGGATATCGCTGAAAGGCTGAGATTTAACTTTTACAATCATGGCAAGGTGGAATTAGTAGAATGCAAAATACGCTTTGAGAATAATGAGCGAATGCTTAGCCGCTAGCTAATTTAGACTAAATATCCTTGATGGTTGTCAAAAATCCAATCTAAAAGAAATCGGGCAGCGAAAAAGTTTTCTCAAATCTAGAACAATGAGCCTAGTGTGGCAGCATAAAAAATCGATTCATAATTTTCGAGTTTCAAAATTTTCAATATGCTATATATTTATACATGCTTCAAGAACACACATTATAATTTTTTAAGAAAAAAATTAAATATTTTTTGAGTTATACGAGATCTTTGTTGGCACTAAACAAAGGTCTTCCACTGCTAAAATGTTTCCGGCCTTATTTGTGGATGAAATTTAAAAATAAAAAAAAAATCGTTAAATTAGAAGATATTCTTCGTACAATAACCGATGATAAAGAAAAGATTTAACCTCACATTTTGGTAATTTTTGGCTTGCTAAAATTCGATTTTTGACCAAATCAAAAACCGGTTGAAATTTTAGCAATAAAAAAAAGTGACTTTTTCAAAACTTCACAGTAGGTTAGCGCCCTTAAGGCGGGTGCTTGGGTGCTTTTGTTCTGGCAATCTTTCGATCATTAATTTTAATCCATTAGCCAATTATTTGTCATTCTTAGTTCTACAAGAGAGCTCTAGCGAATATTATATATATACTCGTACACTTAAATACATTGCAGCATAACATAAAACGTATTAAATATCAGTTTTCAGATAAAAACAGTCACATTAAGATGTAAGAAAAAGCTAATGGCAGTAAATTGAGGAATCATTCACCTTTACCACAAACTTAGCTATAGAAAATTTTGGCGCGCAAATTCCATTCAATGTGAAAATTTTTAAACAAATAGCTTTACAACGTGAGAATTTCTTCTCAGCATTTTGCATTGATTGCTTGCACTGCAGTTTTTTAGGGAAGTAATATGATAGTGTTAACTGCAATCATTTCAAATCGACCACCATAGCGGCAAAATAAAACAGGTTTAACCAAAACTGATTTTTAAACGCTTTTTATTTTTAAACGTTTACTTACACATATAAACAAATTAACAAATATGTGAAACATTGTATGTGGGTGCGCGTGGAATCATGTGACAAGGTTCTTGCAAAAGTTCCCACACCTGTTGAATAGCAACAACACTATACCTACCGTATATCATATAATATATGTAAATAAACATTCGGCGCAAGCATAAAAATGTGCGAGCTTGCGAGGATGTGTGTATGTATATTCTTATAGTACAAAGTTTCTCACCACTCTCCTGCGAGTCATAATGAAATCTGACATATATTCTCAGAGGACATTACATGAGACATGCAGCAGCAGGCAGTACGACGAGCGTTTAATCTGATAAACAGGCATAATTTGTCGGTTTTGTAAAAGTCGACCGCGGAGGGGTGCAATGAGCAGCCCATTTTCAACACGTCCCAGTTATTAGTGCTGAAACAAGCGCGTTTGCGGTAGATTACATATTATCGATAATAATCGTGTCTACACGCAAGCGCGCCGCAGCAAGAGACAGATAATGCAACAGTAGCGGCACGTGGCTAACGGTATTTATGAGATATACATAAATGTAAGCGTATTGCAGTGGGCGGTAGTGTTTGATGAGTGGGTAGGCAGCACTATTTGCTCTTAATATTAGCCATCCACGCTGCTGGTAGATAATATTTTGATGAGTGTAATTGAAATTTAATATTTTCTTAAAGGATTACAAAATTAGCAGTTTGGCGCAGAAATCAATGTTGAATGTTGTACAATAAATTATGGAGTATGTATGTTTAGATTGCTGGCATTAAGATCTTAAGTACCGGAAAGCCAACAATTACGTACGATAAAATATGTTCTCATGATGAAGGACATAAGGATACAGTAGCTAACAGCTTAGCACAAGCGCGTGCCGCTAGTTCAAAGCATGTGGTATATACTATTTGCACAAGTTATTACTGTTATTTTGAGCTTAAGATATTTTATGTGTGACTGGAAAATGTATTTATTTCTATTTTTTAAATATTTCAGTCATAGACCCTTAAAGGCTCACTAAGAATATACTTGTACACTATATTTTTATATTCGAAAGTATCACATTGCAATTAATTTAACGTGCTCCTTTCAAGTGTACTCAGAGCGTGAATAAACTCAACTGTGCAGCGACATATTGCCCCAAGTCGGGTTGAGGGTGTAATTTGAGAAGCGCGATTACTGGCCGACGCATATCCTTGCGGGCGAGCAACTCGGCCAGCGGACATTGACAGTTCCTTTTCAACTGTCATATTGACTCGTCGTACTTATGCTGAAGTGACATTTTGATGCGCCATGTATTTAAAAATAAGACTGTCTTGCGCTTTTAGAGTTTGCTTACGAAGAAATGCTCGTACCCTAATCAGGCAGGACATATTGCGGTTTTAAATGGCTCTATGTTTCGTTTATAATTGTTGTTTGTTTTTTGTTTGTATTTTTCTTTTTAAGGGCAATGCGCGCAGTAGACCAGCTGTCACCACAGTCAAGTGGCAGATTGTGGGTGTTTTTAGAATGGTCATTGATACTTTTCCGCTGCTTCCGTATTGGTAGCAATGTGCTAACGAGTTAAGGTGGACAGATGGTGTGAATGATACTGCGCTTTCATATACTTATGTACTTGTATGTTAGTTTGTCAAAAAACTGTTATTGGTTAAAAATAGTGGATATGTTTTTCAATTAGCATGGTGCTAGGTCAAGCGTTATTAACTAATTTTTTTTAATCTAATAATAAAATGTTTGCTTTCTATTGACTTATTTAAGACCTACACTTAAGCCATTTCAAAAAGTCAATTTTTATCTATTTTGGAACTGCTGTACCTTAATTTAGTCAATTACAGCTTAAATATACTGTTTAAGTTTTGTATTCCTTAACTGAATTAATCATAGCTTAAATCGTATAATAAAACTTTGTATTTTAAAAGCGAATTTTTATCTTTACCATTTTTTGTAAAGGATAAAAAATGTAAAAAATTTTCTTAATTGAGTCAATTAAAGTTTAAATTAAATGTTTAAATTTTATATTCAATAGTACAATTTTACTCGAATTTGAATTTAGAAATGTTCCTTAACTGAGCCAATTACAGCTTAAATTGAATATAAGCTTTTTATCCTAAAAGTAAAGTTTTAATGTCATAATTTTTGTCTGCGACAGATGTTCATTAATTAAGTCAATTAGAGCTTAAATAGAGTATTTAAGTCATATGAGTAGTCCATTTTTACCCAATTTCGAATTCACAGCTGCTTCTTAATTGAGCAAATTAAAGTTGAGAATGAATAACTTTGCCTTAATTGAGCTAATTGTAGCTTAAATTAAATTAAATATAAAATTTTTTAAAAATTTCGAATTCACAGCACTTTCTAAATTGAACCAATTAAAGTTGAGAATAAAAAGAATGTTCCTTAATTGAGTCAATTATGGTTTAAATTGAATAGTCAGGCTTTGTATTAAATATTCAATTTTTAAAAAATTTCGAATCCATATGTAGCTATTTCTTAATTGAGCCAATTAAAGTTTAATTTGAATATTTAAGCTTTCTAATAAAATATTTTATATGAAAAAATTAAGTAATTTAAATATAATATATTAATGTACCATTCAATTCAACGTTTCAATTAAAACAAACAAGCTAAGATTGATTGAAATATTTTCTTTCAGCAAGGTCTAATGTGTTGTCTTAAATGTCTCTAAGTTTCAAAAACTACCTCTTAAAAATTATACTTCAAAGTCTTTTGTCAATCATTCAACCTATCAGTAGCGCTCAAAGCCAGGTCGAAACTAAAGTTGTAGATTCTAGCGAACAGGCATTGTCAAAACTTCTATACAAATATATATACAGGGTTTGTTCGGAAAGCAATAGTACTGATTTTCTTCCGCAGCGACTGTACTTCGGTGCGTGCGAGTGCTGGTCAGTTGTCTCCGATCACCTGGAGAGTCAGGACAAACATTTTCGCACGACGTGTTTCTGTGAGTGGTGTAAGCCGAAAATGCAGCGTTCGTTAGAGCAGAGGTACGCGATTAAATTCTGTGTGAAACTCGGTAAATCCGCGACAGAGATGTTTGATTTGATCAAGCAGGCTTACCGAGATGTTGCTTTGGCAAGATCTTTGAGTATGATCCCGAGACAAAGAGGCAAACCCGAAGTGAAAACGATGCACATCGTCTTTTTTTGATATCAAAGGCATCGTCCAGCAAGAATTCGTTCCGCCAACCTCAAGTTTTACGTGGATGTCCTCAAGAGACTCAAACGAAGGGTCAATCGGGTCCGACAAGACATCGCAGCCGATTGAAAGCTGCACCACGACAACGCCGCGGCTCACACCGCCTTTCTTGTGAACAGCCACCTAACCAGACCGGCATCCCAACGCTTTGGCAGCCGCCCTACAGCCCAGATGTGGCTTCCGGACTGTTTTGTTTCCTAGCCTGAAAAGGCCGATGAAAGGCAAGCAATTTGAGGCGACAGAGGGGACCCAAGCAGCATGCACCTTTTTTTTTATCAAGAAGCTTTTATCAAGTGCATTGTAGAGGGGTTTTGAGAATTCCGAAATATTAGGGATGTAGGCCTAGATTTTCTAAAATCTGTCATTTTTGCCCTCGTTTTTCGACTTCAAAATACCACTGTCAAAATGCTATTTTTTTCGGAAAAGCGCTCTATCACGCACTTGAGTATAAAATTGTCTATAAAATAAGCTTTAGTTCAAGTAAATCGTTTAAATAATTCGCTCGTAGTTTTGACGGCCGGATAAAAAAAGCTGGTTTTGAGGAAACGAGCCTCAAAGTTTTGGTATCTACATATATAGCCGCTGCATGAAGTGCAATGGTTCTGGGGCCTATTTCTTCGAAAATATTCAGATATACCAATGAAACTTCGGGTTAATATTTTTGAATAGTTTTTCAATTGACTACAGCGAAAAAAATTTAAATTTTTTGAAAATTCTAGAAGTATCTCCCCCCTTAATACTTTGAAATTGTGCTGGCAGCGCTGCATCGACTTGAAAATTTACACACATTTTCCTAAGGAATATCAGAACTTCCGATCACTACGTAGGTTGCCTTTCATATTTCGAGATTTGGCAACACTAGTATTGTAATCTGGAAAGTCACAATTTTGTCGTAAAGTTTGACATTTTTAATGGTACGCATACTCAGAACGTTTTGACATACGAGTGCAATTTGTGTTGTTTACAGTAACTTAGAATATTCTTCTTAAATTTCGAAGATTTTCGAGCGATTATTTTTTTACAACTTTCGAAGTGGATTAACTCAACAAGAGTGCAAAGATGAGTGGAAAATTTAAAAATTTGAAAAGCAATAAAGCGATTTTAGATTATTAAAATTAGTTTTTGTGTTTCGAAACCCGAAGTAATAGGCAACCTACGTATACCACATGGCTGCCAAACAAACTAAATGGTCTGAATCAAGATTTTGTATTGAAAACCTTTTCATTTGACTATACTATATATTTTCAAAAAAATTGGCATGGTACGGTGGTGCAATATTTGAGATTATTGTTGAGATCGGATAACTGTAACTTCATCAGAATCAAGCCCTTTTGTGGAAAACCGTGTTATTTGATAAGATATCTTTACGAATTTTGACATGGACTGTTGTTCAAGGCAACGATAGAATTTCCGAATAAATTGTTCAGATCGGACAACATAGCTGCCATACAATCTGACCGATCAATTTCAAGCTAAGGATTCGCCATGACGGTGGTTTATATAAAAAAAAGTCTGGCTAGAGAGATCTATAAAACATTTTACACTGATTATAAACCATTGGTCGGTTAGGAGAATTGCAAATTGTTTTAGAAGTAAGGGCGAAATGAATACAGATATTGTTTGTATTGTTTGTTTTTGCAAGTTAATTTGGAGAAAAATGAAGAATCAAATGTAAACCGTTAACTCAAAACGTATTTTTTTCGATAAGTGAAACTTAATTTTTCTATTTATGATAATTTTGTATCCTACAGTGATGCTTAAAATTTATAGGACTGTACTGATTAGGAGGGTTCACTGGGTTCATTGATGCTATCGTACATATGTATGTAACCAACAACAAAATTTAATCATTTGTGACCAATGACCATTGTCATTTTGTCATTTCCATGCTAACGGTTTTGAGATATATAAACATGAAAATGCAATATACATATATATAGAACAGTTATATAGATAAGTAGTTACAAGTATACGAGTGAACGTGTACACACACACACATACACATTAATTTTCTATTTCCATTTGCCGTTCACTATGGCTGGCGTTTGTCGTTTATTATTTGCATTTGTACAATTGTACATTTCGGTTTTGTGCAAAAGTTGTTAAAGACGTCGGATTGTCGGCGTTGGCCGCAAGAAGCCCCAGCAGTGCCGTCAGAAAAGTATTTCATTGATTTTTGAAGCCTCTATAATTGGGGGAAAACGTTGCTATTGGATAACTGCTGAGGAGGAGTGGGTGATGGCAGGGGATGTTGGCGGCTTACGAGTGTGGAAAATAAAAAAGATGTTGCTTGTTCGTGTTCTCAGTTATACTAAAATAGACAAATTGGTGGCACGAGTATATGAATACTACATACTTACATACATATATATATATATAATAATATATTTAGATTATACAGCCATGTATTTATACAGTCGATCTCATCTTAATAGGCAAGAAGAAGAGTAAAGTTCAATTATGTTTAATTTTACGCTTTTGTCCATTTCTAACCTCAAATTTTTGTAATCAAAAGTACAAGCAGACTTATATATCCTTCTTGCAAACAAGACCACGTGTTTCCTAATCTGTGTTCCTCTATTCCTGTAGCAAATGCAACTTTGCATGCGATAACAGGTACTCGCATCAGATGCCAAGTCAACCATGAAGTGATTCTTCGCTGTAAACAAATTGTTTGCACTCACTTTCCCATTTGCTTTTGCGGGTTGCAAATGGTGTTTGCTTATGTATTTACTCTGTTACGTGTGATTTAATCAATTGTTCTGTAAATATCATTTAAAGGGGGAAGGAACGCAAGCACCGTGGCAAGCAGGGCACCGTTTGGGCTGCTGCGTTAATTTTTGCTTAACAACCCGTAGTCATCATATTGGCGATTTTTCACTCTAAACAAATTGTATGTATATTTTAAATCTGACTTCAATAAGAAACTTTTTTGTTTTCGTTTTTGCAGAAAAATCAATTAAATTAGTTTGTTTGAACTCGTTGAATTATTTATTTACTCAGCTGACACCCGAGGTACCTATGTGTCAGAGTTAAAATAACCTTTACTGACACTTGTCACTTAGAGAGTGGCTGATTAACTCAAAAGGTGGTTAATAAATATATATTGCACACATAGGACTAACTACTGCCTTCCATTAGCGAAATGGCGCGATGTTTCAAGCTTCTCTTTTCGTCAGGTACATCGCTTTGAAAGAAAGTTCAGTGTTAAAATCGGTCAATTGAAGTAGAAGTCGCAAAAAATATGCTTGAAAACTTAGTTGAGGACTCTACATATATCAAAAGCCTTAATACTAGTGACGTAATGTGGATTTACAAATAAGTCGTCGAAATTGTTCAAACATCTAGCAATTGGCGCTCCAAAAAAGAGCCGAAAACGAAAAAATCAAAATTCGCTGAAGGCACTGAAGGCCATCTCAACCGAGGCTTATGCCAAGTGTATGGGAAATTGGATTAAGCATGGGCATGCTAGTATTGCTTCAGGATCCAATTTTCAAGGCGATAATAAAATGTATATTAAAATAGACGAAAGTATAATGTTTTTAGTCAGATGGTATTATTAATCATTATGACCGCATGTTTTGTAAATAGTTTGAAGAAAATAGGGACTCAAAGGCAAAGTCAATGTGATCACATAAAAAACCATATGTGAGCTGGTCTACGTAAAGGGGGCTTAGGTGTCAAAAAATCAATTTTTTTTCAATTTTTTTTTTTCATTTTTTTTCGCACGTTAGCTCCCTTTTCGTAGACCAGGTCACATATTTTCTTAGAGTTAAGCTTCTGTTTAGGTTTCAAATGATTTTTCTCTCTTCTCATAGAAGAGACATGAATAAAAGTAATAAAGGCAAGGCGAAGAAAGTGTTGAAGATTGGATGTTTGCAGACGGAGCTAAAATGGAATCATTACGGATCACCAATATAAGAAGTGAAATCCTTATGTACAAAAATATAATATGCATTGTGGCAAAAAAGCAAAATTGTAATTAAATTTTCCTGGTAAATTATATTTCAAAAAATGTTTGCTAAGTTGGTAGGACTGTCCTTGATTACTATGCCAAATATGAGCGCGATCTGTTAACCAGTTTGTTTACAGCAGCTGCTTCAGTCGGTACACAGTAGTGCGTTGCGATTTTTACAATGGATAAAATAACAAACTTTTACAACAACATTTGTCTCAAATTTTGTATTTCTAATCAAATTTTGAATGCGGAATCGTTGCGAATGTTATAAAGGCTTAAGGCGGTTCAGTTTTATCAAAAATATAAGCATACTATTGATTCAACGCCTTGAAAGACGGTTGAGAGTTCGTTGAAGATATGTTTCGTTCTCGACGACTTTCGACCTCTTCAACTGATAAAAATATTAAAAAAGTGAAGGACATGTGGCTTGAAAATCATCAGACAAGTTTTAGAGAGATGGCAGGACTACTGTAAATCGCTCGTGAGTCCGCTCGAATGATTTTGGTGGATATTTTGAATGAGAAACGAGCTTTTGCTCAACTCGTCCTGATTTTTTTTAAACTAGTACCGAAAACAGGTCTCTTTGGACTTGATTGGTCGTGCAAATTCCGATGCCATATTCATAGAGAGCATTATAACTGCCGATGCATTAGTTTATGGGTTTGACAAGCAAACAAGTCAACAATCATCGGAATAGAGGGAAAAAACTAGTCGAAACCGTAAAAATCCCGACAAATCTGCTCATCAATCAATCTTTTTATCTTTTTGTGATATTCATGGTTTGGTCTGTCCCTCCGGTCAATAAGGAGTTCAATTTGGCCGCATTGAGGCATTTGCGGGAGAACATCCGTCGGAAATGGTCGGAATCGTAAAAGAACAATTTATGGGTTTTACACGATGATAATGCACCATCGCATCGAGTCACGATTGCGACCGATTTTAAAGCCAAACACGCAATGAATACCATCGGTCAACTATGGTATTCAGCAGATTTGGCTCCGTGTGATTATTTCTTGCTCCCCAAACTGAATCAGTTTTCAGTCGATCGATGAGATAAAACAAAAATCGCTGAAGGAGTTGAAGGTCATACCAAAAAGGACTTATGAAAAGTGTTTCGAGGACGGGAAAAATCATTGGCATAAGTATTATATATTACGTCTGATGGGAAGTACTTTGAAGGCAGCAAAATAAATATTGATGAATAATTAAATATTTTGAGTTTTATTTACAATTTTCTGGTACTTTTTTGTCACAACGTATTGCAAAGCGGGTTGGCAGATCAATGTCAAATCCCGATCAATAAATCGGAAGAATTAAAACTTGTTCTGGAAGTATGTTATGAGGAGTCAAAACAGTGTTTAAAACTAATCAAAGACAACTGTGGTTGTATTTTAATATCGTTTTTTTCAATTCCAGTCTGTATGTATTCACTGATCACACCTTGAAACTTATATGTGTCTATAGCAATGTCGATTGATATCTTCGAAGGTATAAAGCTTATATTAACAAATATCTTTAGCTGTCGGTCTATAGGAGAATATAGGGATAATATTCGAAAATTTTACCCTCAATGAAGAATTATAGTGTCCAGTTGCCTTCGATACTAAATAAAATAAAAATGAAACTAAATTTTTTTAATTACAATTCTTTATAAAAATATGTTCCCAGAATTCTTAAAACAGAAACAATATGTATACATTACATTTTTACAATTCTCTCACAGGTCCTGCCATGATCACGTTGGATTTCGTTGAAATCACTGGAGTGTAAAGGTATGCTCTTGGTGATCGTGCTGCTCATGGTCATGCATGTATGTTGATGTATAAATAAATTGTCAACACGCAATTGCTTGCATATCAGATTGCATTATGGGAATTCTTTTTTTTACACCTAAGCAACAACACACTAGCTGAATGTGCAGTTTCTTGTGTGACAAAACATGCGCCATATCACCAACAAATCACAGTTCCCCGACAGGATATTTTTTAGTAAAAACTCACAGACTGGCATACACTCAAAAAAACGGTTAGAAGTTTTCAAAAAATTCTGAATTGAAAAGAAATTGTTTAAAATTATTGATAGTTGTGTAAATTTATACATCATTTATTAATAAAGTTTAGAAAAATAACATTAATAAATAGCGTCGTAGTGTTTTTTTTATAACTTTTTAACATTTTTTATTATTAGAAAAACATTATAACATATTTTTATTGTTATAAATAATTAAAATTTTTTTAAAACTTTTTTTTTTTATTTTGTAATTTTTTTTTATTATAATAAATTTTAGTTATATTTTCTAATTTTTTTGTAATAATAATATCAATAAGACTGTAGATAATTTTTGTTTTGATTTGAAAATAATTTAAATTTTTTTTTTATTATTAGTAATACTTTATAACTCTCAATGTCATATTTTTCATTATTATAAATAATTAAAATCTCTTGAAAACTTTTTTTAATTTTGTATTAAGTTTTTTTGATTAACATAAAACATTTTAGTTATATTTTAAATTACAATGAATATTTTATAAATTTAAAATAAATATATCTAAATGTACATTTCCATATACTATATATGCCAATTAGGACATTGTATCTTGTAATCCTAGTTTTTAGAACCAGTTTAGTTAAAGTGTGTAAATGTACGAGTAAGTTACACGACAAGAAGACAACAACATGAGTGTCCGGCAGAGTAATGACTTCGACAGTAACTAGTGTGCTTCTGATTGTCATAACGGATTAAAGTCGATGAGCTGATGTCTTGGGAAATTAACAGTTCGGATTTTTTCCACTTGGCTTCATTAAATTAAGAGCAACAACAGACTAAGTACCTTTTTTGCTTGCACACATATTAATTTAGAATGCACACAAGTATCGATGACATTTCTTGGGAGTCAAGTATTTTATACAATAATATAGAAAAAATGTTTGTCGATTTTGTTTTGAGTCGTCTTTTGTACATGCTAAATATAAAAAAGTCGTTTGTTAATTTAGTATGTGATTTCGTTCATAATTTTTCAATTAGGAGAAGTAAAAAAAACGATCGCAAGGTGGCGCCATACTCAGAATATTGTCAAAATGGTATTTATCATTAGAAAAAATCTATATTCAAGACATATATAAACAAAAGAAAAAAGGTTATGGAAGATAAAATGGGTCTTAGAAAAATATAGTTATTACCAAAAGAAATACAAACGGCCCGATATTGTTCATATAATAAGATAAGAATAGAAATCATACAAAAAAAAAATAATAATAATAATAATCTAACAGAATGTGTTGTTGAAGCGGCAGAAATTGGATAATTACGTAAATTCGACTGCCGTGGGAATGGCTTTAATATTTAAATTATAGAAAAATTGGAATCTTTATTATCGCCTTCCAAATAGTTTCTTGAGCTAATACAAGTCAACACTTAATTCAATTATCCTTACATGTATACGAGTACTATCCCTCGCCCAGGAGTTCCTTCAGTACATTCAACGAATTTTGTTTTTGTTTGCGGTTTCGGCTCACTTTTGGAGTGCCATTCGCTCGATTAATGGACACTTTCGACATTTTATTCATAAATTCCTCTTTCGCCAGGAATAAAGAGGTATTCCTGATAAATGTGTGATCAAGGTAAAATTATATTATTTATTTATACTTCCAAATCAATTTCATTCATTTCGAAGTAATCCCCCACTGATAAAACGCAGTTGTGCAAATGGTCTTTCTAGTCCCCGAAACGGTGGAAGTCGTATATTTTCGGTGTAGTCTTCAAGGACTTTTTAATGCGATTTTTAATTCGTCAGTCGTCTCGAAACATCACATTTGCCTTTTAAGTTTGCTGAATAACAAGAAGTCACACAATGCCTAATCGAGCGAGTATGGTGGTTGTGGAACGATATTAGTCGAGATTTTGGCAAAAAAGTTATGATGAGCCAATGCAATATGACATGGTATATTACCATGATCTTGACACCAATTAAGACTGAACGAGTTTAAGCCACAAAGCATTTTTCAAAATGGTTCGCGCTGAGCGAAATGATATTCCAACATTAACAGCAATCGATGATTTTGATTGATGAATTAAACCTTTTGACAAACATACGGTTTGCAAATGTCCTACAAACAAAAAAAAAAAAATTTACCTGCCAGGGTATTTAAAATGCCAATTTCACCTTACTTTTTGAACATACCACTGTGACTAAATTTTTTTTAAATTTAATTACTAATTTATACTTCGCGTGTTCTTCAAATCGGTAAATTTTTTTCTGTAAGTTGGTAGTGACATCTATGCTAAATTCCAACGTCAAAATATTCATTGGTATTTGAGATACGCGTCGCTTTGCGGAGCTAAAAGTGAATTCTTCGATTGTTACTATGTCTGAATTTGTTGAACAAAGAAGTGCGATAATGCACCATCTCATACTGTATTGGTTATTCGTGATCATTTCGCCACATTTTTAACTAATATCGTGCTGCAACCACCTCATTCACCTGATTTACCTTCGTGTAACTTTTGGCAATTCAGCAAATTCACATGACCACTCCGAGGACACCGTTTTGACTCAATTGAGGACATAAAAGCTGAATCGAAGAAGGCTCTGATGGCCATCACGACAGAGTATTTTTCCAAGTGCTATGATGACTGGAAAATTCGTTGGCATAACTGTATTGTAGCGGGAGGGCATTACTTTGAAGGAGATGAGACAAAATTTACCTTTCAATTTGTTCACAATAGTATGTAGTAGGTTCCTCATATATATACGTTGCCAAGCATATCTTTTGCGAGTTTTAATCAAAATGTTTTAATAGAAATGTTTTAATCAAAATGTGTTGTGTCGATCCACAAAAGTTGTTGAGATTCTCAGTTGTCTCTCTTGCCGATATGATGATTTTCTTTAGCTTTTTATCGTCATTAAAATTGATGTATGGGCGACTCGTATGAGGGAACTTTTCGATTAGTTCACGACCTTCATTGAATGGTTTATGCAACTCAAATGTTGTGTTGGTGTTAAAGAATTCACTCTTTTGCAACATTTTCAACGATTCCGGGGCCGTGACTCTAAGGAAACACAAACCTTTAAACACACTAGTTGTGCAATTATTTGTAAAAATGTAATAAATTGCCACACTAATTCACATATGAAAATCACACTTCACATAAAAAAAAAAGAGGCATTTTACTAAAATTAAAAAAGTGTATATTTACAGAATGTAATATATTTCTGGATTCCAAATTCAAAAGATACAAACAACTAAACTCATCAAATTTTTTTCATAAAACTGGCGGATTCCCAAAAAAATCCTTTTTCTGAAAAAATTATACTGAAAACAGCGTTTCGAGAAGCCGATAAACACGCTGGGTTGGAACGCATGTAGAGATAATTTTGATTGGCTACATAGGTTTTCTCAAGCAAAAACTGCCATATTTTCAATAATTTTCTTCATAAAAAAAATGAAGTGTTTTATTCAAACTCTTTATTATTCCAAATATATTGGGTAGTCGAAAAAGCCTTTTCGTATTTCTAATCAAACTTCAAATTATTATTTTTTATATTTATACTAATAAATATATGAACAAATTATGTACTATTTTAGTCGACCACTTTTTGCCATTTTTTGCTAAAGACATTATTCCGAATTTCAAAATATAACGAATTTCTTCATAATTTTCACCCAATTTTGAACAGCTGTAGCTTTTTTTTAATTTCTCCGAATTTATTTATTTTTTTTGGTTAAATGAAGCTTAAAATCTCATCTTTTCCACACTAGATGGTATGGTACAATGTGATTGGTAATATTGGAGATATGCGACTGCAACGACATCTTTTGACAAAATACGAAAAGACTTTTTCGACTTCCAATATATGTTTTACAAAATACTCAAAACCCGGTCATCACGAGGTAATTTCCGGAAGATCTTGTAAAACAGGAGGCCAGGATTACAGGATCATAAGCAGTAAAAAGAAGAAATATACTAAATTGCTAAGATACGTTTCAATTTGGATCATATTGAGTAACCCGCAGAAATATAATATCATCATTTCACAAAATTCCAAAAAATTTGGAATCTTTCTAACTGGCTCACTTCTGAATGACTCTTTCTTAAATACCCGGCTGAACTTGATAGACTGCATTATAATGATTTTAAGCGATATCAATCTTTTACATATGTACATACATTTCAGGTAACAAGAATTATTCTATGGATTACTTTATTATTTAGAAGTTTTTTTCGAATTCGATATTCGATGATTCAGGTTTAAGGGGGTATTCTAGTCTAGAAATCAAATTTTGGGCAGTTTTTTGAATTTTATTAAAAAAAAACAACAAATATTTTTACTATAAATTTTTTGATGGTGTTTTTATTGATATCTTAAGAATACAGAAAAAAAATTTTACAAAAAAATATTAAAAATTAAAATAATTAGAGGGGGGAGAGACAAGTGTAAAAAAAATGGCGCATCCTGGTGACATTGATCCTGACTCTCCTGGTGGTCTGAAAAAAAAAAATCAAAAGAAATTTTTAGTCAGTAAGGATGCTGTTATAGTCCGGGAATACGAAAAAAAATTTTTTTGAAAAATGGCGACTGCCTGAAAATAAAAATAATTTTTTACGTTTTTTTTTTAAATTCCTGAATTTTTTAAATATTAAAAACAAAAATTTTGACACAATGCTGCTAGGAACGATAAAGGATTATATAGAGAAGGTTCACACAAAATTTCAAGTAAATCGGTTGAATAGAACTTAAGATAATGCCGGTACCGTGTGGAAAAAAGTAGTTTCGAGAAAAACGCGTTTAAAAAGTAAGTCTACCTACCTACCGGGTTAGATACTGCGTCACTAAAGTAACTGTGACTCTTAAAATAATTTTAATTTTTAAAAATCACTTGGAAGATATGTTCTTAAGGGTCTAAACTTTAAATATATGAAAAAAAAAATGGAATAGTAGAATACCCCCTTAATTAGTTTAAAACTCCTATATAGTTATTAAACTAGTTTTCTTTTGTCGAGAGAGTACAAAATTTAAGCACTTTTCTTATTCTACACTTACCCTTTTAATTTACATGTTTTAATATACATAAGTACATATGTATGTATGTATATCTACACAAACCATACTTAGATACTATATGTATCTGTGAGTAAATGTGTCCACATCGGCATATACGCAGGTCTGTCTACCGGTAATCTGATACGAACGTACGTCGTGTGACCACAGTTTTTGCTGCCCTTACGTAGCTGCTACGTGCAACTCTTTGCTCGGCGGCGCCTCTGCAACATTCCAATTTCTTGCAGCATGTAAAGGGTGATTTTTTTGAGGTTAGGATTTTCATGCAGTAGTATTTGACAGATCACGTGGGATGTCAGACATGGTGTCAAAGAGAAAGATGCTCAGTATGCTTTGACATTTCATCATGAATAGACTTACTAACGAGCAACGCTTGCAAATCATTGAATTTTATTACCAAAATCAGTGTTCGGTTCGAAATGTGTTTCGCGTCCGTGTCCGATGAGCGATGAGGCTCATTTCTGGTTGAATGGCTACGTAAATAAGCAAAATTGCCGCATTTGGGGTGAAGAGCAACCAGAAGCCGTTCAAGAACTGCCCATGCATCCCGAAAAATGCACTGTTTGGTGTGGTTTGTACGCTGGTGGAATCATTGGACCGTATTTTTTCAAAGATGCTGTTGGACGCAACGTTACGGTGAATGGCGATCGCTATCGTTCGATGCTAACAAACTTTTTGTTGCCAAAAATGGAAGAACTGAACTTGGTTGACATGTGGTTTCAACAAGATGGCGCTACATGCCACACAGCTCGCGATTATATGGCCATTTTGATGGAAAACTTCGGACAACAATTCATCTCAAGAAATGGACCCGTAAGTTGGCCAACAAGATTATGCGATTTAACGGCTTTAGAATATTTTTTGTGGGGCTACGTCAAGTCTAAAGTCTACAGAAATAAGCCAGCAACTATTCCAGCTTTGGAAGACAACATTTCCGAAGAAATTCGGGCTATTCCGGCCGAAATGCTCGAAAAAGTTGCCCAAAATTGGACTTTCCGAATGGACCACCTAAGACGCAGCCGCGGTCAACATTTAAATGAAATTATCTTCAAAAAGTAAATGTCATGAACCAATCTAACGTTTCAAATAAAGAACCGATGAGATTTTGCAAATTTTATGCGTTTTTTTTTTTTAAAAAGTTATCAAGCTCTTAAAAAATCACCCTTTACATATGTATGTATGTATGTAATAAAAAAATTGTTGCAACATGCATGTTGGCGATCTGAAGTCAATATACGAGTGTAGGTACCATTACATAGTGGCAAGAATGAACACTGTATTCAATTTTGAAACTGAATACCGCTAGACACACATACATATATATATATGCATGTGAGTATGTGTTTAAATTTTTCCACGCTTGTTTCGGCTATGATGTAAGGTTAAGTTGAGGCAGCCGAATTTTGCAAATTTATCAATGAACGTAACAGTGTACATATGTATCTCTTCATTGTGAGCTAATTTACTTCGGTCTGAAGACAATTTTGTTAGAGAATTACTCCAGGAATTTTAATTTCAGATTTTAAATCCAGTAATCGTTCTAAACTCTGTTCGTAATAACAATATAAATACATTTGGATTTTGCTTAATAATTTCGTTTTTGTTGTTTTGCATGTATGGAAGTTTCCTCACTTAACCACATCGCAATATCGAGTATCAAATAAAATATTCTCTCGCGTATTGCGATTTTCTTTGCCTATGTTCGCTCTTTGAAGCGTTGATAATTATCGAATCGAATTAATAAATGCAGTTGGAAATATAAATGTATATACATACATATGTATATGTAGATGTATAGCAAACAAATGGAATACAAGAATCTTCGGAATAGAAGAAAAAGAAAGAAAAACACTAAGAAAATCCAGAGTCCAGTATGGTTTATGAAGCCGACTTCGAGATATGCTGTAGGTCTTGATTAATTATATGATGATATATGATCTACTTCTACCTTTAGATTCTAAGAATGCGCGTAACAGCTATCAAAATTATTAACGCTTGTGACCATGGCTTCAGGGAAAGATTTAAAGATAAAGAACGCGTCATAAAATATTTTGTCGTTGTCACAGTATGGCCTTTCTTAAATATATATCAGGTTGAACTCAACTTCGAAATAGACAGCGAATACTCGGGTTTTAATCAATAACATGCTCTGGAAGAAGGTTCTGGGAATCAGGTTGTCTTAAGATAAGTTTTTCTAACTTATTGGGGTTCAAGGTTTGGGCTTCAAGAATAGTTTTTAAGAAGCTGTCCAATTTGCTGTTATTGTAGACGTAGAAAACATTATTTAAATTGAATTGGGAATTTCTTTCGAAATCACAGCTCTTGACCCGAAATAATTCACGGTTGGTTCGGTTACTTTAAACCGGTTCGTGGAAACGGATTACTTGTTGACGCCTTTTGAGTACCAGAAAATGTGTACCATTATTTTTTTGGCCGATAGGACAGTCTTCGCTTTCTTCGGTATAATTTCGCAGCGTGAAGTCCACTTTTTTTTACTGTTTTCGGAGCAGTTTCGCCGCGTGCAGTCCATTTTTCGACTTTCAGTTGGTCTCTGCTGTGTACATTGCGTCTATTTTTTCGAGCTAAACAAATAGCATATGACCCACGCGCTATTAGAAGACACTTACTGTTCTAGCTATCTCGGGCAACTTCAATTGGCTGTCAAAACGATATTGTGGACTTTTGTCATTTTATCTTCCAGATAGTCGTTTCGGGGTTTCTGGGTATGGGTTTTTTGAAACCGACGTGCGACTACGTTAAAGTTCGTTAAACCAATTTTTCAAAGACCCCCTTAGTATATATATACATTTTTGGAGAGGCTCTCTTAGAGGTGCCTAGGAACATATTTTTCAGGGTACCGAAAGAAAAAAAATTTTTTTTTTGATCCACCTTAATGTACATTGATGTTTGGCGATGAATATCTCGTAAACGCTTAACTTAATCGAAAAATCATACGAGACCATTTTTATAGAGCAGTAAATTTCCTACAAAACTATGAGTTTCTTGATTCATAATAATTATTTTTTTCATTGAGTTATAAAATTCATAAAAAATAAAAAATTTTCCCAAAAATAATCAAACTTTAACTGTTAATATCTCTTAAACGGTTGGGTTTACGAAAAAATCGTGGAGACCTGTTTTTAGGGCATTCAATTTCCTACAAAATCTAAGGAACAAAATATTTTTTCAAGTAGTTGGAAGCGAGATATAAATTTTTCTGTCTGAAAATAAGAAAAAGTGGAAAACTGTATGTAGGAGGCTCTTCCCGTTATAATTAAGAACTCATGCTTGGAGAGGGTTTCTTAAAGGTGTCTAGGAACCTATTTTTCTGAGTACCAAATGAAAAAAAAAATTTTATCACCCTAATATATGTATGTGCATAGCAACCAAACGCTCTTATATTTCTCTTCGCTGTTTTCTTATAAAGTCAATAATCGAATAATAGAGCTATTTTTCATTTATCTAAAACCTACAGACAAACTCGCTCTACACGCCGTTAAAATAAAACAACGAGTCCGATTCTACTGAAATTTACGATACACGACAGCAAACTGCTTTTGCCATGGTGGCACCATGGGGCAATGGAGCTAAGTACTTATCAAAGAGCCTACTTATACTGATCCATTTTCCTCGTTCACAGCCGAAGTTATATAGCCACCGATTGGGTCAAATACTCTCTGATTGACCATAGCCAACTAGATAAAGACCCGGATAGTTAAAATGGAAATTAAGAGGAAATCACTATTTTGACATGTGTAATAACATAATAAATGAAATCAGCCAACAATCTATAAGAATCGTAAAGTGAATGGCAAAGCATATTGTCAAACAACAGACGGGGGAAGAGGGGCAAAAGTTAAATACAAACATACTCACATGTATAGTATATATATATATGTGAGGCAACCAGCTCAGCGACGCGCTCATTGGCTGCTTGGTGGCGCATTTTCGTTAGAATTGAGTTATTATTGAGTTTTGCCTGAAGCGGTAATCTAATTGTAACTACAAGAAACTCGTACAATGCTTATTGCCTACTAAGATCGCATGCCATACATACGCACACATAAATACACATATTTGAAACGCGCCTTTAGTGTGAACGAATGACCACAACGACACCAACTGCGTCAGAGGCGGGCATAATCAGGGGAACAGCGTGCATATCACTTCCTCCTCTACGCATTTGTATTATTGAAAGTAAAATGCACTCGCGAAGGGGGTGTTCCAATGGTGTGGTGTGTATGGACGAGACATTCGAAATGGAAAACTATTGAAGTACAACAACAAATAGCAATAACGCTTTGGTGGTATTTGTAAATGCGTTTGCTGGTAGTTGTTTGGTGGATTTGCAGCTGTATTGGTGTGAATGCACACGATCAATGCTAATTTAGACAGCGACTCATTCACTTAAGCGCGCTGTGCATGTGTGCGTGTGTGTGTGAAAATGAGTGACTGTTCGTATGTGTATGTAAGTGTGCGTGTGTGTGTGTATGTAGTTACCGGTCGTCGTGGGCAGGTTATGTTGTAAGTAATGAGCTGATATTGGGTGACAAGTAAGCAAAGTACGTACTACCGTCAAGCTGCCGTATTGGCTCTGCGTTGGGGGTAGTGCAGGCTCAGTCCACAGCACTGATGTGAAGGCAGCGAAGAGCAAAGGCAAGGCACTCATCAACACTTCGTCGAAGACAACTGGCTGCGGTGCGCGTAGAAGGGGTGGTCCTTCTCCCTTATTGCTTATATTTTTTCCTATGCCATCACTTTAGTTGCTTATTGCATATGCTTTTGCTGCTTCTTTTGTCTTGTTATGCTTTTAATTTTTCGCCTTTTGGCTTTTAGTGGTTGCTATTTTCATTTGCTTATTTATTTTTTATGCATTTGCTAGTATATGTAAGTTTTTTTTGTTTGCGGTTCTCGCACTTTCCCACTTTTATTCAGTTTTTCGATGATATTCTTCATTGGATGACACGGCACCGCCCGATTTCGTTGTTTTAGTTGCAGTTCTCCGTTCAACGCTACAAGTCGCCTTCTACAAAAAGGATAATTAAATTAAGTATCAGCTCTGCGGGTCTTGAGTTGACGGCGTGCCGGTCATACGGTTATTTCACAAGTTAAAGATTTCCGAAATATCGCTTGAAATTGTGTTAAATACTATGTACATATGTAAATAGTAAATAAAATATACGTACATCTATGAAAATTTTCAAATTATTTATACTCTTTTGTGCACAAAAAATAATTGTTAGTGAATAACATTAAAAAAGCTACATGAAAGCATATCGTTGTTGTTGTTATTTATACTAAAGGATACAAGGCATACAAATTAAGGATACGCGTCGATCATGATTACTATGAAATTCGTTCAAAGGTATGGAAAAGCGAGAATATGGTTAATATAAAAAAGTAGTGAAAACCATCTTTTAATGAAAATTTAAATTCACTGTGGAAAAAAATTAACATACCTATAAGAAAATCTTTAAAAAAGAAATTCAAAATATTTTAATTTTTTAAAATGTTAAAAAAAAATTTAAATATTTTTTTTATTTAGAAAAAAATCAAAATAATTATTAATTTAATTTCATAAAATATTAAAAATATCCAAAATTTTTTTAAATCCAAATAATATTGAAAACTAGCTGATTTTTGAATTAAAAAAATCCTTCGAAATCATTTTGCTTGCAGAAGGATCCTGAATGGTTAAATAACAAACCAGTGTTATTAAATGCTTTGAGAAAAAATAAATTAATATTAAATTTTCTGTTGTAAAACTTTTGATTTTGTTTATTTTTAATATAATAATATAGAACTCAATAATAAACCAAAAAGGTACTAAAAATTGGCGCCAAGCAAAGGATAAGCATATTTTGTTTTGTGAAAGCCTTAAGTGGATATTTCTTTGGAAACTAATTCTCGAGGTTTTCGAATGTGTCCTGCTGATTTTCAAATATTATAGTAACTTATGCCGGATCTACATACATTTGAGAATATTCTTCGAACATTTGAGTTCGAAAGTTTTTGAAAAAAAGTTTGTGATAATTTCAAGCTATGATAAGGTTGAATACACCAAAACGCGTTGTTTTTTTGGGAAGCCGCCAAAATCCTTTGACTACTTTTCGTCTCTAATAATAAACATTTTTTGTTTTGTTTTTGAATTTGAGTAAACTTTAAGCGGAAAAATCTTCCTCACAGTAACAATTTTTCGGAAGTCCTTCTCAAGTTCAGGAAATTTAAAATTTTTCAAATTTCTTGCTGATTATCAAAATGCATTAAAATTTGTAAAAAAAATATTTTTTTTATTTATAAAAAAAAGTTTATTAAATAGAATGCCCCTTCGAAAATATTTATTCACAAAAAACTCGTTTTCCGTCTTGTAAGAAGATATAACCCCTTAAAGACCAGCCCGCATAATAGTTGTTAGAATTCTAAAATCCTTTACCATTGATATGCCTTTTATAGTTTGGTTGCTAGCATTTTTATTAATTCAGTTATAAAATAGATATAAGACTTCTCTTGAAAATCGAAGCACCTACTTCAGAGCTATCAATGCTCACAAAACTAATAGGAAGGATTGGACGACACAAAACGAAATGGTAGGGTCCATGCTTTCGGACATGATTTTTCCATGCACAGTACACCAATATGTAAGAGCTTTCTCAAATTTCAGTCACAGTGAGTCTGATTTTATTTCAAAATCATACAAAGCTTCATTAATTTCCAAGTTTTGCTGCTGATTTCCAACGATTTTAGAATAAAGGTTACTGGCAAATAAATCAATGAAAAGAACGGCATTGAGCACTATTATCGATTGGAGAGTAATGCAAAATGTAGAACAATTCTCCAAACTTAAAGTTAGAGAACGACTCAAAAAACTTTGAGAATCGTAGTTTTGAACATTTTTTGGAAAAACTTTTTAGTTAATACGAATTGTCACTTTTTCTTTGAAACAATAATTTTACAAGCTGTTCACTTTTACATCCAAAATTCTTTTCCTTGATGCAATGAAAGCGGTTATTTGCGCTCTATCTGACATACAGGCGATTATTATTGTGCCTCGCCGATATTTCATCGATAACAAAATTTAGGCTTTACTGAGTCAAAATTTTTTTGATTTTTATATGGGAAATCTAAAGGCAAGTTCTAACGTTGTAACTTTGACAACAAAAGTTAAGTTAGTTATATATTATATATACATTTATACTACTATCAGCAAAAAATATTACGACTTTATTCATAATTTTAAAATTAATAATTTATTCTTCAAAATCAATGTCTTCCCCCATCAAAGTAATCTCCCCTGGCACTCTTTTACGATCTCTAAAACAGTTAATCAAATGACTCAAAACTGCTTTCCCGAACGATCGTTCGACTTTGTTAAATAGCCAGAAGTCACACGGAGCTCAATCAGGCGAATACGGCGTGACATTGGTTGAAAATACGGCAAAAACTCACGAATAATCATTGCGACAGTGCATTATCGTAGTGTAAAAACCAAGAGTTGTCAGCCTATAACTCCGGCCTCTTTTTACGAATAGCTTTCCTCAAATGGCACATAACATATAGAGTATACCTTTTTGATAGCTTGGCGGGTCGGCAGGAATTCGGAGTGCACCACAATTCGATAAACGAAGAAAACCTTGAGTTTTGACCTACTTTGACGTGGTTTTTTCGACTTTGGCTCCCCGTTGCCACGATATTCTGCCGATTGATCCAAAACTCATCGCCAGTAATAATACGTTTCATGACATCCTGCTAGTCGAAAAGCATTGTTTCACAGACTTTAACGCGACGCTGTTTTTGCGAATAAAATGAATGATTTTGGAATCAATCGGGCTTCCACTTTTCTTAGGTCTGAATGAACTTTCAAAATGGTTCTCACTTATCCTTTTGATATTCCAACGATGCATGTAAGATCTTTATCTGTTAATTGTCGGTTCTCAAGCGTCAATTCCTCTATTCATCAGTTGATGTCCGTCCTAGACGTGTTTCGTCATCAACGCGTTGTTGACTCTCTTTGAATAATTTGTACCAATCAAAAACAATTGCAAAGAAATATTACCACCGAAGGACTTTCCCAACAAATTTGATTTCGCACATAAAATTTATTCGATTTTCTTTTCTGAATAATTTCACGCATCTTAAAAATCGCCGAATGCACTTTACGTACTTCAGTAAGACAAGCCTATACTAAACACGAATGACCATTTTGATGTGACAAAAGTCACTGAGGCTAACAACCTAGAAAAAGAATATATTTTACTATTTTTTGGTCACAGTATATTTATACATATGATATATTAAGTTGAAATTCAAGAAATGCTTTTCAGTCCCTGATGTTGGAAAGCTCTCATTAGTTATAAATCGACAGTGGGTCAAAGAAATGCAGCTTTAGTATTCAACATTAGATGAAGCTATGTATGTCCTTTTTTCAGTTTCCACGGACAAGAGTGAGACAAAGCCGAGATTAAAAAACTTTTTTCGAATAGCTTCTCTCAGGTCAATATTAAAACCGAACGTTATTTTTTATTACTTCAAATACCAAGATTTCAAATGGAGACAAGTTTTAAGAAGAAACTATTTTCAAGGGTGGAATTCCTGACATATTTTAAAAGAAAAATTAATAAAAATAAATAAAAGGTCTATCGCAAAAGAAACAGGACTGTTAAAAAAAAAACAACAAAAAATTAATATTTTTCAAAAGTTATACTTTTTTATTCAAAGTAGTTACCTTGTGCTTCGATACAATGTTTAGCCCGGTCAATTAGCATTTCAAATGAGTGTTTAAGGTCATTTTTCGGAATGCTCTTGAGAATATCGGTCGAATGTCCTGAAACCAGTGTCCTTTCATGGGCAAATGAAGTTTTCCAAATAGGTTAAAATCGCAGTGTGCCAGATCAGGTGAGTAGGGTGAGTGATTAATGGAATATGGAGTTTTTTGTCAAAAAATCAGAGACAAGCGTCGACCGATGACACGACGCATTATCGTGCAACAGGCGCCAGGACACTGCCTCACGGTATTGTGGTCGAGCACGACGAATGCGTGACAAAAGACGCTTCATAACACCAAGGGAAAACATAGCATTAATCGTTTGTCCAGGTGGGAACGAACTCTCGGTGTACAATACCCTCGGAATCGTAAAAACAAATCAGCATTGTCTTCATTTTTGACTTCTGAAGACGACTTTTTTTCGGTGACTTCTGATCGTCACAAACCTTCTTGGAATCGCTTAAACCACTCATGCACATTACTACGGGATAGGCACTGATCACCATAAACCTTTTTCATCATTTGAAATGTTTCAGTAAATGTTTTCCCAAGTTTAAAACAAAATTTAATATTTGCTCTTCGTTAAAAATGCATTTTACGACCGATGACCAAAAGCTGCTGTCACTTTTTGATCGATAACATCGATTGTAGTTATCCAATTGTCTTAAAATTTTTACGAAATGTCAACAAGAGACCAAACTTTTTATTTCATATACCCACCAATAGGTGGTGCCACCAGAAACAGTTATATTTAAAATGTTCTGTTTCTTTTGCGACTACCTTAATATATTAAATCCAGCCAAAATCATATGATTTTACTTTGTATAAAACAACGCGGTCAACAGTTTATCCAAAAAATCTTTCATAATATACTCCAATATCAAAACATAAATTCCGTCTAGCTGCTGGCTTTATATCATTTCGTTTGAATCATAAATAAATTGAAAACTGAAATCTAACATTTATTGTTAGTACATATATACAAAGTTTAAATAATTTCAAATATTTAGAAAGTGTTTTGTATCTCTTTAGTGTCTTTTTGATGCCAAAAGTTCACAATCTGCAAGTCAACTTTGTCTATCGACAGCAAATCAATATTATTTTATTTTGCGGTACGGTGGCGGTGGCTGGGATTCACCTTATCTCAGTGATCGCTTGCCAACTGCTTTTGGCACAGATAAAATTTCGAAGGTATAGTGAGCTATCTAAATCAAAAGTTAGAAATTAATTCTAAGTTGTAGGGATCCTGACCAATAACTATATGGTTGGCATCCATGTGGTAAGCTTAAAATTCGTATTAAATGCCAATTGTCGAAAATGTCGGGAAAATAGCGAGAAACAGCGCGATAAGACTATTCTAATAACTTCTTTTTGATTGCGCCATTTTATCGAATCTAAGGTTGAACACCTTTATTCTAGGCGTGGTTGTACAAGTTGAAATAAAAAAAAAATTTTTTGAAAAATTGGTAAAGTTAATTCCATCCTCAAATATGTAATTTTCCAGGTGTGATCTCCAGATGGGTACCCAGTTCCAATAACTCGTATGTCAGCAACCACTGCTAAGTACTAACCTAATGTTGCCGAGTTGACAATAATTGGACAATAAGTTTTGGATTCGTATTGCCACTGGAATCATGCTCCATGTTTATATATTCATTCCATTCAGCTGGTCGTCTAATCTGTTTGACTCCAGACAAAAAATTATTTCAAACGCAAAGATTTGAATTAAAAATCGATATTGCTTATCGATAGGAAAGTCATTAGAAACGTTGCGAGGAATCCAGGATGAATAGAGTATAGAATTTTTTTTACAAAGAGTTTGAAGAGTGGGTTGACAAGAATAATTTCTAACGTGAATCTGAATTCCCTAGAGCAATTTCACAGTTGTTGCGCTGACTATAGAAAAGGACAGATGCAGTTCTGTCAGATTCTGTGACAGTTCACCGCGGTCTGTTAATATTATCAGACAGTTTGTTTTATAAAATATGCACTTTGCGTTATTTCCGATAGATAAATTATACTTTGTATATATGTATGTAGAACTTAACGACTTTAAACATTAAAATCGATCAAACTGTTTATTAATTTATATTTTTAATTTCAGGCGGCACAAATCGACGTAAAATGAAGCGTAGAAAAACTAGAAATAAAACCACCAAACAAATCACATTACCTAGAGGAGGAAACATGTCATGGGATTGCTATATAAAAGTTTCAAACTCTTGAATATAATTCTGGGTGAGTGTAAGCATTTTTAGCATTTTTACCGGTTAATAGGCAGTAGGATATGCTCTACTTAATTCGCTTGTACAAGTTGTGTGTGTGTTACTAGAATTTCCTGTCAAGCCATTCGTTACTATGCCTATGGTTTCTACAAATTCCAGCGGCCATTGTATCGAGTAATAATCAAAACGAATGCCATGAAATCCACCATGATTTTTTCCTTGTATGGACGTATGTAAGCGCATAAGTAAATATTAGGGTGGGTGGGAACTAACGAATGATTTCATACAATTGTAAGAAAGTTATAAATAAAAATTGAATACTATGGTGTAAATATATCGTCACATGAAATGCAAAACAAAGTATCGTCAAAAAATTGGAAGTGAGTTTGTTATGCTTATATGTAGCGTAAAATTTTCAAATCCCGCTGTCAGAACTAACCAATATATAACCATTTTATAACCAAAACTTAAATTTTGTTTCAATAAAAGTGGTTTCTATTATATCGTTTTTCCTTCGCCGTTATGAAACTTATGAATAGTGATGTTATGTTATTTTGGATTTTGGGTGACGATATATATGAATTGATATTTCTTTGAAAATTTTTAATTCAGATTTTTATTCACCTAAGCTAATTGATTCGCTCAATAATATTCTATGGCTCCATTGGGAGCAAATTGCTACAATGAGATTATTCCATTTGTTTTTATTTTGTGCTTTTTTACCCTAAACATTTTTTCTCTAGGAAAGCTCTAAGCCTTGTGGCGTACAGTCTACATATATCTTTCTGGCTGATTCTGTCTGGATCTCTCATCGTAGAACATACCCGAGCAAGCCCCACTTTCTTGAGAGAATTTCGGTGCATTACAGTGAGAACTAACTTAATAATAGTATTTTGGTGAAACCTTAGGTTAGGTTAGATTATCGGTGCATTACAGTGAGAACTAACTTAATAATAGTATTTTGGTGAAACCTTAGGTTAGGTTAGATTATATTAGCCGGTTATCACGTCATATATACACCTAATGGTCCATAGTAAATCTTAAATTTAAGGAAAGACTAACTACTGGTACAAATCAATTAGACTGGCACAATTTAAAATTGATAAAAAGCATTCTTACAACTTCAAAACTTATTTATTGCTTTCGCACACAAAATTTTTGAGAGGACAACTGAAACGTCGTCAGGAGAGAAGTGACGAATAGAAAATGAGCAGAACTCAAACATTGGCGGCAAAGAAGTGACGAATCGGAAATGATTGCCCAGATTGTAGATTGAATGAATTATGGGTTAATTTGTAAAGCGAGAATTTTCTTATATTACTGACAAGTAATAGCGGGTTTTAGTACAAATTGTAAGCTCCTCTATAAACTGATACGCTTTCGTTCAATTTTCCATGCAACGAAAAAATCTAAACGAACAATAAAATTTTATGATAAACAAAAGTATACTGTCAAAGATTTCGGTAATCTTAAGATTGTAATCTTGTTATAAGAATCCCTTGCCAAAAAGTGAAAAAATAACCAAATTATTAAAAACCTATGATGACTGAGGCAATAATACATTTAATTTTTTTGTTGATTTTTTCTTTAATATTCATCCAGCTGATTTGCTACTAAAAATAAATTTTATTAAAAACTTATTGAAAATACATACATATATGCTAAATTGAATACGTATCACCCTAATGAAGTTCCACCGGTTTTGTGAGAATAAATGCAACTTAGTTTGTTGCGGCCCAGTAGGTAGAGAAGACCAAATGCGAATCCACTTAATACAAAACAAATAATTTCTATGACTTTGAAACTCCGAAAATAAATCAAATCGCTGTACTGTGCTTCTAGTGCTGGTGTTATTAAATACGTTCGAAGCTATTTATACTTTATCGTCTTTTAAAAAAATGTAAGCCACGTAATTTCTACTGGGCCTAGCTGTATATATGCATTGGTTACTATTCGCTTGTGGCGTTATTTGTATGTGTGAGTCTGTGTGCATATTCCACTTCTTTTTGCGCCTGTGCATTGCGCCGCGCTTGATTAACGAATTCGCGACGAAAAAGCAACAAAAACAATAGTCATTGAATATACACACACACATGCATACACATGCACTTCTGTGTTTGTGTCGCTGTTGGAAGTTTACAAGCGATAGGGGTATGTTTTTGAGGCGGAGCTAACGACAGTGACACAATTAAGCGTTTGCACAGTGATAAATTGCAGAAATTTCGAAATTTCTTTTAGCCGCTTGTGGGTTAAATGTAGTACAGTTAATTGTAAAAATTTAAATTATAAATACCTAATTAAATTCTGATTTTTAAAAGAGATTTTTTTATGAAACTTATGTATTCAATTAGTGAAATATTTTTGTTTAAGGCGCAAGAAAAACAAATAATTTTTAAGGGGGGTATTCTAGTCTAGAAGCATGAATTTCAGGTATTTTTGAAAGCGTCGTAAAAAAAGGCAATAAATATTTTTACTATCCATTTTTTTATTAGTTATTTATTAATTTTCGAAGAGTACAGAAAAAAATTAAAAACTAAAAAAAGTAAAAAGTTTCAAAAATTATGAGCTGACGAAATGAGAGGTCTCTAAAAATTTCCACGTGACCATACCCATGATTTCAACCCTCCTAGTTATCTGAAACCAAAAAAAAAAAAATTATTAATCTAGAATAATGTCGCAATGGTCGGATCTACGGAAAAGTGGGAAACATTTTTTTTTCACAAAATGGCGACTGTCTGAAAAAAATTTTTTTTTGATCACTTTTTCTGATTATTTCGAATTTTTTAAAAATAATAAAAATAAAAATTTTGGGATGGGGCTAGTTCCAACCATAGACACGCCTATAAAGAAGACTCTATAAAAATTTGAAGTAAATCGGTCCAGTAGAACCTGAGAACCCGTGGGCATCGTTCCGAAAAAGGCTGTTTTGAGAAAAACGCGTTTAAAGTTTCCCTAATGTCTTTTGTTCGATTAGTTCCGGTCGAACCAGTTTGCATGTCGGGTCAGAAAAATGCCTATATCTCCGAAAATAATTTGAATTTTGAAAAATCCTCTTGTACATTCTATATTCTATATTCATATTCTTGAATAGTTAAACATTGAAAATATATAAAAAAAATTTCGATTTCTTTAAATTTCTAGACTAGAATACCCCCTTAAGGGGAAGAAAAATATTGCAGATATTTCAAATTGTTTTCATAAATTGTTAAAAAAAATATTCCATATTTTAATTTTTGGTTTATAAATTTTTTTGTTTTTGTTAAGTATTTGTTGGATTAATAACATTAAGTATGAGTGCCTTTATTCAATAAATTATGCTCGTATACTAAACATACTTCAAGACATAATTTCGAATAAATAAAAACAATAAATAAAATTTCTACATATTTTAAGTTAACATTTTAATATATGGGCCAGACTTAAATATAAATTTAATTAATTTTTTTAGTGCTCAATTTATATTAAAAAAAAAACAAACGAAAAATCATGAACATTTCATTTTTCGAATTTCGAATTTCGAATTTTATAAAAATATCTACATATATATGAATATATTGTCACCTAAAATCCAAAATAACGTAACATAACTTTTCATAAGTTTCATAACGACGAAGGAAAAACTATATAATGGAAACCACACAAATTGCAACCAAATTTGAGTTTTGGTTATAAAATGGTTACATATTGATTATTAATTGGTTATATTTGATAATGGAAACTGGAAATTTAATACTACATATAAGTATGTAGTAAGATGTAGTGAATCGTAAACAATAAAAATTCAATTTCGATTTGATGATACATTGTTTTGCATTTTAGGTGTCAATATGTACATATCTATATAATTGAAGAAATATGTATGCGCAACTTATATGTAAAAGTACATAGCAAAATATGTCCATAAAGAATTTACACCTGCATGGCAAGGTGGTTGATTTAGCTGCTCACAGCATCCCCCAAAAGTTTACTAGATTAAAAAAAGCAGGCTTGAATGCGTTTGTATGTATTTATGTATGCATTTGCCATATATTCCTTACAGATTCCCTGGAAGATCAAGAGGGTGGAGCTATGTACATATCGTGCGATGTCTCAAATGGCGGTCCAGTGGAACCAGAAACGGGATATGTGCCCAACAATCCATTATTCGGTCTGGCGTTGGATAGTCCACAGGTACGATAACGGTTAAAACGGAAATAAACGCGGCAAAAGCAAAGCTTTCAAATCACAAATAGTAGTTGGAGCTAAACAATTTTATTAACACTAAAGTTGCAAAGCATTACGAAGACGCCCGAAGAGATATTTGTTTACATGCAAAGTGAAGTTGGAATTTAGTGAAATATTTGTTAAAAAAGTTAAAAAAGAGAGAAAAAGAAATTAAGAATTATAAAGTGTTCTGCCGTCGCTATTTGAAATTAATATCTGATTTGCATGTAATTTTGTATCGAAGTTGGATAATATTCACAAGTGACAGAAGAATAAATTATGTGTCGAAAAAATATTAATAAACGAGTGTTTTACGTAGATTGAGTAAAAATATTGCTGGGTAAATACAGTTTTATAAATAACAAAATAAAAAAAAATGAAAAAAAATAAATAAAATAAAGAAAAAACTTAATCTTCGGTTGCACCGTAGCAATAATACCCTCCACACATGCAAAATATTCTTCGAAGATCTCTCTTCAGATGGAAACGCTTTACATACAAGTACTTGATTTCGATCGTTCAGTTTATGTCAATAGCTATATGCTATAGTGACCCGATCAGCACAATTTCTTTGTATATTGCATTTCTATCTTGGATAACAATCCGAGCTGAATTTCGTAAAGATATCTTATTAAATGAAAATTCTTTCCAAATAAGCAATTGATACTGTTCAGTTTGATGTCAGTTATATACTATAGTGAGGCGATATCGGCGGTTCCAACAAATGTGCAGTTTTTTTGAGAGAAAATGGCGTGAGCAAAATTTAAGACCGATACAGATGCTGATTATTTATATAAAGGTTTATTCACTTCGAGGTTCCCTACTTTTTAAAGAAAGAAAAAGACTTCAAATTTAAGGAAGAATGTCTTGTTGAAACCAAATGTCGCCGAAATCACGAGCTTCAATTTCATGCGCAATAACGGTCGACATTGACGGTTACGTTCTCACCGTCATTATTTTTGAAGAAATAAGGATCGATGATTCCAACAGCCCATAAACCACACCAATCCATTGTTTTTGGGATGAATTTTCTGCTTTAGAATCTCTACAGGTTGCTCTTCGTCCCAAATGTGGCAATTTTGCTTGTTTACATACCCATTGAGCCCGAAATGGGCCTGATTGCTGAACAAAATTTGGGTCGAAAACGTCGAATTCTCTTGGAAGTTTTCAAGAGCCCATATTGTGAAGCGATGTCGCATGTGAAGATTGAGCGGCTTTAGTTCTTGCACAAGATGTTTTTTGTACGTATTCAGTTTAAGGTCTCGACGTAAAATACGTCAAGTCGTTCCATACGTCAGTCCGAATTGCTGCGAACGGCGCCGAATCGACTCTTCATGGTCTTCCTGTACACTCTTAGCTATGGCTGCTATATTTTCTTGACGGCGTGCCTGGCATGGTCCATTCGGTCGAATATTATCCAATCATGACTGCTGGATCTCAAGTTGGGTGATGGTGTTGCGAGTAGTACGCTCAGTATGCCGATTATGTTAACCATAAGTTGAACGAAGCGCGCAAAACCCATTCTTTGCAGAACGTGAATTTTTAAACATGACAGTTTGACGCGACTCACGCGTGATTTGTCAAAAAAAGGCTATTGTAAAAAGTACCTCTACTTGGATCACCCGTTATATTTTTTATAGGGTCTCTTAATTTTTGGTATTACAAACTTCGTGTTAAACTTAAAATACCATGCTCAGGGTATAACAAATAATTTTAAAATCAACAAATAAATAAGAATTGTATTATACTCCAAATTAGTTTCGAATTGAATTCAAAAGTATTTCTGTGTTCTCTTTCTCGTGCAATCGCCCTCACAGCAAGAGTGTGCTGCATCTTCCTGTGTTGGCTGTTTGTCCTGTCAAGGCAACACCGTTTTGCCCATCTCATCGCTGACGTCCAACGACTTCGATTGTGGTTCCTGTTTCGATTCGACGTCGAGTGTTATAGCCGGTGTCGGTATTGTTGAATCCACACAAAATCACTTGCAACAGCAACAGCAAGTAAGTCTCACTGGTAACAGCAGTACAAATACCACCGCCAATCACAACAACAATAGCAACAACGCGGTCAACTACTGGAGTACGGATGAGATGGCTTCATCGTTCCCCGGATTACCGCCATTAGACATCGATCCCTTGCCTAGCCTCTTCCCCTTCTCACCGTGCGGTGCCTCATACAATTTCTCCACAAACCCGCATCAAGCATCGCTCTCCTACACCGTCCATCCGCATCAGATGCTCGTCTCACCCGGCGGTCAAGTCTCACATCACACCCAAAGTCAAACGCAAAGCACACCACATGGCAATTCACTTAGTTCCAGCGGCACACCAACGTCTTGTTATTATGATCCCAGCAGTAGTGGCATGTTAGGTGGATCTGCGTCCGTCGGCAATACGTGTAGTCAACATATTAACACAAGTGTTGCGCCGCCGCCGCCACCAATGTACCCCAGCATGAGTGTGAACGTCAGCATGAATATGACAATGCATGGCTACGGCGCGGAAGGTACGGTGCCTATGCAATGTTCGCAGGTGGGTGCTAAATTTTGCTTTAATAAATACAAACGCTTTAATTTAATACCGAAAACATTTCAGATGCAATGGACGCCACCAAATACCAATTCTTCCGTCAATGTTCTCTACCCGCCACTACTCAGCCCAACACATTATCCACCCGCGGCCACATATTCCTTCACCGCCGATTTTCGCACACCAACGCTACAGCAATCCAGTCAGAGTCCAGGAGCTGGTGTTTTGCCTGCACTCACCGATGCCGTCATCGTCGAGGAGGACTCACCGTCACCGACAAGCGATACATCGCGTCATCTATTCGCCGCTGGCACAGAGCTTGCGCCTGACTTTGCATCACCAACGAAGAGTCCTTACGATGACGATGAGGATAGCAACGAGGAGGGCTCCGACTCAAAGCCCAATCTGTGTAGGCTTTGTGGCAAAACTTACGCACGCCCAAGCACGCTCAAAACACATCTGCGAACTCACTCTGGTGAGCGACCCTACAGGTAAGGACATAACATATTATATTTTAGTCCTTCAAAAGCCAATATCGACCTCGTTATTTGTCATTTAGATGCCCGGATTGCAACAAGAGCTTTTCGCAGGCCGCCAATCTGACGGCACATGTACGCACACATACAGGACAAAAGCCATTCCGCTGTCCAATTTGTGATAGACGTTTCTCACAAAGTTCCAGCGTCACCACGCACATGCGCACCCATTCGGGCGAAAGACCATATCGTTGTTCTTCGTGCAAGAAATCCTTTTCGGACAGTTCCACACTAACAAAACATTTGCGTATACATAGCGGCGAGAAGCCATATCAATGTAAATTGTGTTTGCTCAGGTATGTACGAAGTATGTTTCACATATAATACATTTATAGGTAACTATGGGAAACAAGTGAGTTGTGGGAGTTAAGTTGTGGGAGGTAGCAAATCATCGCAAACAACTTTTGGAAAAGGAAAGCTGTGTATTCCAATGACGTCATTATATAAGACTTTTGAAAATGAAATAGTTTTCAAAGAACGACTTGCTTGGATATTAGGGAATTCTTAAGCCATATACAGGGTATTCCAATTGAAGCGATATGATTTCTTTTAAACAAAAAAAGCACACTATTTCACACGTAAATTCAAATATTTTTTATTTAATGTAACTACAAGCGATACAAATAAGTTCTGAATATGATATAATTCAAATGGTCTTTAGACTATTTTTTCAAGAACGATTTCTATAAAAACAATTTTCGAGTAATTTTTCCGCTAAATCAATTCAATGAATAGCACATTCCACATTGATTTCTAAAGCTTGAAGAAAGTCTGATTTGATGTCTGCTGAAGACCAATAACAGCAAATAACGCTACAAGAAGTAGTCTAATGGTGTTAAATCGCAACATCATGGAGTCCATTCAATGTCACAATTTCTTGAAATAATCGAATCTCCAAACTTTTCTCGCAATAATGCGGTTGTTATACGTGTTGTGTTATCGTAGCCTTGTCTTGTTGGAACCAGATGTTGTCAAGATAAGCTTCTTTCAATTGCGATCAGAAAAAGTTGGTTATCATCGATCTACATATATCGCACTCCATTGACAGTCACCAGCTCGAAAGAAGTTCGAAACGATGATTCCACTAAAGCCCTCACCAAACTGTCAACTAAGCTGAATGTAACGGTTGTTCATGAATAATTTGTGGATTTTGTTCGCCCCATTTTTGTTTAGTTACCACACCTCTCAGATGAAAGTTAGTCTCATCGAAAAAGATGATTTTCTTAAAAAACGTTGCCATTGTTGTTCAAGTTCGGCAAATTCACGATGTTTTTGGTGGTCCAATGGTTGCAGTCCTTAAGTGAGAACAATTTTATGCGGATGCAAGCTCAAATGCTTTTTCAAAATATGATAGGTTGTGGTTTGAGACAGTCCCAACTCTTGAGAACGTCTTGGGATCGACAAATTGTGGTCATTAGCAACATTTGCCTGAACGGCAGCTGTTCTTTGTCTCTTTGCTCGAAATTTTCTACAATTTTACGAATAGCCAACACATGTGGAAGACTATTACGACCATAAAATGACAAAAGCGTACGAAAAATTGCATAATTTGTAAACGTTGTTCTTAAGTACCTTTCATGATGATATTGTAGCTTTACTGAATACAATGAAAAAAAAAAAAAAAAAAAAACAGATAATGACATGTTGAAATTGACCGAAACGACACTTAGAGATCATACTATCCTTATTGGGTACAATGAACATAGGTTAGCTCAGATGGCTGATCTGGAGAGATCGCAAGTGGACTCCTATATATAGTCCTTTATGAAGCCATAGAAAAGAAGAAGACCCCTAAATGAATTAGTCTTATAAAAGAGACGAGATAAGACAACGAGTTGATTTGGAGAAAATCCGGTACTTTTTCTCAAATCATCCTTGGAACCACTACTTTCCCATAAGAAATACTAAAAATCTAGAGAGATTATATATTTTTTCAAGATTATCTCTTTATAATTTTGGCCCCTGCTACGTATCAGATGGTCTTTCTATTGAGTCCAACTTTCGATGACTTGTTCAAGAATTTCAACTGGTAGCTGTTAGCTTTCGCTCCAAGGCCCGAGGGATTGTCCGCATAGTTTTTAAACCTTACATATCCCCACAGGCAAAATTCTAACGGTGTGATATCACACGGTCTTGGTGAAATTATCTGCATAGATTGATGCGATGTGTGAGAAGTGGTGCTGTCTTTTTGAAACCTAATGTCGCCCAGATCACGAGCTTCAATTTCAGGAATCAAATCGTGTGTTATCATGACGTGACGTGACGTGACGGTCGCCAAGAAATATGAACCGATGACTCCAACGGCTCAGAAAACACACCAAACCGTTGTTTTTTCTGGATGAAATGCCCGCTCTTGAGTCTTTTTATCGTGCCAAATACGGTAATTTTGCTTGTTTAAAACATTGAGCTAGAAATGGGCCTCATCGCTGTACAAAATTTGGCTCGAAAACGTCGGATCTTTTTGGAAGTTTTGAAAAAAAACATAGAGCGAAGCGGTGTCGTAAATTTTCGTATTAAATTTTAACGATTTGTAAACGTTTTTCAGGCGTAAGTCATTTCATGATGGAATGCCAAAGAATACTGAACAAAAGTTATATGACAGCTTGACATGACTTACGCATGTTCCATCAAAAAAAAAAAAAAAAAATACTATTAAAAAAAGTACCTTTACTTGGGTCTCCCGTTAAAATGATTTTAGAAATGCTTACATGGCTAGATCAAATGTAATTATAATGTTAATGATATACAATTCGTACCTAATCGTTTCTCGTTCGAAATATTCCCTTTTCTTGCAGTTTTTTGCATAAATTTATAATTGTCTGAATAATAACTGCTAATCTTCACTTTACAACGAATAATCAAAAGAAAAAAAAACATTCTTTACATATTTGCAGATTCTCACAATCGGGCAATTTGAATCGCCATATGCGTGTGCATGGAACGAACCAAAATAACGGCAGTAACAACGGCAATGGCGGTAGCAATTTGTTGACATGACAAAAGGCGCGAAGTGGCGCCGCATTTCAACATTACTATCCTCCATACACCCACGGTGCTCACAACCTTTCACATGGCCCACACGCCCATGCCCACGCCCACGCCCACGCCCACAATCATCCGCACATGCATATACCAAGCAGTAATTATGATTATAGCAGCTATGGCATCAACGATTACACTTCACCCGGATCACAAAACTATTCAGGGTATTATTTTTGTGCACTTAATAAGCCCAAAATGGAGCGATTCTATTAGCAAGAACACTAGTAACACAAAGTTTTTAAACACACACCATAAAGAGAAGAAAGTGATTAAAAGCCGAGCAATCGCTGAGGCAAACTTCGGTAAATTATAGTAAAAGGCTTATATAGGTGTACATAGCATACATATGTACATGTACTATGAGAAGTTAATAAAAATTACAAAACCAAAAAACAAAAAAAAAAAAATAAAAAAAATACAACAACAAAGCAAAAATTAAGCGACAAAAGTTTGGTTGAAATGCTCAAATTTAACATTAAAAGTTGTAAGTTTAACAAAAATTTACCGTTATATCATTGATAAGCAGCCAAAATGTAAATAAAAAAAAAACAAAAACAAAACAAATGAATAACGAATTTTAACTAAAATAAATTATATAATAAAATGAAAGTTTGTAAGTTTTAACAGTTAAATACGCAAATGTAGATATTCATTAATTAGAGGAAAAGCTTAAAAGGAATAATACAAAAACACGCATAAACAAATTAAGTTTAGTTTTCAAGTTTTTATGATCCCTTATGCGTTCAAAAAACCAAAAAAAATATTATTATAAACAGTTTAAAGTTTTCTTTGAAATATGTCTTTTCTACAGTCGGTCACGTAAGTAGGTGTACTAAGTTAATTTAAATTAAAAGCAACAAATTGTACAAAATAATTTGAGAATTTTCTCTGCTTTTAGTACCAAACCGTTTAAAATATTAATTTTTCGTAAATCTTTTAAAGCAAACTCAAATCTTTTTTCATTGTTGTATACCTACTTTATTGACTGACTGTTGTTTCTAAATTATATCTAAATACATTTCAGTTCGTTCCACATATTTGCCTTGATTTTCTTAAGTTATTATTAAGCAAATCCACGTGTATTTGCTTTCTTCAATTAAGGCTGGTGCTGTAGTAGAATTTAAAACACCCCCAGACACCGTTAAAAGATTTTAAAATTATTCATACATTTATGTGTTTTGTATGTGTACAATGTTTTTTTTTTTTGCCCCTTCGTCTTCGAGCTGCGCATATCGTCAGTAATCCCGCCTTGTACTCTAGTCAATGGGACGTTCTACTTATTTTTAGTTTTTGTTCTTTAGTTCGATAATTTTCTCATTTACATAAGCGCGATCTGATCTTGAAAATTTTATACTTACAAATACATACTTAATGTAATTATGTACTTACTTATATACTTATTATTATATAAAATTTGTATAAAATAATTAGACAAATAAAGCCATACCATAAAGAAATGTGTGAAAATATTATTTCCGAAATTATTTTGTTGATCTGTTCAAATTAGACAGAAAATAAAAGTGAAGTTACATAAATTTACAACCAACTGGAAATTGGAGAATATGTCCAAACTTATTCTCTTTTATTGTCGTAGACACCGCTTACGCGTATATAGCCGAGTTCACAGCAGCGGGCCAGTCGTTTCTTCTTTTCCCAACGTGGCACTAATTGAAGATTCCATGTGTAGCCAGGTCCTTATCCACCTTTTTTTTCGTACAGCTCGTCGTTCCATCGGCTGTGGTGTTCGCCGTAGCCAATGCACAAAGGACCATACATATGTACATCTTTCGCAGAACCTATCTATCTTGTTAACGTCCAAGCCTTTGCACCATTTATGTAGCAGGACGGAGATGATGAGTGACTTGTAAAATTTGGTTTTGTTCGTCGAAAGATGTTCAAAACAATATTCAAAACAAGTGCTCATCGTTCCGGAATGTGGAAAAAATTTACTTGAAGTTAAGGTTTATTTTCAGATTTTCAGCAAAACGGTTTCCCAGAAGGAAACGTCGAAGACACTACAAAGTATTTACCATACTACTATAGACAAAAAATAGTAAGACTTGGTTCATAATTTAAATATATTTAATTTATTCTTCAAAATCTATGTCGTCCCTCTTAAAGTAATCCTATTTGGCCTCATTTAACAATGACCGTCTGTATATACGTATGCGAACTAGTCTCTCAGTTTTTGAGATACCGACTAGAAATTTTTGCATACGTCCGTTTTTCACGCTGCTCAATTGTCGAAATCGCTGATATCGGACTACTATATCCAATAGCTAGTGGAATGTAGAACGTTATATTTTCAACATAGTTTTACTAAATTCGTAAAAATAACAAAGAAAGATGTATTATTGTACTATATATGTATATGTATAATAAGATCATTTTCTTAATAATTTCCTACTTGTATGAATTTTTTATTTTTAATTTTTGTATATATGTATTAAAAAACATTATTTAAACAAATATCTTTGTTTTTTGTTTGGGATGTTCAGTTAATTAAAAGTTATATTGAAGCAAAGTGGAAAAACTGAGGTGTGCCAAAACTTTTTCGATTCACTGTACATATTCTAAGCCACTTAAGCTAAAACAACCAAATTCACCTAGAGCAAACAAAAAGAATTAAATTCGGAGAAGTTGAAAAAAAGTTACAGCTGTTCAAAAACGAGTGAAAATAATGAAGAAATTCGCTATATTTTGAAATTTTTGTATAAAAAAGGGTGGAATGCCACACAAGTTACCAATTAAATTTGTTAAATTTACGGAGACAATGCTGTATCAGTACGTGTAGCACAATAATGGTTCGCTCGCTTCCGTACTGGAAATTTCGAAATTTTGATTTACACTGATGAAAGTTTTACACTGATGGTATAATGTCTCTAGTGGAAAAATAGCAAAAAGTGGCGCGCAAAATAGTACAAATTTATTTATTAGTATAAATATAAAAACAAAAATTGATTAGAAATACGAAAAGACTTTTTCGACTACCAATATTTCTTCATAAAAACACCTTTCCATAGTATAGTTTCTGACACTGCTGTGTTAAGCATTTGTAGACATGAAATAACTAATGTGTTATATATACGAGTATTTTTTAAATTATAATCGCATTCTCATTTCAGAGCTTTACAGAAATTAATTTGTACAATTGCAAAATAATTGCGTAAGTTAAATTTGCAGTTCTTAATTCTATTAAGTTTCAAGTGTTCTTTGTCTTAATTCTTCAAACACATATTACGCGTGTGTTTACCGAACAATACACAATTTCCATTCATAATATGTAGAATAACACCTTGTTAAAAATGGGTTAGTTGCTAGATATGATGAAATTGATAAGATTGTTTTTAATTTTCTATAGTGTGTACAATTATTAAATAAAATAGGCGCCATAAGAAATCTAATTAGGTAGATTAAAAAATTTAAAAATTTCCTAAATGTACATATATCATAAAGCTGAAATACAGGGTGGAATAACCATGATTTTGCAGTCGAAAAAGATATGTTCATAAAAATGTATAGTATACATATGTATGCATTGGATAATCATTTCGGAAACTTAGTTGCCTTGGTTATTTCTTACTAGCAGATCACTCCATTTGCCATCAAACTTGAGGGAAGTGGACTTCATATGGGTGATAAGAGGTGAACCTCGAACTTTTAACACCACCGCTTCGTAGGGAGCCAGCTGGCCGCGTGAGTTGTGCATACTATACATCATATGTTGCAGTCTTACCGAGTGGGTCGTCGCTTACCAGGCGACTCTTTTCTAATACAGTATTCTCCGCTTAATTGAAACCGGTCAACTTGTTATATAATATATGGTTAAAAATATTTGTTACTTAAAAAAAAATATACTTTTAATTTCTCCAGGTTAATTGTATAAAAAATGGTCGTTAAAAATATAATCTCTGGCATCAGCAATTGAAAACATATGTTACTTGGTGTAGCTATTTTGGATGGTGCTGATGTTGAGGTGCAAGAGAAAGAAGGTGATCCTCCACAGTTTCCAAGTTTCGAAATATAAAATCGCTTGTTATTTCACGAATATAGAAAAACATAAAAAATAAAATTACAGATTTCTGCAGTTAACATTTTAAAAATGTAAGGAACCATCTCTAAATATGTGAACGAATGAGCTGCATACAAACATTAATATGAATTTGTTTTATTATTTCTTAAGTTTATATTTTTTTATTACAATGATAATTTTGGAAAGTTGATAGGGAGTAATTTGATCAATTTACCGGTCTTTGCTCGATAAAAGCATTAATTTGGTTCGATTTACCATACAAAATAAAAACCTTATTTTACCACATTAATTCTTAGTCAATTGAAATCGAGTTGTTGTCCAGGCTGTAAATTTGGCTGTGTTTAACTCTGCTGGTTGTTGTCCAGGCTGTATATTTGGTTGTGCGTATTGATAAAATAGAAAAATATAAAATGAATAACATAAGAAGTATAACAGATGAGCGTTAATTCAGTAGACGGTGTGTGTGAAAGGTAAAACCCGGTTTCTCAATTATAATCTTAATGTACTAAATTAATTTGGCTCTACGAAAGGCTAATAAATATACATATACATATGTATGTGTTTTGTGTCGATTTTGTTCCTTTAATTTTTTTCTTTTAAAGTAAAAATATTATTTAAATATCATTACTAAAAACTTAAAGAATACTTAAGTTGTCTATTTAGGCGGGATTCCTGTAATGAACTAATTGTTCAATTAAATAAGTAACGGTTAACTGATTTACCAGTTAATTGAACCGAAAATTATGTGAACTTTTTTTAACTCTTGCTATCAATATAATGTAATTAGTTTTGTTAAATATTAATACTAAGGTACAAATAAAAACCTTTTAACGTGCCGGCATATTAATTATTATTTTTAAATAAAAAGAACACTCATTATGACAAAATTGTAACAGTTACACATACGTATACTGTACCGACATTTTTTGTAATCAATGAAACATTTGTACTATATATGCAGCAAAAGTCGTAGTAAATTATTTAGTCCTATAATCAATAGTCGCAGCACACACTGTATTAAGAATTTTTTTAGGCCACTTTTTTACAACTACGGTTACATTATTGACGTTTTAGTAAGGATTTTTGAAAATATAATATACTAGCAGCCCGTCCCGGCATCACTCGGGGTAGACAATTATTTATTTTTGAAAATTTGGATATAAAACACTTTTTTTCACAAATATTTTTATTTGTATTAAAAAAAATCCCACAGTTATATTTGTATGTGCATAAGTCTATTTATGTTCAATTTCTATGATGGTTTAAGTGGCGGGCACTTTTGAAAAATTAAAAAATAAAAATAATAATAATCAAAAAATTAAAATAACAGTAATAAATAATGAATTCAGTCGTTTTACATATATTTTTGCCGACAACGTCGAATTCCTTTCTTTGATTCTATCGGCTCTGTTAGCCGCCAAATCGAACATCATACAGAATTCAATTTGCACCTTCTCTATACTTTACATTCTCTGGCCCGGCGCGCTTTTCAGAATGCATCGCAAACAACGGCCACGGCGCAATGGCGGTTTTGTTTACTTTCTGAATTTTTTAATTCACAATATCTTTTGAATGGAGAGGAATTTAAAAACTATTTTATAGGTAGTTAAATAGTCTTGACCATAAAATAATTTATTTGGATAAGGATTAATATAAACACATAAATAGCATGGTTTGAATTTGGTTAGCATTTTCATTAATGTTTAAAATGAAAAAAGTTGTTGTAGTGACATAACTACAATAGTTGGACATATGCTACCGCGGAGTTTTTTGTAGACATTATGATGTTCTTCAATACATTATTTTGTTCTATCGCTAATAGTTTCGGCAGCGCATTCGACGAAAGACATTTTAAGACTCATTTTTCTACTTCTTCGGTTACATTGTTCAAATTTTACCAAGGATCCCTAATTTTTTTCAAAATGAAATGTAGCCTATGTCAAATTGGAAGAATGTAGTATTCTATTGGTGAAAAAATTTTTTAAATCGGCCCAGTACTTTTTGAGCCTATTCATTACAAACATACAAACATACAAAAATAGGTACAAATCTTTCCTCTTTATAATATTAGTATAAGTATTGTGCCAAAAAATTGAATTAATCATCAATATTTATTTGATCGCTTTCAAAGTAGTCTCCACCAGTTGTAATACACTTAAGCCAACGATTTTTCCAACCCTCGAAACACTTTTCATAAGCAATTTTTAGAATGGCCTTCACCACTGTCAGTAAGTTTTGTTTTATCTCTTTGATCAAATAAAAACGAGATCCTCGGAGCTGCAATTTCAGTTTGGGGAACAAGAAAAATCACACGGAGTACAATCTGATGATTTTCAAGCACCATATCCTTCACTTTTTTAATATTTTCATCAGTCGAAGAGATTTAATGTCGTCCAGAACGAGGCATGTCTTCAACGATTGAAGGCTTTGTATCACCCATATATTTATCAGGAGGAAATTGAGAAAATTTTATCAAATATTGTATGTATGTATATGCATACGTTGAACAGTCTTTAAAAAAATGGTTGCAGCGTTGGCAAAATTATAACTTTCTTGAAATTATTCTTACAATTTATTTCTTGAAGAAATGTTATTAGAAACCACATAAACTGTGACAAATTTAAAAAAATGTTAATCAAAATGTTGAAACTTTGTCAATAAATGTAAATTAGGGGATTGTCGAGAAGCAAGGGCAAGGCAAGAAGCAAATTCACATTTCAAAAGCTTCAGTTCGAACAAAAATATTTTGAATGTGCTATTCATTGATGGTTTGAGCAAATACAGTGGAGATGTGATAAAATGTACTAATCATTCTAAACAGTAGAGTGTAAATTTTGGCAAATATTTTACTATTTTCTCCCTACAAATCATAGCATTGAACAATGGGATGCAAATACGTATGTAAAATGTTAACCAATTTTCATTATTTTCTAATCTAAATATGTATGTATGTATGTGAGAAGTAACCAGTAGTAACTGAATAATCACATAAATATTACAAACAAATATAAAAATTCTTATTAATTATGCATGCATGTAGTACATTTCATATTTACATTTCTGAACGCGTCTGTAATTGTAAAAAACATTGAAATTACATTGTAATTATTACAATACAATTCGAATTTCACAACAGAATGCTGACGTGCTTACATACTTATGTACATAAATAATGTATTTACTATGTATGTATGTATATCTAGCCGACAATGATTTATGCTCTAAAGAGAGCAAGCAGATTTTTTGAATTCTCTTAAAATTTTGGTAGAAAACCGGTAGCGTGCCGACTAAAGAAATATAATGCTCTGAGTAGACACTGAGCTCACATAATATGTAATTCGTAAAATACATATAGAAATAGAAGATTTGCGAAATTCTTTGTTCCTTTATTTAGCATGAGTAAATAACAATAAATTTTAAGTAGTAGTTGTTGTTGTAGATACATAAAATATTTATCGACATTTTTAGAAAATGTTTATAATCTACAACCGGATGAAAATTCGGGTCGATACCGTTTAGGTAGAACCGATTGGGAGAACATACACTGAAGGCAGTTTGAACTAGGCTTATTTTGAAGGAACTTTCGAATATTTACATACATACAATGTATTCGAAAATTTTAATTTTAATAAAAAAAGAATGATACTTATAGTAGGTTGAAACCCATGGGAAACGAAAGATAAAAAAAAAACAAACATTAAAGGAAAAATAATTTGCGGACAATCTGAGGTTGGGAAAAGGAGGAGAGGGGGGCATGGTTGAAAAATTAATCACAGCGAGGTGAATTTGGTGAATACTGTGCTTGATTGATGGTATTTATTGCGTTTTTGGCTTTGAATTCGGTCAAAATCGTATTCTTTTTGAAAAAATGTCAGTTTTATCTTGACGAGTCAAGTGAGAACCCATTTCACACCCAAAATAAAATTTGAGCAAGTCCATTCAGAGATGTCGAGCTCTTTTGCCAACTCTCTAACACTTTCTCGACGATTTTTCTTCACTTTTTTAATATTTTCAATTTAAGAGGTCGAGTGTCGTTTAGAACGAGACAAGTCTTCAAAGGTCTCTCGACCGTTTTTGAAGGCTTTGTAGCACTCGTAGGCTTGTGGTTTCTATAAAACTGAATCACCATAAGCCTTTTCCAACATTTCCAACGATTTTGCACAAAAAATTTGGTTGAGCCTTGGTTTTTAGAAGCTGATGAATAACTCTAAAAATTACCTAATGAACAATACTTTCGCTTAAATAAAGCTTGAAAGAATAAGGAAAGGAAAGGACTCAAATCGCCCGTGTAAATGCAATGGGTAACACCAAAAAAGAATTTCCTGATAATGTGCAAGAAAATTCGACGTGTGTAAACGCGGTCTAACGGTCTACGCGCATACGAGACAATGCTCTTATATGACGTCATAACGGTTAGAAAACGACATTGTAGAGAGAAGCGGTCAAAGAGCTAACTTTTGTCATCATATGTAATTCTCAAACAAAAATAATAATAAACAACAAATGTCAGTAGCAAATGCAACCCCAGTAGTTAGATAGACGAGGATTGCACCGCGACCTTAGGTTCATTGTGCCCAACCCAGCAGTTAGTTGCTAACCTCGTATTTATAGGGTGAGTATGGCATGTGTGGGTGTTTCATATGCATATATACATTGTTCGTGTAGAGTTTGAACTTTAATAAGAACAGGAATAACTACATATACACACATTTGTATTGCGTTTTCTTATCAACGCATAACTTTTGTTATATTTTCACTGATTTCAGGAAACTATCGCGGGAGGTATAAGCAAATAACACACAATTCGAGGAAAGTTGCACAATAAAAACAATTGTGTATCTACAATATATAATATTTATAAATAGGAAATATGTTTGGAAACGCAACGAGCATAAAGCATACTGTTAATTTTTTATTTTAGCACAAATTGATTGTGTTATAGTTATACCTATATAGTATATATGGTAGTCTTTATGAAACTTTCCTTCAATTCAAATATTTCTGTCTCTGAAATCAATTTTTCAAGTAAAATATTTTGAACTCATTTTAAATATGATATTATCTAATATTTTCCATCAAATCAATAAAAATTTACTCATTTCACAGCTTTGTGAAATCATTTCTTTCAAGGTTTCCCGACCTACCACAACAAAATACGTCCAAAAGCCGCATATTTACCTAACATGCGCTTAAATTAAGAGCACATAGACGAAAGAGCAGTATCAAAACTCTTATCACAATTTGACTTTATATACCTATAAACGCTTTGTTTCCAACTGCTTGCCACTCAACAGCAGCGGCAATAACAATGTCTTGCACGCTGAAAGGTAAAAGCGTTCAAGTAGAATTACACATTTTAATACCGGGTATATAAAAATATAGTTGGAAATTGGTTAGAAACTGATTTACACTCTTATTATTCAACGAAATATTGTTTTATTGATCTCTTTACTAAGGCGGCACAACAACTTGAGCGCATATTTTTTATAGCAAATGTGTCGCTTAAACCAATTATTTTAAGTTTCGGCCGAGTCGACTTATGCGCTACTTAATTTCAAACGCTTTGATACGTATGTATGTACAGTTGTGTGCATAAATAAACACAAGCAACCCCTTTAAACAAGCGCATTGGAGAGTTGAGAGATTCAGTTGGCTTTGTGCGCGTGCTGCGTTCTGTTGTGAATAACGCTTTGTGGTGTTATATTAAAATCGTTTTGGCACAACCAGTGCCGGGCCAGACGAAAAAAGAACGAGCACATCGAATAATACAAATTTTCTACACGCCGCTATAGACAACAACAACATTAAAAAAGTTGAAAAACAAATTACACGTTTCTATACAGTTTTTCCCCTCCCTTCATATATGTATATATGTATGTGTGCAATTGATTGGCAAGCAATATGCGGACATTGTAGCGTTTAGTGATAATTCTTTTTTTTTTTTAATAATAATAATAATTGTGTCGTTTTTTTCGGATTCTGACACAATTACTGCCACTATTATATTTATCGATTATTTGATAAAGATTATAAGATTCGCACAAGCAATAGTAAATAATTTGTATAAGCACATTCCTTTCCCGTTAATGAAAGTGATAAGTGCAATATAAAATTACTAAAAAAAAAAAAAAAAAAAAAAAAAATTATATGTAAAAAGTAATTCCATGTAAAGTTTGTGATACGACTCAGAAAAAAAGTGAAATTTGTTCAATTCTGTGTGAAGAGTTGAAAGCATTGAACTTAACTGTAAATAAATTATTGTAATAAATAATATCAAATAATGAACCGGACTAGAAAAAAGATAGAACGTCCAACAAATCCATATCCAACGGTAAATTTGCTCTCGCGCTGGAGTTTCTGGTAAGAATTGCAAGTAATCATATGTGTGTAGAGTATTGAATGGAGACGGAAATGTGCCAAATGTGTGTGAGAAAATTGTGTTCTGTGTTCTTTGTGTAATTCACGTGCATTCTAGTACTTTATTTGGTCTTTGTATTAATTGTGGATTTTTGCGCATTTTTATTTCATTTATTTTCATTCGATATGTGTAAAAAATAGTCATTATCAATTTTATTGTATCCATAAAGCAAGATATGCTCGTGGTGAATTAGCTGTGTTCTCGCGCATTTATTGTTATAAATTATTCATGATTGTAGATTTCGAAGTAGATAAGTATTCTTATGTACATATGTATGTATGTATGTATATACATACATATATGTATGTATGCGCCTGTGTGCATATGTTCGACACACTTTTGCCTTCAATGCATTCGTTCTTGTCCAACTAATTGCCGCATTGCAATTAAAAACAATTAAAATATTAAGCAAAACAAACGGAAATTGAAACTAAATCGATTAATACTAATTTTCTTATAAATGTGGTATACAATTTTTATGAGAAAAAATTAAAATATTTTATGAGGATGCTGAAGACTTCTTACAAGTACATACATACATATATAGTTCTTAGCTACGTATAAGCTTTGAAAGCAAAAAAAAGGATAGTAGACTGCAAACGATTGGAAATTAATTAACTATAATGATAGGAAATTAGTTTGCGGGCGATCTGTGAAATTTTCACAAACGTTTTGAGGTTATGTCCAGAAGGTGCTGATACAAAAGATATAAATATTCTCATTGCCCTATAACTTTTTCTAATAGGACTCGTAGTTTCGTCGGAAATCGGGATAAGCCATTCCTAATACAACCAATGATGGGAAAATAATTTTTGGGCAATCTGTGAAATTTTCATATAAATTTTGATGTTATGTCCAGGAGGTGTTGATGCGAAACTTATAGATATTTCCATTACCTACAACATTGCCATATAATTTTTCCCATAGAATTCGTAGTTTCGTCGGAAATCGAGCTAAACCATTCCTAATTCAACCAGGAACTTCCCCTTCCTTATTTATTATTTTCCTTTTCATGTTGTTTGTTATTTTGTCTCTCGTTTGCGTTGGATTTCAACCTAATATGAATTTCATGCCTTTTTATCAGTTTCAGAGGTTACTGCGCTAGTCTAATATGCCCTACAGACTTAATAATTTCATTAAAAATAACACTTTAATATTCACGATTTTATTAAATTAACACTATTTTTAAGTATATGTATGTGCTTATGTGCATACATACATACATACAGACATTAATCGGTACATACATATGTATATGCCGAGATGTGCACTTGACTCCTCGTATTTGTCCATCTAGTAATAATAAGTTAAAACATACATACATACGTACATACCTGTTTTTCAGCTTGTGGTATCGAAATTGCTAATTACCAAACAAGCTGAAAAAATAAGAAAAGGTTATGTAGATTGAGTGGTCCGATTACAAAACTAAATTTGATACCCTAAAATATGTTCCGCTATTTAATTAATCGATACTTTCTAAATATTAACATATGAGAATGTTTATTTTAAATTAATTAATTGTGTGTTTTTACAAACTTTACTAGAATGTTAATAAAAATTTAAATTAATCAAATCATGAAATGTAATTAATTACAAATTTACATAGAGAATTAGTTATACATTAAGGTATAGCGCTGTCCCATATTAAATATATTCCTTGAGAAGACATGACTATGAACAACAAGATTTAGAAGTTATTTAAAAAGAAAAAAACGTTTACTTCGATTGCATCTAAGCTACCCTTCACAGATAAATTTTCCATTGAAATGTGAGGGTTGCCTTTTATAACTCATTTTTTTATTTTTATTAATTTATTTTTTTTTCAAAATATTCTCCTTTAAGATCTATACACTCCTCCAGCATTTGAAACAATTCTCTTTTGTCACTCAAATTGAGTTGACTCCAAAACATGCAATCTGAACGTATCAACCGACTCTTCAAGACCTGTCTTCGGCGGTTGATTTTTGTAGTTAGTTGTATACCATTCAGAATTTACTGTTCTGCGTTGTTCCAGTGATATGGTTAAAAAAAAATAAATAAATAAATATATAACCATTTGCTTAGAAGTGATTGGTGTGCCTAAGTTGGTTTCGGCGCATCTTGAAACACCCATACAGCCGGCAGCTGTTTACTTTCGGGCTTACACGTGTACGATGTCAACCTCCACGATGTCAAAGATGTATTTCGAAGCACCGCTATAGTTTTTTTTTAAATTTCTCTTGACCAAACTTGACGAGCCTTTTTCTTTGACAAATTGTGTGGTCTCCAATGTGAAGAAATTTTTTTATAATCAATTGTTTATGCAGTATTAAATGTATGCTGGTTCCACTAATACCTATAGTTGCCCCAATCTCACGATAGGTAACATGATGATCGTCCAATATCACTTTGCGCAAAGCAGCAATAGTTATCGGAACAACAAATGATTTTGGACCACCTTCACGAAATTCGTCTTGGATTGAAAGTTGTTGTTGTAAAGGGTACCTAAACCCCGCTAGGATGGTAAGGATTAGATAAGTTGTCGCCGACGTTACCCAACAGTAGGCCCAAGAAACGTGCTGCTTCGACGGACCAAAGGGAGAAGGGTTTAGACCAAAGGGAGAAGGATTTCAGATGAGTAAGGTTAGTGAGGCACGCAAAGAGGTAGCCAGTGTTATGCTGAGACTCATTGCACACTGGACATACATATATTAGATATGTCGAGGTCTATTCTGTATAAGTAGGAAATTAATCTGCTATAGTATCAGTATATTGGATTGATCTACGACATCGATTGATTTCATCATACCATCAATAGACACAAGTCCTTGATGAAGCTGCATCGCGAAAAATTAAATTAAGTTCAATCGAAATTTTAAATAGTTAATAGTAAACAGAATATTTAATTATAGTGATTATATTTTTAAATACCCACATTCCAATGAATACTTTTTAGGGCAATTTAATTTTAATTTCTTAAGCCTCCCAGCTGCTAACGTTTTGTACAATACTGTATACACAGAAGGTAAACATATAAGTACTTATGTATGTATATACATGGTACTTGGCTGCTAATCGTCGACAGGCCTTTTGTGTCAATCATTTTAATTGTGAATAACGTACAACGTGGTCTCTTGGCTATTAATATCTTGAAGCATTGCAATGAACGCCGTAGTGCGCTTAACATTGTGGTGATAATCTTTAAGGTCTCTAATGGATTGGTTGTAGTTATGATTCTCAATATTTTATTCTCAACTCTGAACCGTACTTCTTCTTTATTGGCGTAGACGATTTTATGAAATCGGTCTTCCTTTTCGCTGTTTGGCGCCAATTGGAGATTCCAAGTGTAGCCAGGCCCTTCTCCACGTGGCCTTTCTTTTGCTTCCTTCGGCGGATACTACGTTGAATACTCTCAGATCTAGACTATTTCCATCCATTCGGATGACATGAGTTAGTCACCTTATCCGTCATCTCTTGAAATCCGGGACCGTTCCGGTTAGGTAGACCCGACTGTCATGGTACATCACAACATCAGATGTTGTCATCGAGACATACAGAGTTTGTCCTTTGTTCGTCGAGAGAGGACTTTACTTCTCTATTCAAATCTGCACCTCGATTATTTCTACAGGAGTAAATTGAAGAAGTTGCACGATAGAGAGTCGCCTTGTTTGAAACCTCGTTTAGTATCGAACGTCTCGGAGAGGTCCTTCCCGATCCTAACGGCGCTAAACCATACTTTCATACTAATACGAGTTTTGAAGCCTTTTTTTTAATATTTTTTAAAGTGAAACTAAACACATACATATATACTTCATTATATTCAGTTTCAAGTTCTACAGCTAATTCTAGATTATTTTTTCTTCAAACATGCTCAGTAACCAACGTAAATATTTAAAACTAAACTTTAATGTAACGCTTTTCTTAGTATAAGTCACTGGACTTCGTGGCATTAAAATTCAAAGGTCAAATTGGGGCTCATGTTTTACAAAGGTAAGGATATCCCTAATTTTTGCCTAAAAGTAAAGACATTTAGCAGTTCGTAGATAAAACTAATCATAATATTATCAAAAAATGTATATTTTTTTACTTTTTTTATTTGTGTTAAAATTTAAAGGTATTTAGGTGTGAACCGCCCTAATGTATGTAAGCCAACATAAGTGCTCGTTTATTAGCCCTGATTTTTAAATACTTTCAATTTATACAATCAATTTTATTATTCCGAGGTTGTGCTAATAAACCGTTTACAAAAATTCTGAAACACGAAAATTTTAGCTGGGTTTATTGGCCTCTACAAGCAGTCTTATATACTACACATACATACATATGTACATTTGTAGCGCTTTACACTCTGCGCTTCACGTGCGTGCGCTCTTCAACCGATTTTCCACTCACTTCTTTGGTGTTTGCTCTTAAATATTGTTAACCATTGTTTCCGATTTCTAATTGCAGTCACTACTAGGTTATTCACTAAAGTAGGTATACTTATGTATGCCACTCACAGCCGAAAGAAATAAACAAATTGTTTTGTTTTTACTTTTTGATTGCCACTTTCTTGCACTACGCGCTCTAAGTGATTAAAAAGAAATTATTTTGTTTTTGATTTAAGGTGGATGCGCGATATCTTTCGCTTGGGTCTCAAGGGTCCGCTAAGAGAAGAGGACTTATATCAAAATCGTCAATCGTTAGATAGCGAAAGGCTTACCGATAAGTTTAGTAAGCTTTGGGAGGAGGAACGTCTACATAAGAAACCCAGTATTTTGCGCGTGATTGGACGCGCCTATGGTGCAGTATTTTTGCCACTTGGCGTGCTTTATTCCATAACTGAATCGATTTGCAAGTGAGTTCGATACTTATAGAACTAACTTATAAATAACTAATAATTTTTTTTCATAATTTTCAATATTTTAGAGCTATACAACCCTTGTTGCTGGGTGGTCTTGTCGCCTACTTTGTCGAAGGCCAGACAACAACAACCGAGCTGGATGCTTATAAACTTGCTGCCGGCATTGTGCTATGCTCTGTGATACCAGTTTTTTCGTTTCATCCGTTTATATTTTACATATTTCAAGTAGGAACTAAAATAAGAATTGGCCTATCGGGTCTAATATATCGCAAATGCTTGCAAATCTCTAAAAATGCCAGTAACGATGGGTTGCGCGGACGCGCCATAAATATACTCTCGAACGATGTGGGGCGCTTCGATGTGGCGTTGGCTTTTCTGCATGATCTGTGGAAAGGACCCACTGAGTCACTAATTATCGGCTATCTTATGTATCGAGAGATTGGTATCTCAGCAGTTATTGGCGTGGCATTCATGCTGAGCTTCATACCGCTGCAGGCTTATGTGGGCAAGAAGGCGGCCTATTACCGGCGACGAACTGCCGAGCGTACGGATTTGCGTGTAAAGTTGATGAATGAAATTATACAGGGCATACAAGTGATCAAAATGTATGCGTGGGAAAATTCGTTTACCAAACTTATAGCGGATATAAGATTTAAAGAAGTGCGCGCTATAAAGGGTACCTCGTATATACACGCGGCGCTCAGTTGTACCTCCATGATATCACCGTTATCAGTTTTTCTCGCGTTAGTTTCCTACATTTACCTCGGCGACTCATTGACCGCCAAGCGCGTGTATACGGTATCTTCGTATTTTAATATGCTGAACGATTCGATGGTACACTTTTGGCCATTGGCGATCACATTCGTGTCGGAGGCAACGGTATCAGCGAAACGTGTGCGCGAATTCCTACAAGATGGAGATGCGGCGACAACGCCCGTATTGAAAAAAGATAAGAAACATTTGACGAAGAAGAATAATAATGAGAGCAGTGAAAAAGCAGAACTTAACGGCAATGTGAGTGAAGGAGAGAATTTCTTGGATCTCGTAAACGGGCGTGAAGTACATCCACACGCCGAACGTAAGGGCGTCGATATGCGAAATGTTAGTGCTACATGGGATGCAGCTGCGCCGACGGATGGCAAGGGAAATGTAGCACTCTCGAATCTGAATGTGAAAATTGGCGAGCGCGCCATGGTAGCCATTGTGGGTCCCGTTGGTTCGGGCAAATCGACATTATTAAATGCGCTGCTGGGCGAGGTTAAAATTAATGCCGGTCAAATTGTGATTAACGGAAAATTATCATATGCGGCGCAAGAACCTTGGGTGTTCGAGGGCACTGTACGCGATAATATTGTTTTCGTGGATTCATACAACGAACGACGCTATAAGAAAGTTATAAAAGCATGTGCGCTAGAACGTGATCTGGAGCTAATGCCGAACGGTGATTTAACAATTGTCGGCGAGCGTGGCGTTAGCTTGAGTGGCGGTCAAAAGGCGCGCGTCAATTTGGCACGTGCAATTTACCACAAGGCAGACATCTACCTGCTCGACGATCCACTCTCAGCTGTGGACACACATGTGGGAAAACATATATTCGAGCGTTGTATTACTGAGTTCCTTTATGATAAGATAGTAATTTTGGTGACACATCAACTGCAATATCTTTTCGAAGTGGAGCAGCTAATACTCATGAACTCGGGACGCATTGAGGCACAAGGCAGATATCAGGATCTACAGAAAAATGAAAAGTGCCAGTTCCTGCTAATGCAAGCTACCTATGAAACACCCAATGAAACGGCAGACTCAACAGATGCACTTAGCGTTGATAGCCGCATGTCGCGCAGTGAGTCAGAGAAGAGCATGGAACATCATCAGTTATTGCACGCGGATGAAACGCCAGTCGAGGATATAAATCAAGAACAACAGGCCGTCGGCTCCGTGAAATTGAGTGTCTACATGTCGTTCTTTAAAGCCTTAGAAAGCCCCATACTACTTTTCATAATTGTGGCATTATTTATATGCGCCCGATTTATGTTAACAGGAGTCGACTACTTCTTGTCTAGGTGGTAAGTAAAGTTACAGTGTGCTAAAGACTTTTTAGTCCAAAATTGCTATATTCACTCTAATTTGTGCATTATTTTTAGGGTTATTTGGGAAGAGAAAGTTTCGGTAGCCAGCGCTTCACCGATGAAAAGCTTGAATGACAATAATATCACTTTATTGGCGAATGAAACCGCGGCCAATCGTTCGTACGTACATAATGATGCAGAAAATGAGGAAGCAGTACGTCAAGAGTTGGTCACTTTCTATGCAATTATACTCGGCTCCACAATGGTCGTTTACATACTGCGTACATTCGGCTTCTTTCGCATGTGTCTTCGTATATCGCTCAAACTGCACGATCGACTTTTCCGTGGCATTACACGCACCAGCATGTATTTCTTCAATGTGAACTCGTCTGGCAGAATTCTTAATCGTTTTGCTAAGGATATACGCACCGTGGATACTGATGTGCCACATACATTGTTGGACTGTATAGCGGTAAGTTAGCACTGTAACGTTATTAAAACTGTATTGCTTAGACAATAAAACTAAACTTTTTTCAATAATTTACAGTTTGCTATTGACATCTCTGGCGTGCTTATAATCGTAGCCATTGCTAATTATTGGCTATTAGTGCCGGCTGCATTTATTGTCGCCTTTCTATTTCTCTTCCGTTACATCTATGTGAACACCAGCCGTAGCGTTAAGCGCATAGAGTCGATTAGTAAGCGCATTCCCACTTTATTTTAGATATTTTTGTCAATACTTATAATATTTCCATTTTACAGCACGCAGTCCTATATATTCACTGACCAACCAGACATTTCAAGGACTCAGCACCATACGTGCGTTACAAGCCGAATCGGCGCTGGATTCTGAATTTCACGATTACATGAATGGCAACACATGCGCCTGGTTTCTGTTCATCTCCTGCACTCGTGCCTTCGCGCTGTGGTCGGACTTCCTATGCGTACTCTACATTGCAGCTGTGACTTTCAGTTTTCTAGTTTTACACAACCAGTTCAATAGCGGTGATGTCGGCTTGGCGATATTGCATTCAATGACTATGATTGGTATGTGTCAATGGGGCATGCGTCAGACGGCGGAACTGGAAAATGATATGACGAGCGTAGAGCGCATACTCGAGTATACGCAACAGCCACCGGAACCGCCGCTAGACACAGAACCAAGTAAAAAACCCAAAGGTGAATGGCCTAGTAAAGGGCGCATTGAGTTTGTGGATTTGAAATTGCGTTATTCGCCGAAGGACTCTTATGTGCTGAAAGGCTTAAACTTTGTTATAGAGCCGCAAGAAAAGATCGGTATTGTCGGACGTACTGGCGCGGGAAAATCTTCCATTATACAGTCATTGTTTCGTTTAGCCTGCAATGAGGGCGCGATACTCATAGACGGCGTTGATATCGAAAGTCTCGGCTTACATGATTTGCGAAGTAAAATATCGATAATACCACAAGATCCAGTATTATTTTCGGGCACATTGCGCTATAATTTGGATCCTATGGAGGAGCGCAGTGATGCGGAAGTGTGGAAGGCGTTGGAAGATGTGGAGCTACGTGCACATGTATCGACACTGATAGGTGGCATTGCGTGTCGCATGTATGATGGCGGTGCGAACTTCAGTGTGGGCCAACGGCAATTGGTCTGTTTGGCACGCGCCATACTCAGGAACAACAAGATACTTATTTTGGACGAGGCTACGGCTAATGTGGATCCAGAGTAAGTTGAAATTTTGAAATTTTCTACTATTTTAAATACGATTTGTAATCAAATTTATTGTGAAAAACTTTCGTTACAGAACCGATAAATTGATACAGAAAACTATTCGCACGAAATTTGCCGAATGCACAGTGCTAACGATAGCCCATCGCCTGCACACCGTAATGGACAGTGATCGTGTCTTGGTAATGGATGCTGGACAAATGGTGGAACTGGGGCATCCATATGAGCTGTTGCAACGACCGCATGGTTTCCTACGACAATTAGCCGAGCATACTGGAGTCGCAATGACGAATTTGTTAATGAATGCCGCCGAGCAGAGTTACGAGCAGAAGAAAAAAGATTTATAAGCAGTAATACGTAATATTTGCAATTAAGACACCACTGATGAATTTAATGTGATAAATTAAACTTTTGTAACTAGCCATTGATTGTTTACAATCTCGAAAGCAAATTTTGTACTTACACGTTTGTTTAAAAATCTCATAAATCAACCGCGAATCTTTTGCTTTGTTACTTAAAATATGTAAACGTACATATACATACAAAGTTACAAACATACCTATACCCTATACGCGTATTTAGTATGTATAAATAAAAGAGATTTTCGTAAAATGTTTTGTAAAAAAAAAAACGTATTTTGTACTACTTTATAAATACTACTATTTGCATATACATACATGTAAGAGACTTCTTCCTACTGTAAGTAAAAGTGTAGCATTTTATACTGAGGGAGTAGTGAAGGAAAAGAGCACAAATACACACATATGTATGTATGTCTTGAAAACAAAAAATAAACCAAATAAATATGCGTAAACTAATAATTTGTGTTTAAATTTAGTGCATAAATGGGAGCATAATATAATATTAAAATGCCGAGGAAAATTTTTATAATAATAAATGCTGCGCTTACTTTTGCCTTAGTTAGAAAAAATAATGCAAAATATTTAAATATTATTTTTATATATTCTTAGAAATTACAAAGATTTATCAGAGAACGTTCTCTGAATTTATATTTTGCGTGAACCTTCTTTTGAGAACGTAAAAATTATCTATATACGTTCTCTGTGTATCGTAAATTTTTCGTCGTCAGCTATTCTCCGGTAGGTGGGGCGTTAGCATGATTCATGACAACAATTTTGTACAATTTCAACAATAAATAATTCCGAATTGGATATCCCTAATAATAATTTACGATTCTTTTTTTGTGTCTGTCAGTCACAAATTTGGATTTGCATGAAGCGTTTCATATAAGATTTAATGAGTAAAAGTAATTCTGACGAGTCTGGCTTATTCTGGAAACCTCTAGCAACCGAAAAAAACCGCCGGGATGAAGAGTTCATTAATCATTCGTTCCGCAGCTAAAAGTTCCTTTTTAATTTTGTCGCATTTTGTTTTGAAACTTGCTAATTAAAGTTCTTCTTTTAATCGACAACGATCCCTCTCATCCAGATTATGCTGATGAATAGAAACATTTTCACAATGTTTAGACCACAAAACGTTATTCTCTTCATACAACCGATGGATCAGAATGCAATAAAAATAATGCAGCCTCGCTACAGAAACAGCCTTCTAGCTTCAATAGCAGCGACGAAGTCTGATTTGCTCCAGTCAATGATGAAGCTAACATAAAACTCTAATAAATCTTTTGGAAGATGCTTGGAGCCATGTCAGTGATAAAACCCTAGCTAATTGTTGGAAGAAAATTTTAAATTTTGCGGAAATCGATGATAATCCTGAAGATATTATGCCGTTGGCGGCTTTAAAAGGAAAATGGGAAGCCGATCTTCGGAAAGGTCGCCACAAAACTGTAAAATATCTTTGTTTTTACCAAATACGCATGTATTAATTAACACAGTGATAATAATTTTTACCATAAATATTTCTAATTAGTATTTTTGACGATTGAAATTTTATGGGAACTACTGAGCATACATATGTCTTATACAATCCTTGTTTCATTAAAATACATTTTTTAAGCTTTTTATATATTTTAAGTATGTACTAACCTTTTAATTTTCGAGTAGAAACTGTTTCGCTGGGGCCGCTTCTATTTAATTATATCTGCTACATTCACATTCAAATTCTACTTTCACATACACAAGCATTTTGCAACGCGAAGCATTGACGCATTGCATTGAGCCTTTTGTTATATTATTTAATTTTGCACTATACGAATGAATATTCGGCTTCTTTTCACTTTTACACACTCAACACTGCAATATTTTAGAAAAGAAACTACTTTTTTTTAATTTCAATGCCAAATTGACTTCATTTTGCTTATTTTAAGCACACGAATTGGAAATTATTGTACGACAATTCAAACGGCGGCGGAAACTGTGTGAAGCAATTTGACAAAGAGTGACGAATAGAGTTGCCACTACTTTGGTAAATATATATTTCTGGACATTTCTTAAATTTTAACGAGGTGAAGTAAACAAAAGACAAATGTAGATGGCGCTGACACCAATCTTATTTTTAAAAATAACTAAATGCTCATGATCCATTTAATATTAATTCTCTTAAATAAAATTATATATTTATTATTATTATTGCTAATATTATTATTATTATATTTAATCGCTACATGTTCAAAGTAAATCAAACGCTGACAGATGCATATACATACAAATACAGCTCGTTGAGTATTTTGTATAAATTATTTACTAAAAAACAACGCAGACACAAATATGATTTCAGCTTACAACACAAAGTACTGTAATATTTATGTTAAATTACTAAATAGTTTAATTACGATGCGATATTGACAATATGCACTAAATTTTCTTGTAGAAGTTGGCAGCTAGTATACGAATATCCTAGAATGATGGCGAAAACTGAAGAAAAAATATCAATTAGAGTTGCGACTGGTTTAATAGAAAACTGGAAATATCTCAATTAGAGAAATGTATGTGCTATAATCAAGCGTTGCCATAAAATATTCGTTATCGAATTTGACTGAATGCACAAACAATTATGTAGATGACGCTGTCAACAATATGTAGGTCCGTCCTTAATTTTTTACTTATAAAGATTTAATAGTAAAACAAAGATTATATTGTTTCTTAATATTAATTAAAATATTATTTTCCTTCCTTAATAGTAAAATAAAGATTATATTGTTTCTTAATATTAATTAAAATATTATTTTCCTTGCTAACTGAAATTGATAACCGATGTACATATACGCGTATTAAAAACACTTTCACACATTCTTACACGAACACACACTCATACACGCTCTGTGCTATGGAGCACCGAAGCCCTGATTTATTGCATTGTGGTCTTGTTCACATAATATTGTAGAAAACACTGATTGCAATAATATTTTCAACTATAAACATACAACACAACACTTTTTATTTGAAACACACTTTAATTTTGTAATTAAAACTGCATAATTCACATTTTTCTTTAATTTTTCACACACGAATCGGAAACTCTGAACGGTACTGTTCGAAATGGCGGCGGAAACTGTGTGAAGCAATTTGACAACAAGTGACAAGCAGAGTTGCCATAGTTTAGAGGAACTGTTAATTAATGCAACCGGATTAATGAAATTGGAATTAAATTTATTTAAAAGCTAATGACTTATATTTTAGTTTTTCAAGCATTATTTCTTTAAACAAACGAACTATTTACAAATTATATGCTCTTCTCATAAGCAATACCTGAAACTTGCTATAAGTAAAAAATGTAAAAGTTAGATGGCGCTGACACCACCTTGCCATTAAAGGCAAAATATTAAAAATATTATTTTAATAAATAATTTGTATATTGTAAACTAAATAAAAACTTTTTCATAATCTTCTTTGTAATGATACATTCGAAAAAAGAACTTGTTTTACTTTATCTTTAATGTTTGTTGATAAAACATCGCGTGAGAGAATTATGCTTACTTATTGTATAAAAATTTAAGCAAATATAGTTTTATTAGATATTTTTTTTAAATTAATTGTAATGATTTTAATGTTTTTAATCTGTTTCTATTATTTTCGATTGATTTATTTAAGCCGTCAAGTGATTGTAAGCAACTCTGGCAACTCTTTGCCTACCTATTTACAGTTTCCGTCGCTATTTCAATTTGTCGTGTGGAAGTTTTCGACGCGCTTGTGAAAATTCAGTCAAAAGTGTGATTTTTGCAATAAAATTCAATATAAATCAAGTGTTTCATGGCAAATGTTGTTGCAGTGTGTGGCTTTTAGTGAAAACATGTCTATGGCTCGTGTCCAATCGTCCAAAAGGCTCAAATCAAATGTGCGACTGGTCTGCATTGATAGAATAAGTTTGTGCATGTGTTCTAGTGTTTAAAAGTGTTTGTTATAATTTATATTTTTTGAAATAACAGCTGCTTCTTGGAATGCTTATCAACGTATACAGAAAAGCGGTGAGTCTTTTTGAAAAATTCATAAAATTTTCGTTTGCAAATGTTTTACAAGAAAGTCTCGGCAGAGAAACACGTTGTCGACAGCGCTGCTTTCTTTGTTGTTGGCTTCAAAACTGTTTTGGTTTGAGTATATCAACAGTTTGGAATGTATGGAACATTTACTTTATAAAAGCCATATTTTGAACATTTGTAGATTTTTGAAATTCGGGCTTAATTGCATGGTGATATGCTTTGTTTTTAATAGCCTAATTAACAATTAATAAAATTAGTATTGGGTCTATAACTATACTCGTGCGTTTTTTTCATAATTTCAAAGTTTATTTAATAGAAATATGTACAATAGTATTATTGGAAGTATTGCCCATCTGAAGCTATAACTGCTTCCCATCACCCCGACAATTTGTAGATTTCATTCCAAAATAATTGCGACGTCTTGGCGGTCTAGCAAGAGTCACGACAAATTTTTGATAACCAGTTCTAACGAGTTTCAGGGAGATCGTTCTGCATCTACTGGATCAAAAGGCAAGGTTTGGCTTAAGGCGGGTCAATTGAAGCAGAGCGTTGTCATGATGAAAAATTTTTATTATTCCATAGCGTTACCTATTAGTTGTTTAGAAGCTCATAATAAAGAACATTTTTCTGATCCCACCGAATACTAACCTAGATTTCACATACGAATTTTTTTACTTGTGAGGTTGTGGTAATGGATTCAGTTTTTAACACCAGTAACAGTCCGAAACATAAAATGTATATATATTTTAATCAAATCATTAATAATTTTTTACTCAAAACAAATTGAAATAATATTTAGTATTTAGGTTGTTCACTCTCCGAAATTTTAACAGAAATATCCCTTAATAACCAATTTCACTTGCAATTACCTTGAAATAGTACAGCTTCAAAATCTATGTCATTGACTCTAGAACAAGCGGACTAATATTTTACACAAGAGAATTAAGATCATATGACACGCTTGCGACCGCTGTGTAAAAAATACAAACAAACATATTCCCAAAAAATTAATAAATGCGAGTATATTTTGGCAAACTTATTAAACTGGTTATAGCACAGAACATCCAGAAACTCAGCTAATTTTTACATATAAATGTGTATGTGTTTATTTGATACTAAAATATACAGAGATGTGAAGAGATAAGAAGTACTCATCTTCAACTTTAAGCATATAGCAAGTAATGATACCTAATTTAAAACGGAACTCAAATTGATATTAAAAAATTAGACTTGCTTCCTATTTCTGCTTATTTTTTCGCAAAAATTTTGGGTCCACTTTGATTTTAGCATTAATTTTGAAGATCATAAACATTTCAATAATCTTCTGAGGGCTTTTTTGAGAAGTTTCTATCGTGTTTTAAACTTCAATCATTTTGAGGGCTTTTTTTGAGAAGTATTTCTCCTATTACAAATGCAGCCACTGGTTTAAAGATTAAAAATTACTTCCCAATGGCCGGTTACTTTTGCAAAGACCTCTTTCTATGATTTTTAAGGACGGCTTCAAACGTAATTTGAACCCACAAACCAACATTTAATAAACACTTATTGCAACCACTTGGCCTAAGCAAAAGGCAAAATTAGTCACAGCCGCAAACATAGTCAGCCTTAGTACTTATTATTTAATGACACATAACTTATTTTTTAATGCGGCCGGTTAAGTGTCTGCGCGATTAGTGATTGAACGAGTTTGTGTTTATCTGTTTTTAATGACGTTCATGTTCAAACTCAATTTGTATATTGTGTAGCTGACGTGTTGATATTGTTGAAATGAAAGTGACAAAATTAATTTATCAAACGAAACTAAATATGTACATACATATGTATGTACATATATTTTCTATCACTCTATGCAAATTTTATGGTCTCCGATGTCATTTATTTTGCCGGCAAATATGACTATTCGCATATGTACATTAGATGCATAAATATATATGTAAATTTGTGTAGATTTATTTTGGTGTGAGCATTAAAGCGAGCATTGAACTTATTTGCTGAAAATGAGTTTTGAATTCCAATTGCTCAAAGTAGAATTTTGCATAGTTAAGAATGAAAGTGTCGCTTCTTTGCTGACTAATGATTAGCATATTTTTCAGCATATTCACCAATTTGTTATGCGTAAACAAATTTATGATCATAAAAGCTATAACAGTAGGCAAATAGAAGAATTTTAATTTCTATGCAAATTGGCTATTTTATATCACTTTGAGTCACTTAGGCAAACTATAGTTTCAAATTCAATGAAAATGAGATTTTATTCTGAATATTTTGGTAAATTAGATTGTCTTCGTTTTTTCCCATGACAGCCTCCTGATTCGATTGAAGAAATGTCAGATTCTTCCGAGCTAGTTCTACAGTTGAAACTCTGTTCTGTGGTCGTCTCTGTACTGTTGGATACATTTTTGTTTCAAACTCTGATGTGTATTGGTCTCAATCCTGTTTTTAAAAAATGTATTCTCTTAAAATTTGCTGATTTTAGAGTAATTATTATTTAGTGTAATTATTGGGCTTGCAGGCCTGTCAATGATCATATATGGGAGAATTTTATACTCAGTAGATCACAACTAAATTTCAATAGTACATATTATAAATCAAAATTAATAATTTATTTGAGGAAAATTACTTTGTAGGCGTGACAATATATATTCCGCTTTTATGGATTTCCAATACCAACCACAGAATTTAATAGTCAAGTTAAGTCAAAATATCTGTATTTTAAAAGAAATATTGAAGGTTATACAACTATGAACAAAAAATATTAAGACTGTGTTCATAATTTATATAATAAAATTTTTAATTTATTCTTCAAAATCTATGTCCTCCCTTCAAAGTAATGCCTCTTGGCCTCTAAATACTTGTGTCAACGTTTTTTCCAATCCTTGAAACAGTTGTTAAAGTTGTTCACGTTTAATGTCTTCCACTGAGTCAAAACGATTTCCTCAGAGCAGTCGTTTGAGTTCGCTGAATAGCCAGAAGTCACACGGAGCTAAATCAGGCGAATACGTCGTTGAGGAATGATATTGGTTGAAAATTTGCTGAATCAATGGTGTATGCGACGGTGCATTGCCGTGGTTCAAAGCAAAAGAGTTGTCGGCACTTAATTCCGTACTCTTTTTACGGATAGCCTCACGCAAATGGTGACAGTTTGGCTAGTCGGAAGAAATTCGGAGTTCACCATACCATATTGGCATTATAGAAAACTCGATCGAAGAAAACTGTCAACATAACCTTGATTTCTGACCTATTTTGACGTGGTTTTTTCGGCTTCGGCTCATCCTTGTCACGATATTCGAACGATTGATCGCCTGTTTCCAGGTCGTAAGCATAGATTCAAAACTCACCGCCAGTAGGAATAAGTTTCATGACATGGTAGTCAGAAAGCCTTGTTTCACACTCGTTAACCAGACGCCGTTTTTCGAAAAAATTTAGTGATTCTGGAACCAATCGAGCTTTCACTTTTCTTAGGCTCAGATGACCTTACAAAATGACTTTACTGATCCTTCCCATATTCCAACGATGCCAGTAAGATCTCTGACTGTAAATTGTCGATCTTCAAGCACCAATTCCTTTTCACGTGTTGATCATCAGTTGATGTTGATGGCCGTCCTGCACGTGGTTCGTCGTCAACGCGTTCTCGACCATTTGAAATTTAGCAAAGATGTCACTGACAGTCATATCAACCATATTTCGATGAATCTTAGGACCTACCTATGATCTTAGTCTCACGGATTAAATGCAAGGCTGTCTACCAAAATCTTTACAAAGTCTAAAATTTTGAAAATGAAACTTTTGTAGTCGTTGTTGTCTCGGGGGGATCTTGGTTACAATTCTTTGAAAAATATATGTAACAGATTCATAAACCGATATAAAAAAATTATAATTAAAGAAAGGAGCTATAATTATGTTTTATATTTTCATTACAAGACTTAAACTACATACCAATTTGGCACAAGTAATTTATTTAAGTATGATTGAAATCGTAAAAAGTATAGCTTTTACCATTAAGTCTGCCTCAACTAACTCAGCTACTGTAATTTCAAAATGTGTGCAATTACTCAGGCAATTTTATATTGGCACATCTGTGCAAGTGTGTAAATATACCATATACAGGTACCATATTAAGCATATTGACCTGCCTCAAACTGTGCCACACCGTAACCCACAACGAGTGCGTTACAATCGCCTCGCCGTAGAAAAGAAGTGAGCTCGACAATCTGTCAGTAGAAGAATGATGCGCAACGCTCGAAAGCATCAGAGCGTTTGATGTGAAGTAAAAATGACTAAATGTGAATAAATGAGTTTCATTCACCGTTCACCTACCAACAACGCCGAGCGCGGCCAGGTGGAGGCAGCGGTGTTGCCGCCAAAGCCAAGCGTTGACTGTGTTAGCTGTGCTATCTTTGCACACTTAACCAGAAATCAAGACGGCCGCAGTGTAAGCGTTGGCGATTATTATTACTCGTATTATATGGCGCTGACCATTTCTGCTGTTCAGTTTGATGCCGAACGTTAAGCTGTAAAAATCGCAGATTTGAAAACTGAGCACGAGCTTTAAGGCGATTAGAACAGAATACTTAAGGTTGCTCGTATGCGCTTATGTAACTGACTGCATTGAAAAGTGAAAGTGTTTGGCAGTGTATGCAATTTTTTTAAATAAATATATTTTTAAAAAAGTCCAAGGAGATGAGATATCAACTTCCGTTATTTTTATGCACATTTATGGTGATTTGTTGCTATTGTAATAATGCAACTGGCAATAGTGATGAATATTTCTCGTCTGTGGCGGGTTTGGAAAAACTGCTAATGGTGGAGTATGTGGTGTTGGATGAGTTACAGAATTATATTGATTCTGTGCAGAAACACATTGATTCGTTGCAAAGGTAATAATGGAGAAAGTGAAAAATATGAAAATGAAATATGTTTGTTATAATTTTGTGTATAGATCGTGTTTAATGTGGAAAAGAATAAGAACAAACGTTAAGTTTGGCTGCACTGATACTAAAACAACCTTCGGAGGGATATTTGTTATAGCATAAAAGAGTACAAAAAGAACTTTATCTTGCTTTTGAGCGGTCGGTGTATATTATACCCGTCCGTTTTGAATAATTTGTTCAGTGACTATTTGTTTGGAAGTTATACCCTATAGTGATTTAATATCGGCAGTTCCGAGGAGGTTCTAGAAGAGAAAAGTGTGTATGTAAAACTAAGTGCAAGTTCTCATGAACAGATGAACATGGCAAAACTGAATCAGTTCGTTGTACTGATAATTTTTCGTTTAGGGTCTCCGAACTTTTCTTTCGGTTGTTAATAACTTCGTGACAAACTTAATATACCTTGTTAAGGGTTTCAAGTGTTTTTTTAGGGGATGGTGCCTACGGCCATTCGAGATCGTTATATTTAAGCGGAACTAAAAAATATGATCGCATTGTGTTGATGCGAAAAAAATTTCATCAGGGTACTTCATCATTAAGTATTTTAAATTGTGAAATATCTAGTAAAAAATAGTACGATCGTGGAACTTCATCGGTCAACTTTATTACGAAAATTTACGTTCTATAAAAAATGTATTTCAAGTGCTTCGATCTACTGATGGTCAACATAATGGGCCTACTGAGTGTACTATTCGCAATACCATCACCCATCTTGAGGCTCAGCATTCATATTGGATAATACTGGACCGAGTAGACCACGTCCAGCACGCAGTGAAGAAAATATAGCAGCCGTAGCTGAGAGTGTATACGAAGACTGTGGAGAGCCGATTCGGCGCCGTTCCCCAGCAATTCGGACTGACGTATGGAAGGACTTGGCATATTTTACGTCGAGATCTTCTAATGAAAGCTTGTGCGAGAGCAGAAGACTTTCCTAAGCGACGTGGCTTCGCTTTATGGGTTCTTGAAAAGTTTTAAGAACATCCGACGTTTTCGAGCCAAATTTTTTCAGCGATGAAGCCCATTTCTAAATCAAAGGGTATGTAAACAGGCAGAAATTGCCGCATTTGCGACGAAGAGCAACCTGAAAAGATTCAAGTGCAGCCAGTTCTTCCCGAAAAATAACGGTTTATTGAGGTTTATGAGCCGGTGGTCATCGGTTCATATTTCCTCAGAAATGATGAATAATGGCGACCGTTATCGCGCCATGATAACCGACTATTTGATACCTGAAATTGAAGCGCGTGACCTTGGTGACATTTGGTCTCAATAAGACGGCACCACTTCCCGCAATTCGCATCAATTAATGGATTTATTGTGAGAACACTTTGGGCGCAGATAATTTCATGTTTTGGGCCAGTCGATTGGCCACCAAGATGATATCACACCGTTAGACTTTTTCCTGTGGGGATATGTAAAGTCTATGCGGACAATCCCGCTTCGATGCAAACCTTGGAGCAAAACATCATGTCTGCCACGAGTCTTCGAGAATTGGACTCAACGGATGGGTCATCTGAGACGTAGTCGCATTCAACATTTGAAAGAGATAATCTTAAAAAGTAAATGCCAAAGAATGTTGTTTCGGATGATAATAAACATTCCCAATTGAATTTGAGGTTTATGTGTTTTTTTCTTTAAAAAAGTAGACCCATATAAGTTTCTACCGAAATCCCAAAATCTAGCTCTCAACGCGATACAAAACGAAAGCGTGGGAGTAGAACTTCTCAAAAGTCTTTTCTCAAGCTTGATTTATTTAATGATTATTTAATGAAGAATTAGAAAGGTGCTTAAAAATTTGGTTTCTACTAATATTAGTAGTGTCAACGCAAGTTATAATGAATGAGTGGGATGGGATAATTGGATTTATCAACTGTGCAAAAATAAAATTAAATGGATTTTATGTCTAAAAGGTGTTAAATGTTTACCGAATGTTTAGCACAATACATCATTAGAGAATATATTGAATGAAGATATTGGCATGAAGAATTGCATTTTAAATGCTAAGACTTGTTCGTTTAGGTGTTGAAAACCAAACTGAAGTCAAATCCATCACATAAATTCTGTTATTTATTGTTGTAGATAATATGCTAGCGGTTGTGTTTTCGAAGCGATTCGTTAGAAGTTCAAAGTAGAGTTGAAAATGAGATAAAATCGCTATTTGTATTTGGAATAAGCTTGAACTAAAAACAGTTTTAGTTTTCATTCTTAAAATAAATTTCGACCAGAGGAATTAATATATTTTTTTTTTTTTCAAAATAGTTATGAATATTTTTATAAAATATAAGACAAAAGCGTGAAAAATAAAGAGATTGTAGCTAAAAGTAATAATTTCTCAAAATGTAGTTTAATACTCAAAATTGAATCCAAGTACAATTACTATTTATACAAGCTCAATTATTATTACAAACCTAAACACACTAACGGTGTAACGCCGAAACTCGGTTTAGTGAAAATGTGTTTTTTTTATTGAAGAAATAAAAAACAAAAACTCATTCATTTCACGTGCGTACAAATACATGAAAGCAAATGCCCTTAATTGCCGTAAAAAGATAGAAATCTTCAAGTTACTTAAGCTCTAAATCTTTTCCTCTTCACGCTTATTACTGTGGTTACAACCTCAAGGTCACTAGTATGAACCAACAAGCAGCGTCCGACACCTAACAAAAACGTATAAATTATTACTTTTTTATACGGATGTACTATACATACATATACACAATATGGCAAGTCAAATAGCCTTTCGTTGTATGCTATAAAAAATGACAATGAACATGAAAATTGATTACACAAGAAACACAGTGACATCAAAAATGATTTTTATTTATTTCCTAACAAAGTAAAGTGTAAAATAATGAGTACTTTGGCGAGATACTTTTCGTACTTCTTATAAGTTGATATACTCAGTTTGAGCCATAGTGAGAGTTGGGAGATAAAGTTCCATTACCTAAGTCTAGAAGATTGTGTGTTTCCAATTCCAAGTTTTAAGCATATATTATAATATAATTTTTGATAGAGAAAAAATTTTCGAAAATTCTGTTTGCTCAGCATACTTTTGAGCTACATACCAAACTTAAAAAGAAATGTTCTAAGTAGTTACAAATGAACTATGAATTATTAAAATTTCAGACAATAAAAATTAGATTCCGTTCAGATCAAAGATGTCATGATGAGAGACTTTTTCATTTTCCCTAATTTTTCCCTCAAATGCGGTCCCTGATTATGTTTTTTGGAGATCAGGGTACTTTTCTTATTTATAATATGAATACACGTATTTGAGGTTGTACGAAATGAGCTGAGTCGATTTGTCTGTCTGTATGTACGCGAACCAGTCGTCCATTTTTAGATATCAATCTGACATTTTTCACACATACTTTTCTCTCCAAGAAACTGCTCATTTGTCGAAACGATCATTTGTGGGATATCGGACCACTAAGGCATATAGCCTTATAAATTGACCGATCAAAAAATTTTTTTTTGAAATAATATTGAAAAAGTTTCTAATTTAAATAAAAAACTACTCAATTGTGACATGAAATATATAAATTTAGCGTTACTTTCTGCTACCACAGCATTTGAACAAAAATTTAACTGGTAGATATTTTAAAAAAAATCACTTTAACGTCTAGCGAATTAAATTTTGTAGAGTGAACTTTATTTTTAATGTCTATATTTTAATTGAATATGAACAAATCATTCATACTTAGATGTTTTACCCACATATAAGAGATCTTCTTCTAAAGTCTTAATACTATCTGACCATAATATGTAAATATTGTGCAGAGCGCTTCCATCGCTCGCACAGAATGCGCTGATCAATGAACGTCGTCATACTCAAATAAATTGATTCTTTATACTCTTGCAACATGTTGCTACAGAGTGTTATAGTTTTGTTCACCTAAAGATTGTATCGTCACCTGAAATGCAAAATAACGTATCATCAAAAAATTCGAAATTGAGTATCTTATTTATTACGATTCACTACTTCAAATTACATACATAATATTAAATTTGTCCATCATTTTCAGGTTCTGCGCGCATATATGAACCAGTTTTAACCAATATTAAAACTTTTTTCACTATTTTTCCATTTTATTTCGTGTTTCATTCAGGCCACTGTAAATTTTCGAAAATGTTGTTACGTTATTTTGCATTTTAGGTGACGGTATGTATCACTAAACTAAAACTAAGCGAGATAGATTAGGGTTATCTATATATATATAAATGATCAGAATGACGAGAGAAGTTGAAATCTAATTGAAATTGTCTATCTATCCGTCTGTCCGTCCGTGCAAGCTGTAACTTGAATGAAAGTAGTAAACTTTACACCCGAGATGGTATGAGAGGTCTCTATGGGATCCAAGGACGATGGGCGTGACACCGCCCACTTTATGTTGAAGTTCCATGTTTCGAGACTGGCACGACCGATTTTGACTAAATTCAGTACGTGGCATTCTTCTCATATTCATATTTTACAATGTGAAAGTGGGAGAAATCGATTACAACCACGCCTACTTTCCATACAGCACAATTTTAATTTCCATTTGATTATTTCACTTTCCAATGCGCAAATCAAGAATGAAGTAATATAGTATAAAAGGCACAGATAAAGCCTTTAGAGTATGAAATCCTCTGACCAAAAGTTTTCCAAATCTAACCAAAACTGTTTGTTGATGCCGTGTCTATCAATTTTAGCCCCCACCAGAAGTACGAATTAAACACTGATAATAGTATCTCTGTGTATCAAAAATGGGTTGAATCGGGTCAATACTTGCCTCAGCCCCCATATACCTTATATGAAGATATTTGGTATTCCGGGTGCCTTTATACCGCATATATCGGCCAATATGTGAGTTATCTCAATGAAAATGAGAGAGCGTGTTTTTCAGTGTACAGGTATCTTTGTGCCTAAAATAGATAAAATTAGGCGAAATCTTGACCAACCATGGGGGTAATAATATCGGGATTTTCGAACATCCATCTGACTTTACTCGATATGGTGATTGTATGTGAGGTACTTTACGAAACCCAGGAAATATTTTTTTAGTATGCGGCATGTTATTAGTATGTGTTATCACATAACTACATATAATAATTTTCGTTTTTCTGTTGAATATGTGGAATTATAATATATAATATATATGTATATTATAATTTCCGATTTCGATCCTGTGGTTGATGTTTCACATCTTAAGGTATTCTTCTGACTTTGATGCTTGCAAGTTGCAAGAATATAAAATGTTCAGCTGCACTTGAACTTAGCCCTTCCTTACTTATTTTTTACAAATTCGTCTCACCGTAAAGTGTAAATATGTTTATACACAAATGAAAAATTAATAATGAAATGGTCGTAGGCGGATATCACCTATAGGCATTTGCTTAGAATTTATTATGGTGTTAAAATAACCGTAGGCGGCATAGGCACAAGTATGTATATCTCTAGATGGGTGTATAGGCTTTTTATTTTCTTAATGAACTGAGGAAACAACTTAATTAGACATACTATAAATCAATTATGTACTTTTTATTCTGCTTGAATGAGATGGAAATATCATCTGACTAACTTTATGTAGACTCTCATTGTATTCCACTCTTATTCACTTTTCTTTTTAAAATACTTACAAGCTATGGTTAATATTATTCAGAGTTACTCATGAGGGATTAATTAAAATCACCAGATATAGTAACCTCATAATCGGGTTTTTGAAGTGTAACAGAGAGGTTGTATCAACTTTAAAGTCAGAAAAACACGTTTTTTGTGACAGAGAGAAACTTTTTATTTAATGAATAAGTAAGAAATATCCATTATCCAAAATTTAATGTACTCTAATAATCGATGATTTATTTTGAAAAACTTTGAACTCTCTTGATTCCGTAACCGATCTGAAGGATCCAAAAACCTTCTGAAACAATACATCTTTTTGAAAAAAATTAAATAAATAAATAAATAAATAAATAAATAAATAAATTACAAATTTAATTGAATAGAAGTTATTATCGCAAATTTTATTCTTTCAATCGTTACCTGGCAAATATATCTAAGAGGGTGATGTGAAAATTTTCAGTCTATCAAACCGGCTGTTTCAAAGGAATTTTCTGTACGACAGCGCTTTGAAAAAAACACTTAAAAATTTTGATATGTTATGATATGTAGTGCAAATACGCTCATATCTCTGAAACTATTTCTCGGATCTGCTTAAAATTTGCGGACAAAAATCCTGAATATATGTAAATTTCAAATATAAGCAAAGTTTTTGATACTCTGAAGTGGATATAACCCTTTAATCATACCATTTATATATCACTTTACCATGTATTAGAAATCTTCTGTTTTTTCTGTTAATCGAATCAAAACAGTACCGTATAAAAAAAGAAAAAATAAACTAATATAAACAATTTAAATAATAATAATAAATCAAAAAACAAATAGCATACCATTTTTAAATATATCAACCTTTAGTCTAGCAGAACATATATATAAGTGATATACCTAATTAGTCGAGCAGTTGCTTTGCAAAGCACTTTTTATAAACAACCTGTTCCCATTATTGCGGTTTAAAGCAATCGTGATTAAATTTTTAACACCAATAAATTTTTTGTAGTAAAGTAGTTAACCATTTTATTCACTTGCTCTTCCACAAAACAGTTATAAATTAACTTCATCACACCACTGAAAATAAAAAACTGAAATTTATTCAACTTCTTTACTGTGCTTATTTAAAGGCAACATCACTTTTCTAACATTTGTTCATAACTGAAACGTTTGTTTTCACAAAGTAACAAAGTCACTAAAGTTTCAACAATGTTCAAAAAACAAAATATTTGATTAACTCCACGAAGCCAAGGAGTTGTATCATTTGGAAGATTTCAAATGATTTCTTAACCCAAATCACCCTGGGGTTGCCATATGGCAACGTGCGATAGTCTTGCTTAAAGTATAACATACCATATAGAATGGAGAAGTTGAAAAGCCATCTATATTTTGTCTAAAATTCTAAATATAAAATATAGGGTATAAAATTTTAAATTCTAAAAGTAATAAAAAAAAATGGCTTGATATTTTTCAAAGGTCTAACAGTTATTCAAAAGGTTGTTTTATGAAATTTATTTGTGGAAAACAATTTCGGACAAATGACCACCACGGCTGAGTTTACAGTAGCTTATCCGATCCACCCAATTTTGGAGTACTTTCTCGATGGTGTCAGGCCTTATGGCAGCTACAGCAGCTTGAATCTCGTACTTTAGATCTTGAATTGTTTCTGGATGGTTGGCGTAACATTTATCTTTAACAGCTCCCCGCAGAAAATAGTCCAACGGAGTTAAATCGCAGCTTCTGGGACGCCAATTCGCATCACCTTTGCTGATTATGCGATTTTCGAAGATAGAGCGTAAAAGTTTGAGTGTAGCGTTTGCTGTATGGCACGTAGCGCCGTCCTGCTGGAACCAAATGTTGTCCAAGTCTTCTTCTTCAATTTGCTTAAAGAAAAAAACGGTTAACATTGCGCGATATCGTTCATTGATGGTTACGGCGGTTCCTTCTTCATTTTCGAAGAAAAATTGGCCACCAAACCAAAATCCGCAGCATACAGTGATTCGTGCGGGGTGCATTGGCTTCTTGACGATTACGTGCGAGTTTTCTGTGCCCCAAATGCGACAATTCTGCTTGTTAACGTATCCATCGAGGTGGAAATGAGCCTCGTCCGAAAAGATGATTTTTCGGTAAAATTGACCATCCTCGGTCAAACGAACTATGGAAAAAAGTTTTCAATATTTCCCAGTTTTGGTCTAGTGAATAGCGACCCATTTCGTAAATTTTAGACTTTTTGCTGAATATCTGTCACTTTCCTAATATTATTTGACGTTTCCAATGTGAAAATATAGATAATTCAAATTTAAAACGTTAGATGGCGCACCCTATACTAAATATGTACATATGTATCTCCAAATGTGGGGGCCACGCTTCGTTCCATATAGTCATCCATTTACGCCAATTTCCGATGATTGGTGGAGCAATCGGTTGGAATTTCGGTTATAGAGTTTTGGTGATTGATTGGTGTAAACCTTTGATTTAACATACAGTGTGACCCGGAAATCTATATAAATAAAAATGAATCGTCAAAATGTATGTACGCTCATAACTTTCATACGACTGAACCAAATTTGATAATTCTTTTTTTAAAATATTCGTTGAGGTTCAGAGATGGTTTCTGCGGAGAAAAAAATTCGAATAATTGCCGAAAAACCCCAAAAAACAGCTCTTTTCGATTTCTCATACAAACGAATGAATGTTTGTTCGATAGTAATGCTAAGAGAACGGCTGAACCAATGTTGATGAAATTTTAAGAGGTTGTTCGTTGTGGATCAAGGAAGGTTTAGAAATAAAAAACCTGTATGCTTTTCGTGAGGAAAAGTCGAAAAATTTGAAAATTCCAAAAGGTTAATTTTTTTCCATACAAATTTTTTTTTTAAATTGTTTTGTTTTGTTTTTCAATTATTTGAATCGTTCAAATTTGTCGTTTGCGTCAAAATTTTTTGAAAATTATTCAGTGAAAACGTTATGTGTGTTGCACACAAAGTGATCAATTACAGATTGAAATTTGTTACGATGCCACGAAGAGGTCGCGCTAATATCGGTCGGTGTTCTTTTTGGCATCAACATACATTAGCAGCTCAAGGCACATGACCGAGTACTCCCAGGATGCGATGACATACGTCCGGTATTATGGATCGCGGTCAATCAGCAAGCGATCGTCCCTGTGTCACAGCAAGACTTTTCAAGCAACAGCTTCGAGAGACTTTATCTTGAAGCAACGTATATATGGCGCTGTTAGATGCTAGATGTACTCTGTTGTGTGGCAAAGAGAGGTTTGCCGCATGCACATATTCTTCTTTGGATGCTGGATGGTGGTTACACCAGATCAAATTGATGAAATCATTTAAACACGTGGAAATTCCTGATGCAGAGAAAGATGCAGTATTGTACGAAGTGATGAAAACCAATATGGTTAATGGACCTTGCGGACACCACAATCCCACTTCGGTTTGTATGTTTGACAATAAATGCACGAAACAGTAACCACATTTCTTTCGGAAACGCAAACTAGAAATGAGGGATATCCACTCTATCGGCGTCGCTCACCAGACGACAAAGGCAGAACATTCAGCATTCAATTTAGAAGAGTGAATATCGAAGTTGACAACACATGGATCATACTATATTCACCATTATTGTCTAATTCATATTCAAAGCTCATGTTAATGTTTAGTATTGCAGTTTGGTGTAATCGATAAAATACGTTTGAAAGTATGTCACCATAGGAAACAACATGGGGGTTATTGGACTTGAACGATACGGTTGATACATAAACTGCAATAAAGCGCTTTGAAGGACATTTACTTCTGCAATTCATGAACGTTTTCGTGCTGTTGTGCGTCTCACAGTTAATTTGAAGAAGGCCAAAGTGTGTACTTCAATCCAGAGAACAGAGTACAGCCAGTGGAAACACCGCCAGCAACCAAATTAACATTTACGAGTTTTTGCTTTCGTCAGAGATCCGTTTGCGAGAATATTTGGAAATACCTTGATATTATACATGGAATGCATCGTTGAAGAAATAATTACACAGAAAGCAAGGTCAACCAGTAGATGGACATCCAGGTGTGTTATCAACTAATGCATTGAGACGAATTTACACAATCCACCCGCAAAACGACGATTGTTTCAACCTTCGGTTCAACTTCATTTGAGTCATTGCATACTGTAAATGGTACGGTGTGTGCAACTTTTTGAGAAGCAAGCCAGCAATTACAATTGCTGGAAAATGATAATCACTGGAATGCAAATGAAGCACACTTTTCGCGATAATCATTTCGACATATCAGCCTTCAAATCCGCGTCTATTATGCGATACGAACAAAAATGAAATTGCCGAAGACTTTTCAAATCGTCTTCGCTAAAAATTGGGAATGGATCAATTCCGGTTGATACTTCCGGTGGTTTGATATCAATTCCATCTGCCGTTTATCAGTTCACGAAATATGAACTCATCACGAATGTTCGGACATTGGCCAAATTATCGTAACTACGATTATTTAAGTGTACGCGCAATGTTAACTGTCAAAAATACCGATGTTTTTGATTTAAACTGGAAGATTCAAAGTCAAATTCCAGGAGACTTGCGCTGATACAAATCGATGGTTTGTCTTGACAATGAATGAATTATCCATTGGAATTTCTAAATTCTTTGGAGAGGCTTGGTATGTCACCGCACCATTTGCGTCTCAAAGTTGGAGCTGGTTTTATTATGTTTCGCAATCTTCATGCGTCGAAACTGTGTAATGGAACCTGACTGATTGTGATGCATCTATCGAATACAAGGAGCAGAATGCTTGATTCTACGAATTCCTTTTAGTTCTATCGATTTGCCATTTAAGTTTAAATGTATTCTGTTTCCAGTGAAAATTGCATTTAAGATAAGAAACAAAAAAATGTTGTTTATCAAGCTGTGTTGCATTGAAAAAAAAATTAAATGATAAATTTGACTTTCTTTTCATTTCAAAACACATATTTTCACGCAGGACAACGGCTGCGGGGTCAGCTAGTTGTAAATAAAACACAAAGTATTTAATTTTCATATATTAATATTTATTTTGTCGCCTTCAAAGTAAATCCCACTATATATTATATACACCTAAGTTAACGATTTTTGGGACGGCCTTCATCTCTTCGGCGAATTTTGTTTTATCTTTTCGAACGACAGAAAATGGATGCGGTAATTTCAGTTTAGGGAACATGAAAAAATCTCTCAGAGTTAAGTCTGGTGAATACGGTGATTGATGGATGGTATCCATTGGGTTTTTGGCTTTAAATTCGGTCACAATCCTGGTTCGATGCGATGGTTCATTATTATCGCGTAAAATTCATGAACTGTTCTTCCCCAATTTCATTCTCACGCAAGCTCCTCAATACGGCCAAATAAAACTTCTTATTGACCGTCTGCCCTTCCGGAATAAACTCGTGATGCACTAAACGAGGCTGTTTCCTTCTTTTCAGTGGTAGTGCTTTTTACACAACGCACAACCCCGGGTAGTGATGAATCGCCTTCTTACTTTAGCTCGCCTTCAACCGGATTTCTTTTTTGGCTACACAGAGGATACTAGGACTGGAAGTCGTTGACTGCTTGAGCCATGTGTAAAATAATCGTTTCTGGCCACTCCTTAAAGGCGCTCGGAGAACTTTCCTCACCTGCATGAACTTATACAGCTGGCTTCCTCCGTAAAAATCCTCTAAATGTGATTTTTCCGAATCATGAATGTTGGATTTCAGAAACTGCAAATAAGAATACTTCCAATTGACAGTAATTTTGTTTCTTATTTGTTGGAGCTGTTTTCTTGAACAAACTTCTGATTTCGAAAATTCATTCTGTGGATAAAAGACCAGAATTCATTAAGCAAAAAATGTCAAAATAGCTGCCAAAATATAGAAAATAAAATATGCTTCACACTTAATTGTTAAAAGATGTGTTTTTTGTAGCTTGTAATTTATTAAGATTAACCTTTTTTGCAAAACTTTTATTAATTGCCTGATTGTGTGTACAGTTATTAAAAACAACAATTCAGCATTATTTCTCTTTAACTTTACTGTTGCTAAAATTTATTTCAGAACACGATAAGCAAATCACGCTTCGGTGGTTAACAGTTTTTTTCAAAATTTATGGGTTTTGTGTGAGCAACGCGGCTCTTCATAACAATACTGACTGGAATTCTAAGAAATTAATTTGTCTTGAAGAGAATTGATAATAAAAAAAGTCTTGTTAATGGGAATGTTGGGAATAAAACTGTAAGTGTCTTCGACTTTCTGCTTTGTAATTGAATTTTTGTTTATTTTTACTTCCGCGGTTTCATATTCATATTTTTAACAAATTATTAACACATAAATAAAATTTTTATGGCAGTAAGAAATAAGTAATTGCGATCATAAATTTCCATCTCTTAAAGTTATGCTGCCAGCTGCGGATTTATCTGATGTATACCCCTTGATACGGTTTTGAAAAAATTATATACTTATGCTAATGCTCCCACACTCTTATATTTATGAATATTTTATGCAATTGGCGGTACTGTCAGCGCCATTTAAGGCCTATAAACGGTCGTGTGTTTTACTAAGCCTCAAATGTGAGAATTTAAAGCGTTAATTCACAACTTTTTTGAAAGGTGAGCGAAACATCTACGGCTATTTTCATAATCCCCTCAATAAATTTTTTTTTCTTCAGAAAATGTAAGAGGCTTATATTTGACGAAGGCCTACAATTTATGTGGCGCTGTCGATTACAGTGACAGGGTCCATAGCTAACACAGAATACCAACTAGACCATAGCTTTGAAAAATGTTCTTAAATATTTTGAAAAGCACAGAAAACTTTAGTTTTTCTAAATAATAAATAAATAATTCAAGTATTAATTTTATTTGAGGGCATTCATACATATTTGTTGTTTTTACGACATAAATTCCCTTCTTCTTTATATTTTTGTTAATATCGATAAAATGTGACAACATTTTTTTACAAAGCTATTTGCAAAAATTCCAGATTCTTAACTTTGTGACTGAAAGTAAATTGAAGATAGACCGAAGAGTAATAATTTAAAGCATAAAAGTAATAGAGTTGAAACAATAATGTTTGTGTATTCATAAATTGTTAATATCTTTATTGTGGCGGCGTTTATACTTCATTTTTTTTTTTTTTTTTGGTTTTGGTTTGATGAACATTTGATTTATATTAATCATAGCTACAATAACTGGTTTGTTTCTAGATAAATAATAATATTTGTATTTTATACCTCAATTATGAATTTGAATAAAGCGCGTACAATCTGTTTCATTCAACTAGCTTTATATACTACTGTGAGCAAAAAATAGTAAGACTTTGTTTGTAACTTTAAATTTCTTAATTTATCCTTCAAAACCTACATGGTCGTCCTTTCCAAAGTAATCCCTTTTGGCCCTAATACATTTGAGCCAACGTTTTTTCTGACCCTCGAAACAGTTGTTAAAATAAATTTCCGGAACAACCTTCAATGCACCTTACGATTCACATTTAATGACTTCAGTTGATTCAAAACTCTTTCCTCGGAACAGTCTTTTGAACTTGCTGAATAGCCAGAAATCAGGCGAATAAGGTGGTTGCGACACGATATTTATTGAAAATTAATCGAAAAACTCACGAAGAATTAATGCAGTATGCGCAATGCATTATCGTGCTGCAAAAACCAGGAGTTGTTGGCCCATAATTCTGACCACTTTTTACGAATAGCTTTGCGCAAATGACGCACGATCCTCAAATAATATTCCTTGTTGACAGTTTGACCGGTTGGAAGGATTCCAGAGTTCCGGACACTATAATAATCGAATAAAACTGTCAACGTAACCTTAATTTTTGATCTGCTGTGACGATGCTTTTTCGGCTTCAGCACGACATTCGGTCGATTAGTAGTCTGTTTCCGGGTCATCCCAGTAGTCGGAAAGCAGTGTTGTTTAGAGTGATTCAAAAAAAATAAATTTTTTTTTTCGTTTGGTACTCGGAAAAATAGGTTCCTAGACACCTCTAAGAAAGCCTCTCCAACCATGAGTTCTTAATTGTAACGGGAAGGTCCTCCTTCTTACAGTTTTCTATTTTTTCTTATTATCAGATAGAAAAATTTATATCTCGCTTCCAACTACTTGAAAAAATATCTCGTTCCTTTGATTTTGTAGGAAATTGAATGCTCTACAAAAACGGTCTCCAATGATTTTTTCGTTAATCAACCGTTTAAAAGATATTAACAGTTAAAGTTTGATTATTTTTGGGAAAATTTTTTATTTCTTATGAATTTTAAAACCCAATGGAAAAAAAATCATTATGAATAATGAAACTCATAGGTTTTTGGAGAGGCTTTCTCAGAGGTATCTAGGAAGCTATTTTTCCGAGTACAAACGAAAAAAAAAATTTTTTTTTTGAATCACCCTAGTGTTGCTGCTGTTTTTTTTGAAAATTTGAGTGATATTGGAACCAATTATGCTTCCACTTTTCTTAGACCCAAATCATCTTTCAAAATGGTTTTCACTGATTCTTCCGATATATCAACAATGCAAGTAAGATCTCTTACTATTCATCCTTGATTCTCAAGAACCAATTCCCTTACTTTGTTGATCATGTTGACCTTAAGTTGATGTTAATGGCGGTCCTCGTGGCTCGTCGTCAACGCATTCTTGGCGCTTTTTGAAACATTTGAAACCCTTGCTCACAGCAAACCATTATCGCCGAAGGCCTTTACTAACCTTCAGAACGTTTTAGCAACAGAAATTTAATTAAACGCAAAATTTAATGTTCTTTGATGTTCTTTGTTGAATAATTTTACTCGTCGTAAAAATCGTAGAATGCACTTTACGTACTGTAGAACTGTACTGTACTGTATGTAGAAAACAAGCTTATACTTAACACTAATGACCATTTTGATGTGACACAGATGCTACTAACAGGCATACCAACCTAAAAAGAAAATATTTTTTGCCCAGGGTAATATATTTCATATTTGAGTTCTGCGGTTTTTATTTATATCTGTATGGTGGTTTACTGTAAAATAATAATGAAGAAGATCTCGACTTTGGTCTAGGCTCCATGTATCTTATTTTAATATTTTCTCTCAACCTTTCTAATGTATTGCGAAATATTTGCGGTACTTTAGTGTTAGAACTCAACCCTTACTTTTCAGCAAATTGACAAATAGAAAACCGTTACAATCGGATGGATCGAAACTTCTAAATGATTTTCCTGATCAATTCACAGATTCGTCCCTTAGGAACAGCTGCAGATGTAATTCATTCAGTCCAAGCACTAGTACTTAGTAAAGGTTGATGGAACCCCAGGTCGATTTATTAGGATGTTAGTTTGGTTTAAGAACTCTTAGAGGTGCCAATCAACCAATTTTTCAGAGTACCAAGCCAAATAAAATCGAGTGTTTAACCCCCCCTTATGTAAATGGTCTAGTAAAAACAATCCATCTCTCTCTCGTTGTGTAAGTGAATGGGTTAAGCTCTATGGTGTTAAAAAAATACAATTAATGTAAAAAAATATTTATTTTACCTTAATATAGGATGATAACCTTCGGCCTACATTTTTAAAGAAAAAACATGGAAAGTTCAAATTTAATGGGGATTGTTTATTACGTTTTCGTGGCGAATAACACAGGAGATGTTTTGCTCCAAGGCCTGCAAAAGTCTAACGATCTTGTTGGTCAATCGATCGACACAAAACGTAAAATTATTTTCTCATCGAAGTTTTCTCTCAGTAAATCCATTGATTGATGCGAAGTGTGGGAAGTGGCACCGTCTTGTTGAAACCTAATGCCGGCGAGATTACGAGCTTCAATTTCAGTCATCAAATAGTCGGTTCTCATGGCGCAGTAACGGTAATTGCCGGTTACATTCTCACCGGTATCATTTTTGAAAAAAATATGGATCGATGATTCCACCGGCCCACAAACCAAACCATTGTTTTTTACTGAATACAATGGCAGCTGTTGAATCTCTTCAGGTTGCTCTTTGTCCCAAATGTGGCAATTTTGATTGTTTACATATCCATTAAGCCAGAAATGGCCTCATCGCTGAAAAAGATTTGGCTCGAAAACGTTGGAACTTTACAAGATTCCATAGAGCGAAGCGATATTGCTTGGGAAGGTGGAAAGGTTTCAGTTCTTGCACAGGTTGTATTTTGTACGCTTTCAATTTAAGATCCCGACGTAAAATGTGCCAAGTCGTTCTATATGTCAGTCCGAGTTGCTACGAACGGCACCAAATCGACTCTCCACGGTCTTCGTATGCACTATCAGCTACGGCTGTTATATTTTCTTCACTGCGTACTTGACGTGGTCTATTCGGTCGAATATTATGCAATAATGGCTGATGCGTGCGAAACACATTATTTACAGAACGTGAATTTTCGTAATAAAGTTGAACGATTTGGAAACGTTGTTCAGCCATAAGTCTTTTAATAATGAAATGCCAAACTCAAAAATAACATGACAGTTTGACATGATCTGGGTTGATTTGTCAAAAATTTTTTGAAAAGACTTGGATCATCGGCTATTTATTTGTTTTTGTCGAAAATGTAGAACACTGTGACACATTTGTTTTTTTATTTATATACCCTTCGATTATTGCAATGTCCCTAAAATTCTCACGTACTTATTGAAATTATCTATACTAACATTATAAAGAGGAAATATTTATACCTATTTTTGTATGTTTGTATATTTGTAATGAATAAGCTCAAAAAGTACTTGGCCGATTTAAAAAATTCTTTCACCAATAGAATGCTACATTCTTCCATTTGACGTAGGCTATATTTCATTTTGAAGGAGTAGAAAAATGAGCCTTAAACTATTAGCGATAGAACAAAATAATGTACAACAATATTGAAGAACATCATAATGTCTACAAAAAACTCCGCGGTAGCATATGTATGTCCAACTGTTGTAGTTATGTCACTACAACAACTTTTTTTCATTTTAAACATTAATGAAAATGCTAACCAAATTCAAACCAAGCTATTTATGTGTTTATATTAATCCTTATCCAAATAAATTATTTTATGGTCAAGACCATTTAACTACTTATGAAATAGTTTTTAAATTGGACTTTCCATTCAAAAGATATTACGAATTGAAAAATTCAAAAAGTAAACAAAATCGCCATAGCGCCGTGGCCGTTGTTTGCGATGCATTCTGAAAAGCGCGCCGGGCCAGAGAATGTTAAGTATAGAGAAGGTGCAAATTGAATTCTGTATGATGTTCGATTTGGCGGCTAACAGAGCCGATAGAATCAAAGTAAGGAATTCGACGTTGTCGCTGCTATTTAGCAGAATTGAGCACGTGCAGTGGCAAAAATATATGTAAAAAGACTGAATTCATTATTTATTACTGTTATTTTAATTTTTTGATTATTATTATTTTTATTTTTTAATTTTTCATAATTAGTATTTTTATTTTATTTTTTTCGTAATTATTACTTTTACTTATAATATTTTTATACGCTAATTTTTAAAGAATATTATTGTTATTATTATTTAATATATTTATTTAATAATTTATTATTTACTTATATGTAAAACGAGTGAAATCATTATTTATTACTGTTATTTTAATTTTTTGATTATTATTATTTTTATTTTTTAATTTTTCAAAAGTGCCCGTCACTTAAACTATCAAAGAAATTGAACATAAATAGACTTACCTACAAATATGTATGTGGTATTTTTTTTAATACAAATAAAAATATTTGTGAAAAAAAGTGTTTTATATCCAAAATTCCACAAATAAATAATTGTCTACCCCGTGCAATACCGGGACGGGCTGCCAGTTTAAATATGTTTTTAGTTTAAGAAATACTTTCTTCATTTCTGAGTTGATATGGCTTAAAATTTCTTATCTCATCTTAGCTACCTTTAAAAGCGGTTTCGGTTTTTAGTTTGAATATATGTACTTGGCCGGTTGAAATATAAAAATCAGTTAGATAACAATTAGCCACGAAGTTATCGTTTCATGTCTTACCTAAAAATACTGTCATAAGTTCACAAAAAATTACGTTGTCATTAAACCAGAATTATAGAATTATTAAATATTTAATGAAAAAAACAGAAACAGCTTCACAAATTGTCGCGAGTAAACGGATTTTGGATTCAGCTCTTGCAATAACGCACGTAATACTGGATAACAATTAATTAAAAGCAAATACTAAATAACTGATTTATGGTGCCTGAAGAAATGGCGTGCATGCATGCAGAATTAGTAAACTGGTAAGACAAAGATAGACAAAAAAAGAAGAATAACATGTCTTTGAAAGTGGTTAATTGAAACAAATAGATCGATGCTATCCAAATCTCTTTCCAATACTGTCTAATTAATAATAAAAAGCAATTACAAAAACTGCACAAAAAATTTCAAAATCGCTGAAGCTCAAAAAAATGAAGCTGTTTAGAAGATTGCTGATAAGATACAAAAGATATTTTTTTTTCGTTTTATTATACGTAGAACCCATGCGGTTAATCAGGTATAAAATTAATTGTTCAAATATATAATCCGATTATTCTTATGTGTGTTTATATAAATATATATATATGTATGTATGGGGTAATGTAAGTATAATATTTTTTTCTATTTATCCTTGTTTTGGTTTTTGTATAATTATTGATTCTTCAGTGAAGTGGATGCAATTCGTTCGGATCACCAAGCCGCCGCCGACGATGTCGATGGCTACCTTAGTAACCCTGTTAATGCATATCGTCTTATTAAGCGTCTGCAGAGTGACTGGCATACATTTGAAGATGTCATTCGTGCCGATACCAGTCGTGCGGGTACGTATTTGACTCCCAAAGCGTTCAGGTGAATAGTACCGCTATTTTCTTCCTAGACTTCCTAAGTAGCATGGAAACAAATAGACAGGCATTCGACTTCCCCACCAAAGAAGACGTTATTGGTTCAGCCGTCGCTTTAGTTCGGCTACAGGACACTTACAAGCTGGAGGTTGCCGAACTGGCGAGCGGTATTTTGAACGGCATTAAATATGGGTGAGCCCTCTAAGTCGTAATGAAAATACTCTGTTTTTACAAAAAATCTGAATACTTCCTGTAGTCCGTCAATGTCTTGGCAAGATTGCTTTCTACTCGGCCATCATCTATATGAAATACAAGATTTCAATCACACCGTACCTTGGCTTAAACAGTCCATGCAAATGCTTAAGAGTCAGGACTCCACCAAAGATGCGGTGACGTTGGATTTCATGGAAACAGTTGTAGCCTATCATCGCGAAATGGGTGAGTCAGTGAGAGAATGTTTGAGAAATATAAAAAGTATTGTATACGAACTGGATAACTTTACGTATATTCCTCAATAGGTGACTTTGAGACTGCTTTGGAATTAACAAATTATATTCTGTCCTTTGATGCCACACGCGAGCAAATGAGCGATACCAAGTATTATTTGGAGCGCATGGTCAGCGACGGTATTAAGGCCGGCTTAATGCATGAGATGATACCACAGGCGGGTGACTACCATGTGAGTTGGCAAAAAACTACTCTTCAAATTGATTCTAAGTCTACTGTCTTACACATAACTTAGCTCAGCAATGATTTCAAGCTCTACGAGCAGGTGTGTCGTGGTGAATTGCGGCTCACTGCGGCCGAAGAGCGTCCCCTGCGTTGTCGCTATGATAGTAACAACGCGCCTTTTCGTCTGTTACAACCATACAAAGTGGAGGAGCTCTACCTGAACCCGAGGGTGGTGCAAATACATGATGTACTCTCCACCAACAACATAGATGCCGTAAAGCAGTTGGCCAAAACTCGTATGTCCCGGTCGCAAGTGCGAAATCTGGATGGTAGCGCTGCGTCGTCGGCCAATTATCGGATCAGCAAGAGCGCCTGGTTTCATTATGAAGAGAGTGAGCAAATGCAGAAAATGTTGCGACACATGGGCGATCTGTCGGGTTTGAATATGGACTATGCCGAGCATTTGCAGGTGGCCAACTATGGTATCGGCGGGCACTACGAGCCGCATTTCGACTTTTTTACAGTATGTGTTAAAAGTATTTACGATTTTGTTTATTATATACGGGTTTTTTGATAACTTGTTTCTTTAGGATAATTGTACTTATAATTTGTCCGATGGAAATCGTATCGCCACTGGCATATTTTATGTAAGTGCGAGTAAGGAAATTTAAAAAATTGTCTAATGTAGCTTTGTAATTTATATAAACCGTATCCTCTACGTTAATTCTTGATTCAGCTCTCGGATGTTGAGGAAGGTGGCGGCACCGCTTTTCCCTATCTTCGCTTGGTTGTTAAGCCCCAACAAGGAAGCGTGCTGCTTTGGTACAATTTACATCGTTCCGAGGAGCCCGATTATCGCACGCGTCATGCAGCCTGCCCGGTGCTGAAGGGCTCTAAGTGGAGTGCGTACATTTCCCATAAGTCTTTAACTCTTCACGAAATATAAAGTTTAACGGAATATTTTGTATTTAATTTTCAGTTGGTAACATTTGGGTACGCGCACGCAATCAGGATCGCGCCCGGCCATGTGGTCTTTTACCTGACCACGAAGTGTCGCTGAAATACAAACATTTGGTTTAAGTTTGCGTTGTATTTATATGTATTTGCTTCCATAAAAGTATTTATGTTTTGTTATTTGTTTTCTGAAACAAATTTATATAATACATTTTTTATCTCATCTATTGTGATTTTTAGGTTTAAATAAAGATTTATTATAAATGTAAAAAAAGGTTTGTAAAAGCTCAAGTAAGTTTTTTCGATATTTTTATATAACTCAAGTATGTAGGGTGCAACTAAAAGCGAGTAGAGCCGGATATAAAATATTTTCAGCTAATTAAAATTTTCGTAAATTCTTCAGAAATCCATATTATAGACTAAAATTTGGAACCTTGTTATTGTTCTTTGATGCTATCCGATATTACTATCTAGACAGAAAGATAGGCCAAAGACAGTTTACTCGTTTCTTTCCGATGGAGAGAGTGTTTGTACATACAAATTTTTTTGGAGAAAGAGAACTTTTCCTTTTTTCGAGTTCGACTTTCGTTTATTACGAGACTGCTATATATATTTCCGGTCTAATAATGAAAATAGGCATATTTATCAACGGAAATGTTTTTTTTTTTCGTTGGATTTGGCTCGTCTTGGAAAACCCACACGGTCGATTGCTGTTTTGTTTCGGGCTCATCCACGTAGATCCATGATTCGTCACCTGTGACGATCTTATAAACGTCTTTTGAAGTACCGCGATCGTATTTTTTCAGCATTTCTTTACACCAATCCACACGAGCCTTTTTTTGAGCGATTGTCAAATTGTGCGGGATCCAACGAGAACAAACCTTTTTTACGGCCAGGTGTTCATGCAATATCGAATGTATGCTGGTGGGAGAAATGCTTAGGCATGCCTCTATATGAAGGTATGTTACATGACGGTCTTGCATTATCAGTTCACGTACGGCATCTGTACGGCAACTGTTTTTGGACGACCTTCACGGAATTCATCTTTGAGCGAGCGTCGGCCACGATTGAATTCGTTGTACCAGTTTTTCACAGTGCTATAGGATGGTGCTTCATAGCCATACAAAGATTTTAGTTCATCGATGCACTCTTGTCGTGATAATCCACGTCGAAAGTTGTGAAAAATGATCGCACGAAAATGTTCACGAGTTAATTCCATTTTTTGGCCGAGATGAATTTTTTAATTCCCTGTAAATAAAACAATTCACGATTAAATGACAAAATGTTCTGAGTGATGTTACGCTAAAAAATGTCAAACAAGTGATTGAGCGTGTGTGATCGCAGGAATGTACCAAAGCATTAGCCAAAGGGTTTGGGTGATCACGGAGTTTAGATATATATTTAATTCTGCTGTCTTCTACTTCTTTCCTTACCATAGAAATACCAACGTCTTTATGGATATTTTCGTTCCGCATGTACCATGGCGAACACGTGATTGATCTAAGCATTTTTGATTGGAACCTTTGTATTATGTCTATATTAGTTGCACAGGTTGTACCCCACAGTTGAATGCCATACATCCAAATCGGCTTTATGACCGCATTATATAAGATTGTCAAAAAAGTCTTGCGGTATTTTCGGCGCTGAAAGCGCGTAGTTCTAGTTTTACGAGTATTCGTCGCATCGGGTCATGCTATACCTTTTTGGAAAGCTCATTTCACGCGCTAACACGTGTTTGATTGATTGTCGTTTCTTTTAAGTCATTCGTGAGTTATAGCGTCGCAAACATGGAGCAAAATAAAGAGAAAATACGGCATATTTTACAGTACTACTACGATAAAGGCAAAAATGCATCTCAAGCCGCCAATAAAATTTGTGCAGTTTATGGACCCGATACAGTTTCCATTTCCACCGCACAACGATGGTTTCAACGTTTTCGTTCTGGTGTAGAGGTAGTCGAAGATGCGCCACGCTCCGGAAGGTCTGTCGTCGAAAATTGCGATAAAATCGCTGAATTGTTCGAAAGAGACCGGCATAGTAGTCATCAAACCGTTATAAACCATTTGAAGAAACTTGGAGTCACTTAGAAGCTCGATGTATGGGTGCCACACGAATTTATTCAATAAAAATACCGCAAGACTTTTTTGCCTACTCAGTCCGAAGTAGCATCTGTTGGCGAGAGTTATCCTGCGTTGGATTTCGAAACTGATTTTGCTGTTGGTGCTAATACTGGTTCCAATATAGACGAAATTATGTACGACTTCGAAGTTATGACTGTCAACAGTAAGGTGGAAGCCAAACAGATATTTCGTCTTGCCCTCGTTCACTACCAGACCCATTTGCTTCACTTCCTTATCCGGTCTGGAAAAAGCGGAACTAACGGCGTGGATGTTGAGGCCAGGATAGAAAAATCATCGGCGTACGTCAGCAGCTGTACGCTCTTATAGAATATTGTAACTGCTGGATTAAGCTCGAATTTTTTCCAATAGAAGAAAAAGTCGTACGAAGGTATCGAATGAAGTTAATTATTTTTTGTTTAATATTTCACATATGTATGTGTATGTATATTGCAGGTACTAAGAAGGAAATAGACGTGTGGTCTGATTTTGCTCAATTTTCTTCCTTTTATGATATTTCCATAAGCTTTTAGATGGTGTTCATGCCTTACATATTTGTATTTTTTATATGTGCATACAATATATAAATATAAAAGAATCGTTTCTGGCCACCTCCAAGTGAATGGTGATCAGAGAACTTTCCTCACTTGCGTGAACTTCTACACATGACTCCATCCTCCATACAAAATAAATATTGATGAGTAGTTAAACATTTTGCGTTTTATTTACAATTTCCGGGTACTTTTTTGTCACAATTTATGAATTGAAGTGCGAGGAATGGTGATGTTTTTCTGAGTTTCTTAAGTTCTTTACAAACAAGTGCGACTTTAAACCAACAAAGCCAGCCTAATTTTTCACATCGACAAATACTCGTATGTACATATAGTACATATGTATTTACTTTTTAATGCGTGTTTTTCTGTTCCAAACACATTTATGAGACAATTTGTAGCTATTTTATTCGAATATTTATTAGTTTACTTAGAAACATACATATATATTATATACTTTTACTTGAGTCATATATGAGCCGATTTGTAGTTGTCATTCACTAAACCACAGGGATGACTGAATTCCTGATAACCAGAATGTGCCCAAATGTTGCAAACTGTGAAGTAAAAGAATATATTATTTTTTTATTACTAGTATATGTTATTATAGTTAGAGCTTACTTCGCTTGGTGCCTTTGACTACAGGGCAGCCGGCATGTAGAGTACGTTTGTCGAGATCCAGAGACTTATGCAAGTTACGCCACATAACCATCGAACCCTTAACGGGTTTTGCATAAACATTCAAGAGGGGGAATACGGTATAACCGCCCATCTCGACGTCAGAAGCCTACAATAGTCACAATTTTTAAAAAGATTCATCAAAGCAGATAGTGCATAATTGATCATACAAAGAATAAATGTGTTGCTATGCGATTTCCAATCCACGGGAGCTCTTCTGCAGAGCGATCCTGAAATGAGTCGAAAGAATTAAAACATTGAGCAAAAAACTTCGTTTTTAATCAACTTTTCTGTACATACATCTACGTCGAAATAGTCGCGGTGCGGATCTTATTGTCCGCCGATGCCATAATTGGCCACCTGCAAATATTCTGCATTGGTTAAGTTGAAACCAGTTATAGCCGATACCATACGATAGATGTATTTTGTAGTTGAACTATCATATGATAGCCAGGCTTGTTGACTGACGCGTTCATCACGAACTAAATGTATATTTGCACCTCCAACACATGAACGCTTCATATGTGCTTCGGTCTGTTCAAGTAAATCGTCAAGATGTTTATCGCTTAGCAGTCCATGATACACGACAATTTCGGGATCTGCAAGCAATTCTTCTTTTCGCAAGGGTGCCAATATAAATAGCGGATGATTTCGAGTCTCTAATGTGCACTTGAGTTGATGCAGTTCTTTTTGTTCCACTTGTTTACCTTGACACAAACGTGAGTAGTTCGCAAACCATTCCTGATTTTGCAAAATACTGAAACTTTCGGAATCGGTATGATTTTGTGGTGCTTTAGTATGTTTATAAGCTAGCAGATCTTTGAAAACGTGTTCTGGATTTATTTCTAAGATTTGGTTAAGGTAAACCTGCATGTCGTCTTGTTGACCCAACTCATAGTTGGCGAGTGTTAAATATTCCAATGTTTCGATTAATATCTTCTTTGCTTTCGCATCTTGCGCGAAATCGGTTGGTTTTTCTTCATTGTTCTTGCTTTTTTCGTTATCACTTTCATCAATTATATTACCTTCCTCATCCAATTCGTAAAATACCAAGTGTTCGTCGTTATCATTTTCATTGTTATCGTCAAAATCGTCAGGATTACTTTGCAGATTTGAAAACATTTCATTTATTTCATTTTCTGCTTGCATAAGATTGTCCTCTGGGTACTCTTCACCACCAAAATCTTTTCCTGTAGTCTTACTGCTCGCTTTTTCACCACTCTTCAGCAGCTTTAATACTAACTGCAGCCATTCTTGTGCTAAAAGATATTCCTTAGCTTCGAAAAGATTGCTTCCGATTTCAAAGCACTCGGTTATAGAAAGTTCCGAACTAAAGATATTTCGAGATATTAACTTTGTTGTGGACAAACTTCTCTTTCCGAATTTACTTACCCATAATTAACGCCATTGATAACACCATCTGCCAAATCAGTCGCACTTAAATTATACATGACCTGCAGACGCCCTAAACCTTTAGCCGCACCGCGTAGTTCACTTATGTCGGGAAAAGATGTTTCCGAAGTCAACGATGTAAGGTTTTCCTTGAGTGCTAGGTTTCGGAAAATATATGTATTTTAAGCTAATTAAGTTGCTAGTATGAATGGAAAAGCTTATTAATTTATGACAAAAAAAGATAGTCAATCCAAAATCCAATTTCGGTGCAATATTAAGAGTCATGTCATCAACTATATTAAGGGTGTTTTTTACTGTCTCTAAATTTCGACAATTAGCGATATTGGTTCCAATATATGTGACCTGGTCTACGAAAAGGCCGGAAGTGTCAAAAAATCAATTTTTTTTTCAATTTTTTTTTTTCGCACGTCAGCTCCCTTTTCGTAGACCAGGTCACATATTATATATGTAAATAATTCGATAGTTTTCTAAATTAATGAGTTTTTTGAAACAGCTATTGTGATGAAACCAATTACAGGAACTATTTTTCGTCGAGCACTCACCTTTCAGACCTTTGTTATACCCCACATTTTCTGTTATTATAGTCCAGTCAACTACAATGCGTTTAATTAATTTGTATGCATTCAGAGGGTTACCCAGATATTCTTCTGGAGCCTCCAGCGCCACTGCATGCTTCTCCTTTACTCTCTCTATGAAACTGAAACAGATACAATACCGTTAGTTATGCAATACGGCTGGTCTTATGTAGTAATAACTTTGCACGCACTCGCGATAGACAGCAAATTCCTCCGCCTGAGAATCCAGCAAATTCCTAAACCACTGTATTAAATCTTCCTCTGCGATTGCCAGCACTGGTATGCTGTCGGTTGATGAGAAGTACTCAGCTTGACACGTGACAGTCCACAGTGCGATGAAGAGCAGCGGAAGGTAGCAGTGAAGAATTGTGTCTATTTTACTTTTAACTTTAGGCTTCGCTTTGGTAATAATTCGAAGTTGTGTTTGTGAAGTCATTCTTCTGAATTTCTTTACTCGTCTTATGGATGTTTCAGTTCTTGACGCTGCCAGTACTGTTCTTTAAATGAGAAGGTATTTTTCACTAATAGTTATGACGATCAGGAAAGTGTGGCTCAGAGCAAGTCGTTTACACGACGGTTATGTGTAGTTGTTTTTTAAGTTTACTTATGTTACATACACTTCCATTTACTATGAGTATGGAGAAGTGTTACGGAAATAAGGTGTTTATCGATATGGACATATGTCACAAATATATATGTATGTACATATGTATGTATGTATATTATTTAGAAATTTTTTTCAAAATTTCCATATAAGTGAATACACATATACGTATGTAGTTTTTGAAAGCTGTCAGGCATTGTTTACTTTGTCTGTTTTATAAATGCTGAATTTTGTATGAACTCAATATTTGGAGTGAAGTAAATGACGTAAACAAAACACAAATGTGTCTAGCGTGAAATAGACAAATAACTAATGTTACTTCAAATCTTCAAGTATGTAGTATATAAGTATGTACTTATATATATGAATTTATATCTTCAATAATGAGTATAATAGTTGACCTATTTTATTTTGTGTTAAATAATATTGTTATGAAAACTAATTCCCATTTGCTTAATTGTAAAGGTTGCAAACCCCTTTTAAGATGGAATGGTGGCACTAATTTCAATTTCTAAGCAATTTCATCAGAATCCATGATACCTAGTACACTTTTTATGGGTTTTAATGCTAATTCCGAGAACTATCACATTTCATAACTGCACTAAATAATTTTTCAAAAAAAAAAAAAAAAAATATTATACTTAAGAAATTCAAAGAGGATGATTGAAATGGTTCATAGAATACATATTAAAATTTTTTTCACATCATTAAAACAAGCGGTAAAATCCGAACTGAAACAAAGGCCAAAACGCCGCTTAGAATACCATTACAATACTTCATTTCACAATATTTAATACTAGCATCAATAAATTTATTACATCAGAAACAAAAATATTTCGAATCGAACTAGGCACATCTCATTACTCTAATATCAACTTTTTTTTCGAAAATTGGTGTAACTTAACTAACTTCTCAATTATTCCCAACATAACATAGCTATCTCGGTCCCTCAAGTTGACTTTATGTCGTAAATGTACCGTATGAGTTTCGAATGCGAATTTAAATCGGCACTATGGGGTCGCAGATCAGTTCTATAAAGAACCTCTAGGTCTATGTATGGCGTGAAAGCTATCCAATGTAATCTATCCTATTTTATATATACATTGAATATTATATTTTCTTTCCCATTTGGGCTTAAAGTTCGTGCCTAAAGTGTACTATATAACAAGAACAAAGTGCTAAAGTAAATCATACAGTACTCTTAAGCAAAACTCCGCCACTGCAAGAAATAAGAAGAAGGTCGTTTCCTTAAACGTCTAAGCATGTCAAACCGACTTAAAACTGCATGATAAAGGAAGATCTAAAGAGCAACTGCGTCCGTCCAATCGAATGAAATCGAAATGAGCAAACGCACTGTCGACTAACGCCTACGGGGCTAAATTTAATGAGCGCCGGCCAAGAAAAAAATCATTTTGACCTTTAAAATGCGTCAAATAAGGCTACAATGAGCTAAAATACATAGATTTTTGTCCTTAAATAATTGGATGTTTATAATGAATCCAAAATAAAACTTTTCGGTTCGCATGTCATGTCTTACTTGCGACGTGAAGTCGTCGAACGGTTCAAAAAATGAAAACCTAAGGCAGACCGTCCAGTGAGAAAGATTCGGAATGTTCTGGGAATGCTTTTTTATATGGGTCGAAGATTCAATACTAATTGACAAAACTGTAAGTCCGGAAAAGTGTCAACAATCTTTAGATCATATTACTTTACTATTCATTACTGTTTTCGCACGCCAAAAGTGCTATCTCTCCGAACTATTTTGTTCCTTCACTTCGTGTAAAAATGTTAAGCTACATTTCTTTTTTTTCTTTTCTTTTTATTTTGTTTAGTTATTACATAAAAGATGATCTAATTCACGATGACTTTTTTTGTAACAAAATATTTGGGGAATGTATTGATAGCTCGTTTTTACTGGTCAGACAATAGCTACTTCCAAAGTTAAAGTGACAAAAAGTAAGCTAAAACTTTAGAAAAGCTTAATTAAATTTAGGAAAATGTGCGATATTATTCATGTAAATTTTGAAACAATCCAAAATATAGTGGATCTAATGCCAAAACTTGAAATATTAAAAAAAATGTTTATGTTTCATTTTTAAATTATCGCAAATTTTATTGTAATATAATTTTTTCAAGATAGAAAAAACTGGTAGTTAGGGTTAGTTATTGTAATCATTCGATTAGTTTATAAAAATTTTTCATCAAACTTAAATATTTTCTATGAAAATTGCAACTGAGAACTTTTAAGTTCACAGAATTTAGCTTCCGTTGATTAGAAAACAATCCTTCTGACTTCTGTTGAACTTTTTAGCGGTTTCAATAAATTTCAAGTGATGATTGGTCGATCCGATCTTAGTATATCCATAGGTTCTTATTTTATGCACAGGCAATGCAACTCAATTTGTGGATCCCAATTTTACTCGAGCGAATAAACTGAGGGGGTTTAGTTTCGCAGCGTTCTTCGAGTTCTATGCTCCGACAACAGCAATATTCAGTTGAATTAAAAGCCGTAATACATAGGTGGTCATGTTATAAGTGAAATGCACTTTAGGTACCAAAATGACATTGATGTTTTTTAAGTAAATATGAAACAAGTGTGACTCCTAACAAACAAAACCCGGTCTAATTTTTAACACCAAGATTTACATATATATTTAGTTTTAAATATGCATTTTCTGTTCTCTTATGTGTAGAAAATTAATAAATAACAAGTAAGGAAGGGCTAAGTTCGGGTGTCACCGAACATTTTGTACTCTCGCACGATAAAGTGATAATCGAGATTTCATTATCCGTCATTTACATATTTTTTTATTTTGCTGTAAAATTAATTAGATTAGATCAATTTGTGTACTTTGAGTATTGAATTGTATTTTCATTTATATGTATGTACATATTATACAGAGAATTCATCAGATGGAATTCACCCATATTTCGTACATGTCATCAGCGTGTTAAGAAAATATTATATACCGAATTTCATTGAAATCGGTAGAGTAGTTGCTGAGATATGGTTTTTGGTCTGTAAGTGGGCGACGCCACGCCCATTTTCAATTTTTAAAAAAAGCCTGGGTGTAGCTTCCTTTTGCCATTTCTTCCGTAAAATTTAGAGTTTCTGACGTTTTTTGTTAGTCGGTTAACACACTTTTAGTGATTTTCAACGTAACCTTTGTATGGGAGGTGGGCGTGGTTATTATGCGATTTCTTCCATTTTTGAACTGTATATGGAAATGCCTGAAGTAAACGACTCTATAGAGTTTGGTTGACATAGCCATAGTAGTTTCCGAGATATGTACAAAAATCTTAGTAGGGGGCGGGGCCACGCTCACTTTTCCAAAAAAATTACCTCAAAATATGCCCCTTCCTAATGCAATCCTTTGTACCAAATTTCACTTTAATATCTTTATTTATGGCTTAGTTATGACACTTTATAGGTTTTCGGTTTCCGCCATTTTGTGGGCGTGGCAGTGGGCCGATTTTGCCCATCTTCGAACTTAACCTTCTTATGGAGCCAAGAAATACGTGTTCCAAGTTTCATCATGATATCTCAATTTTTACTCAATTTACAGCTTGCACGGACGGACGGACAGACAGACATCCGGATTTCAACTTTACTCGTCACCCTGATCACTTTGGTATATATAACCCTATATCTGACTCATTTAGTTTTAGGACTTACAAACAACCGTTATGTGAACAAAACTATAATACTCTCTTTAGCAACTTTGTTGCGAGAGTATAAAAGGGTTCTGGCATATATAATGGGTGATCCAAGTAGAGGTAATTTTTTCAATAGCCTGTTTACAGATCACGCGTGAGGTGTGCCATGCTGTTATGCCATTTTTCTTCAAAATTGTTTGGCATTTCATCATGGAAGACATATGTGTTACAAATCGTTCAACTTTATTAATAAAATTTACGTTCTTTAAAGAATGTGTTTCGCGCGCTTCGCTCACTTATGATCAACATTGTGAGCCTGCTGAGCGTACTATTCGTAACATCATCTGGAGACCCAGCATTCGTTATTGGATAATATTTGATTAAATAGACCACGTCTAGCACGTACTGAAAAAAATATAGTATAGCAGCCGTAGTTGAGAGTGTACAAGAAGAATCGACTCTCCAATTCGACGCTGTCTGCAGCAAATCGGACTGACGTATGGAACGACTTTTTACTTCGAGATTTTAAATTGCTAGCAAACAAAATACAGCTTGTGCAAGAACTGAAGCCTCTCAACCTTCTCAACCTTAAATTTCCAAGAAAACCCGACGTTTTCGAGCCAAATTTAGTTCAGCAATGTGGCATTCTGGCTCAATAGGTATGTAAACAAGCAAAAATGCCGCATTTGGGCCGAAGAGCAACCTGAGGAGATTCAAATGCTGCCATTTCATCCAAAAAAAAGCAATGGTTTGGTTTATTGGTTTGTGGGCTGGTGCAATCATCGGCCCATATTTCTTCAAAAGTATTGCCGGTGAGAACGAAACCGTAAATGACGACCGTCATCACGTCATGATAACCAATTATTTAATGCCTGAAATGGCAGCTCATGATCTCGGCGACACTTGATTTCATCAAGACGGCACCACTTCCCACACAAGGCATCAATCAATGGATTTACTGAGAAAACACTTCGATGTGCGGATAATTTCACGTTTTGGGCCGGTCGATAGTTCATCAAGATTGTGTGATGTCACACCGTTAGAATTTTTCTTGTAGGGATATGTAAAGTCTAAAAACTATGCCAGTTACCAGTCAAACTGCTCGAACAAGTCATCGACAATTTAACTCAACGGATGGACCATCTGAGACGTAGCCGCGGCCAACATTTGAAAGAAATAAGCTTCAAAAAATAAGTGCCAAAGAATGTTCTTTCGAATGATAATAAATATTCCCCATTAAATTTGAAGTTTCTGTGTTTTTTCTTTGAAAAAATTAGGGAACCTCGAAATGGATCAACCTTTATTACACAATGTATACATATTTTATGGATTTATTTATTAGCTGACTTAGATAAAAATGTGAATTATTAAAACTTAACTACAATATACCATATACATATATAGTATATATAATATATGTAATATATTTAATTTCTATTTCTATTTTACATAAGCCGATTTGTAGTTGTCACGCACTAAACCACAGGGATGACTGAATTCCTGATAACCAGAACGCACCCAAATGTTGCAAACTGTGAAGTTAAGGAATATGTTATTTATTTGTTTCTAATATGTAACTGTTATTAGTTAGAGCTTACTTCGCTTGGTGCCTTTGACTACAGGGCAGCCGGCATGCAACGTACGTCTGTCGGGATCCAGAGACTTATGCAAGTTACGCCACATAACCATCGAACCCTTAACGGGTTTTGCGTAAACATTCAAGAGAGGAAACACGGTGTAACCGCCCTGCTCGACGTCAGAAGCCTACAATAGTCACAATTTTTAAAAAGTTTCATCTAAGCAGACAGTGCATAATTGATCATACAAAGAATAAATGTGTTGCAATGCGATTTCCAATCCAGGGAGATTTAGCTTTATGATCCTGTTCAAATGAATTGTTAAAATGAAATCAAATTAATCAAGCACTTGGGATTTTCAATTATTTTTGGTTTACATACAAAGTTGTCGAAAAAGTCGTGATGTGGATCGTATTGTCCGCCGATGCCATAATTGGCCACCTGCATATCTTCGGCATTTGATAAGTCGAAACCACTTATTGCCGATACCGTACGATAGATGTATTTTAGCGTTGGACTGTGATACGTTAGCCAAGTTTGTTGGCTGACGCGCACATCGCGAACCGTATATTCATCTACACCGCCAACACGTGAACGCACCATATGTGCTTCGGACTGTTCAAGTATGTCGTCAATATGTTTATCGCTTAGCAGTCCATGGTACATGACAATTTCGGGATCAGCATGTAATTCTTCTTTTCGCAAAGGCGCCAATATGAATAGTGGGTGATTTCGAGTCTCTAATGTGCACTTGAGTTGATGCAGTTCTTTTTGCTCCACTTGTTCACCTTGACACAAGCGTGAGTAGTTCGCAAACCATTCGTAACGCTGCAAATCAATCAAGCTGTCGAAAGCGGCGCTATTTTGTGATTCTTTTATATTCATAAAAAGTAGCAGATCTTTAAAGGCATGTTCCGGATTTACATCTAAAATTTCATTAATGTAAATCTCCATTTCCTTTCGTTCGCCCAACTCAAAACTGGTAAGTGCTAAATATTCTAGTGTTTCGTTTAACAATTTGTTGGCGACAGAATCTTGATCGAATGCAGACGTTTCGTTTTTGAGGTTGTCACTTCTTTCGATATCAGTTTGATTCACAATGTTGCCATTTTTGTCCCAATCGTACAATACCACAGGAGCAAATACACCATATCGTGGTTCATAAATAAGATCTTCCATCCCATCATCTTCGTCGTCGGCGTCATCGTAATCATCCTCTACTCCTTCATTGTCATATTCGTTGTCATATTCTGCTCCATTTCTGCTCATCTCTGCGTCAACAGCCTCTTTGGTTTGTTGTGTTGTATCTTCTATTCCACTCACTTCATTTGCTTCTGGCTCTGTGATCTCTTCACCGTCAAAATCATCGTCAAAATCACTTCCTGAAGTCTTAATTCTCGCAATTTCACCTTTATAAATCAGTTTCAATACTAACTGGAACCATTCTTTTGCCAAAGGATATTCTTTAGCTTCGAAAAGATTGCTTGCGATTTCAAAACATTCGGGTGCAGAGAGTTCCGAACTTGAGAAATGAGGAGATGTCAACTTTGTAATTCCATAATTTATGTTTTATATTTCGCTCACCCATAATATACGCCATTGATAACACCCTCAGCCAAGTCAGGCGTTTTTAAATTATACATGGTCTGTAGGCGACCCAAACCCTTGGCCGCACCGCGTAGTTCACTTATGTCAGGGAGAGACATTGCCGAAGTCAACGACGTCAGGTTTGCCTTAAGTGCTACGTTTTGAAAAACATATATTTATAAGCTAGTATGAATGGAAAGTTTAATAAATATTTGATAGAGAATGCAGTCATCAACGCTACGTGGCGTCAATTAACCATTTGCGAGTGCAGGGAGAGAGTTCAAAAAATACTGCGCACTCACCTTGCAGAGCTGTACTGTTCCGCACATTTCCCGCTATTGTAGCCCAGTCCACTACAGTTCGTTTAATTAATTTGTAAGCATTTATAGGGTTACCGAGATATGCCTCTGGATCCTCCAGTGCCAATTCATGCTCCTCCTTTACTCTTTCTAAGAAACTGAAATTAACATAATTTGTACAATGCAGTTACTTAACTGATACGGCTGGTCTTAGTAATAGCTTTGCACCAACTTGCGATAAACAGCAAAATCCTGCTCCTGAGAATCGAGAAAATTCCTATACCACTCTATTAAATCTTCCTCTGCGATTGCCAGCACTGGTATGCTGTCGATGGATGAGAAGTACTCAGCTTGACAGGTGACAGTACAAAGTGTGATGAAGACTAGAGCAAGGTGGCAGTGAAGTGTTGGTCCTATTTTACCGTTAAGGTTGAGTTTTCGTTTGGTTACAATTTGAAGTTGCGCTTGCGAAGTCATTCTTCAGACTTTCTGCACTAGTCTGTTGGCGGTTTTAGTTCTTGTCACTTTCAATACTGTTCTGGAAATGAGAAGTGAAATATTTTCACGAGTTGGGATGTGTCGATTAGGGAAGCGTAGCTCAGAGTAAGTCGTTCACACCACAGTTATGTACAGGTGTTTTAGTTTGTTTAAGACCGGTGTACATATATACATATGTACATACATACATACACATAATAAACTGTTTTATACTTTATAGCGGCAGCCATCTTATGTGTCGATATGCACTTATCTAAATACAATTTATATATTTTATTTTTGTGAATCACATACATAAGTATTTTAAATTTATACGAGAGTTTACCTCCTGCAAATAAAATGTGTATACATTTACATAAGTACATATTTATATGTATGTGCATATATATTTTTGAGAATAATTAAGCACTGTTTAGTTTATCTGTTATCTGATTGTTTAATTTAGAATGGAATCAATATTTAGACTCAAATATTTGATTATTCTATGAGGTATACGAGGTGTGTTCAAATACACACAAACAGTTTTCTTCGATTGCAGGGGCGTGGTGCATCAAGAGTTCTTGAGAATATTACCTGGAAGTTATGCGCAATTTGCGCGAAGCAATCCGCCAGAAACGCCCGGATTTGTGGAAGAACAAAAATTGGCTTTTGCACAACGATAACGCCCCTGCTCACACACATCGTTGCTTGTGCGCGACTTTTTGGCCAAAAATAACACACTAATGATGCCGCAGCCATCGTATTCCCCAGATCTGGCCGCCTGTGACTTTTTCTTGTTCCCTAAACTGAAGCGGCCCATGAAAGGACGACGTTACGCTTCTCTTGACGAGATAAAGACGGCATCGAAGGAGGAGCTGAAGAAGATAAAAAAAAAATGATTTTTTAAAGTGCTTCGAAGATTGGAAAAACCGTTGGCACAAGTGTATAATATCTCATAGGGATTACTTTGAAGGGGACAAAATAGATATTCATGAATAAATAAATAATTTTTGAAAAAACACAAAATTCACGATACTTTTTGAACACACCTCGTATACTTATGTCTACTATGGCTTTTGCCCACTACTTTATTTAAATTTCGCGCGAATCATTAGTGTTCGGGGATTTTTACGCTGAGTGATATTATTCAAAAAAAAGTTCCATTAAATTTTGTGTGCTGAATCAAATTTTTTGATACTAAAACCTGCATAAAGTTGGAAAAGGACTTTGGTGATAATTGTTTGTCGCGAGCAAGAGATTAGTACTAATTATTCAAAGAGGGTCGAAAGCGCGTTGACAATGAACCACATCCAGGACAGCCATTAACATCAACCGATGATCAACACTTCAATAAAATAAAGGAACTGGTGCTTGAGAATCGACGATTAACAGTCAGAAATCTTACAGACTTCGTTGGAATATCGGAAGGATAAGTGAAAAAAATCATTTCGGCCTAAGAAAAGTGCAAGCATGTATGCTTCCAAACTCACTAAATTTTTTCGAAAGACAGCGTTGTGTTAGTTAGCGTCTGTAAAGGAATGATTTTCGACTACCAGAATGTCATGAGACGTATTATTATTGGCGATGAGTCTTGGATCTATGCTTAAGACCTGGAAACAGACGATCAATCGGCCGACTATCGAAGCAAAGGTGAGCCGAAGCCGAAAAAACCGAGTCAAAGCAGGCCAAAAATCAACGTTATGTTAACAGTTTTCGTCGATTGTCGAGTCGTGGTGCACTCCGTATTCCTTTCGACTGGCTAAACTGTCAACAAGAGGCTGGAATTATTGACCCACAATTATTGGTCTTTGCACGACGTTCAATCACCGTCGCATACTGCATTGATTCTTCGTGAGTTTTCCCCCAAATTTTCAAGCAATATCGTGCCGCAACTACCGTATTCACCTTATTTAGCTCCGTGTAACTTCTGGCTATTAAGCAAACTCAAACGGGAAAACCGGAATTGGATTTTAACAACTGTTTTGAGAATCGGAGAAAACGTTGGAATAAGTTTATTGAAGGCAAGGAGGATTACTTTGAGTGGGACGACATAGATTTTGAAGATTAAACTAAGAACTTTAAAATTATGAACAAAGTCTTACTATTTTTTGCCCACAATCTAGTTCTTTATTATGTGGATAAATAATAATAATTTTTCAATTTACTTAGTGGTATTTTACTAAATAAATAAAATGTGTGAAATACAATAAGATGTGCGTGTACAATGCTCTCTCAAAAACTTACACAGTTATTTGAATTTCTTATCTTTTCTTCTTTACGTTATTCACGGCTTTAAAGTCGGTTGTCAAGATTTCGAATTACTCAACCGATCTTAAAAAATTTTATAGGTCCTCGTTTCCTTTTATTGTTTTTTCATGCGTTCAATATCTAGTTTATGGTTTCACGTCGTAAACTGCGCGCGTCGAAGGATTTGGAGAATTATTTTTTTTTTAGGTTGGTAGTACTGTCAGTCACATTTATGTCAAATTTCATGGCAATAATATTCATTAGTGTTTGAGATACGTGTCGTTTTGTGAGCTGCTAAAAGTGAGTTTTTCGTTTTTTGCGATGTCGAAAGTTGTTGAGCAAAGAATTTGCATTAAATTTTGTTTACGGAATCAATTTTCTGCTGCGGATACGTTGAGGATGGTGCAAAAAGCCTTTGGTGATGAGGCCATGTCTAAAAAAAATGTTTACAAGTGGTATAGTGAGTTGCAAGCCGGCCGTGAACGTATCGAAGACGAATAGCGTCCAGGGGGACCATCAACCTCAACCGACGAAGCTCACGTTCAACAAATCAAAGATTTGGAGCTGAAAAACCATCGATTAACAATTAGAGACCTTGCTGATGAAGTTGGCATATCGAAAGGATCAGTCAATACCATTTTGAAGGATGTTTTGGGCCTCAAGCGCGTCAAATCTCGACTGGTACCGAAAACATTGAATTTTTTGGAAAAAGGCGTCGCGTTGAAATGTGTGAAACGATGCTTTCCGACTACCAGGGTGTCATGAAATGCATTATAACTGGCGATGAGACTTAGATCTATGCTTACGTCGTGGTGTTGTGCATTGTGAATTCCGTCCAACCGGTCAAACAGTCAACAAGGAATATTATTTGAACGTTATGCGTCGTGTGCGTAATGCTATCCGCCTAAAAAAGCCGGAATTGTGGAAAGACAATTTTTGGTTTTTACACCACGATAATGCACCATCCCACACTGCCCTCGTAATTCGTAATCATTTCGCCAAAAACTCAACCCATATCGTTCCGCAACCACCGTATTCACCTGATCTGGCGCCGTGCGACTTCTGGCTGTTCACCAAGCTCAAAAGACCGCTCCGGGGACACCGTTTTTATACGATAGAGGAGATTCAAGCCGCAGCGAAGAAGGAACTGAAGGGCATTCCGAAAAGTGACTACAACCAGTGTTTCGAAGATTGGAAAATCCGTTTGCATAAGTGCATTGCATCGGGAGGGGATTACTTTGAAGGGGATGAAATTGATTTGGAAGAATAAAGAATTTTCAAAATAAAAATGGTTAGGTCAGATCCATTTAACTTGGGCGAAATACTAATACGTTAGAAGTCTTTTGTCCAATTATTATTTTGTTTACGTCCAAAGGAATTTAATTTTATGGCTGCGAATTTTTCAATAAATTCAAAGTCAGGATTGGGCTTGATCTATTTGTAAGGTAGTCTCTGTTGGTTGTACAGAAACAAAACTTTTCTTTCCCTGCTTTTTTTGAGTTCAAAGCTCCGACAACAGCAAGTTTTAGGTATATAAGGTATAAAAAATACTGACCCTGCCGAAATTATAAACTTCCTTATTAGAGAAGTGAAATGTAAATATAATGTTCTGCAAATGGAAATGCTCGCTCAATTTAAACCAAAGCCGTTTCGCTTATATGTAATAAATACATTTCGAGATGTTACATTGTCTGCAAAGATCGACCGACTAGAAAAACATTTTTCTGGAACTGTTGATTAGATAGAACTTATGTGATGCAACGCTTCTGTTACTTACAAGTATACTTACATATATCACTCCAAAATCGTACAGTAAAAAAAGTGTATTTTAAAACATTTCTAATTCATTCTATATTTACATAATTTATAAAATTTCATATGAAAACTAAATACATACATACACATGTAAGTAGAATAAAAAAAGTACTTAACAATTAAGCATCTAAATTCACTAAATTTACGTGCAGTCCGGATAGCACTCCGGAAATTTTCGGCATTTATAAAATGGCATATCGAATTTCTCGGATGAATCCTTTCATATTGTCTAAATACATCCCTGCTGGTGAATGGTGAATATTTTTTGAATGCCGCGTTCAATTTAAATTCGAATTTTCTAACGAGTTCATTGCACACAATTTTCGGCAGAGATTCTAAAATGGTTTTAAACAAGTTCAATGTGTATAAGAAAATAAAGCTGAACCATAGAGCTTGTAAAATAAGTTAGTATGTTTAGAAATTGTCAGCTAAGTCCAAGTACAAGTACTGATAACAAGTCCAATCAATCCACTGATTTAAGCTTCTATTGTTGTTTTGTATATTTTTTTAATTTGCACTAGATTGCAAATTCGCCATGATCAGGTTCAAGTCCACAAGGGCGACGGAACTCTTGATTTCGTTCATGTATCCATTTGTTGGAAACTGAAAAATATTTATTTATATTATATTTATTGAAATATATTAATTTCATTGTAAATTAATATACAAGGTACTTTTCAAAGTAAACAGGACTTTTTGAATCTAGCGCCCCCTGGTGGCGCCATCTATATGTCGACTGGTGCGTTACAGTTTGCTATCCTTATCGATTTTCCAATGAGAATTTCATGACAATTCATAGATTGTGAAGTGAAGTTATTGCGAAAATGAGCTTCGAACAAAGAGCCAACATTAAATTTTGTTTTAAAGTTGTTAAAACTTTTACCGAAACGTTTCAATTGATGAAACAAATGTATGACGATGATTGCCTATCCCGTAGCAGAGTGCACGAGTGGTTTCAACGTTTTCAAAGTGGTCGTGAGGACATCAATGACGATCAACATGTGGGCCAATCAAAATCTGTGATCACCGGAAATCCATCGAAACTATGCGTAAATTCATCAAAAATCAGCCGAAATTATCATTGAAATTCATGGAAATGGAATTCAATATCTCCAAAACATCGATTTATCGCATTTTGATCGAACATTTGGGCTTACGAAAGGTGTGTGCACAGTTTGTTCCGCATAAATTGATTGACGACCAAAAATTGCTCAGAATCTAACATTCGAAGGAGGAATATTTGACTAAAAATCACATTTTAACCATTATCCACTCCCCGTATTCAACTGATATGGCACCTTGCGACTTCTTCCTTTTCGGAAAAATGCATTTGCCCACGAAAGGAAAGCGTTATGCAGACGTAGAGGCCATTCAAAATACTTGCACCGGCATACTGGCGGCCATACCGGCCAACGAGCTAAAACAATCGTTCGACATGCTTTTGAACCGTGCAAAAAGCTGTATTGAAGCAGAAGGAAACCATTTTGAATAAAATAAATTGATTTTGCCAAAAAAAAACATTTATTTTGTTTTTTTTTTTAAGTCCTGTTTACTTTGGAACGCACCTTGCATTGTCATTTTTTCTTACCCCATTTAGAGCCTGTTAGAACGGGGCAGGCGGCATGACGAGTTCTGTAATCGCCTTCACCGGATTTGTGCAAATTGTACCAAAAAGCAGCCGATCCCTTCTTGGGCCACAAAGCAATGCGTATATTTGTGAAGACCGTGGCACCACCTTGTTCCACGTCGCTCATCTGTAATGTATGAAATATAAGGGAAATAAAATAAATATTAAGTTATGTGTGTGCTGGTTCAAAGCATATTCGAAACCTAACCGAATGTGTGGTAAAGAACCAGATTTCGTTCGATCCCCAAACCGCTAGAAGAAATGTAAAGAGAGATGGTTGACAAAACAATGGAAAGACTATTTACCATTAGCGAAGAATGGGTGTCGGTTTATATATTTATATTCCTTGAATAGCATACATACATATATGTAGATAAAGGGATTTTCATGTTTCAACAAGGGATCTTTCTGTATTGCGCTACAATAATTATCCGCTTTCGTAAAAACATACCCAACTGGAGCCTGTTTGAAGTGTAGGTTTATTAGCCCCTTATTCACTTATCGAAACCGACATACCTATGCCTCTCCTCTTGTTGTTACTTCATATGCTCTCGCAAAGCTCTTTTTTAGACACAAGATAGACGAAATTATCTACAACTTCAAAGTTATGACTGTCAACAGTGACTGTCATTACTGCGGAACGGCAGGATTTCCAATGATGATGCGGAGAGGGAGGGATATCTAAGGAGCAGGGTCTTCTAGATGATAGGGTCAGGTATAGGTGGCAAAACCCTTGGGGCAATAGTGCTTACGGTCGAGTGACTTATGAGAACATTCGGGACGTTGGGCTTGTGAGGGTAACCTAGACTTCAGAATCTGTCTCAATCTGTGTTTTCTGCTTACGGGGCATGGTTCTATGAATGCATTTTTGCGTTAGAGACACCTATCTGATAGGTCGGCGTGTTTGTGTAGGGCGCGGGTCGAAGACTAGGTGCATGTAAATGCAGAATACCTGATGTGCTCGGACATTAGGGATCTGAGTGGTATGGGGATTAGCTGGACTGATGGATGCTTAGATGTAAGCGGTGTGATCTCCACTAGTCGGAATGCCAAAAAGTTAAGGTTTTTTGCGCTTCAATTGTTTAGGTGATGAAGGCGTTTAACTGAGAATTAGGTTTAACTTCTTGTGCGAATGGTGTGTGCGTGTAATGAAGTTCAACCCCTGGTTACCAGTCTAGAGCAGTATGGAAGGAGGCCTTGAAGTTCGCTCCAACCTGCTCATGCGGACTGGCCCCTCGGGGAGTATCGTAGTAGTTGTGCTTAAAACCCGAATGCCGGAAGAACTGACACTTTGTCAGTTCAATGTGGAGTTGCATTGTAACCGGGTGCCGGACCCAAAGTACGGAAGGAAGAGGTTTTAGATGGGCCTTGAACCCCACTAAGATGATTAGAGTGTCCATTGCCAATCGGTACTGAAAATAAATGTCATTGATTTGATCCGCTGTGCTTTTGAGCGCCGTGGGTTAAAACTGGATAACAGGAACAACAATGGATATAGGTATTATTATATTAAAAATAAATCTAGCTCAACCTCTCGCATTGGCATACTAAAATAATAAACACGTATCCTTTGTACTTCAAACATACTCACATAGAAAAGCACGGTTGCAATGCGGTTGCCAGTATTGAGCCCTTGGAAAGCGCGAACTTCATCTTTCTGTAAAATATTGCAATTAATTCCTTTCCGAATTATAATTATATTCTACTCTAACGCACCCTCGCAAAATCAAAGTGTGGCTCATAGTGTCCCCCTATGCCATAGTTCACAACTTGTAATTCTTCCGCCACACTCATATCTAGACCCGTCATATCCTCCGTGCGTTGCACAATATTCTCAATGATCTTGTGCTCTTCTGTGCGTAACCAAGCCGATTTACTGATACGATAATTAGCGGTTTCCAATTCACCAGTCACCGAATTCTGTACCGTAGCGCGACGGAAGCGCGGACGTGCCATCTTCTTTATCAACTCAATCTCGTTATCTTGCATGACGTCATGATAGATCACAATGTATGGATCCAAGTAAGCTTCTTCGAGTTTAAGTGGTCCTAAACGCAGGAACGGCACATTATTATTCACATAGCGACAGCGTAATGGTCGCAAATCCGCTGGCGACGGCTTCAATTCGCCACGACAAAGCATTTCGTAAGATTTCCGCTCGTTGAAAGTATATAAGCTGGGATCGCCTTTGCTGATGGGCTGTAATCAAGAAGTGTAGAAAAAGGTTTGTGTAAGCAATTTGTTAGTTTTCTATTGTTAAATCACAAAGTACTCACCAAGTCCGAGACCGGTGTGCTGTCACTGCCATCGTCACCTTTAACTTTACTTTCAGCTTTAAGCTCGGCAATTTCCTTCTCGTAGAACACCTTATTACCACGAGCGCGTTCATGGTCGGGTGTTAATTTCAGCAGTTCATTAGTCATCGTGAGTGCGCTTTCAACGTTACCTGTAATGGGTTAAGAATGAGTGACTTACTGACTTGGTTTATGCCTATAAGTATGCAATGAAAACTTGATAACAAAATATTGCAAGCTATAAAGTGCAGGGTGAACACGACTTAGATTTTGCAGATTTCGAAATTCTCGTAAATTTATAAATTCACAAACAATTTTGATATGCCAATTGGTTTTTGTTTTTGTAGTCGAAATTACTTTCTTTTAAAATCATTATAATTTTTTTTTTTTTTTTTTAAACTCTGAGTTACCTTGTTTGTAGGTGGAAAATGCCAGATATTCCAAAATATCGGCGCGTGTGAAAGTTTGTGTTTGATTTTGTGGTTCCTCTTGTAGGCGTGTCATTGCCTCATTCATCCATAAAACTGTGTGGTAATAATCATGATTGACATAAGATTGGCGACCCAACTCGAAGCAGTCATCTGAAGACATTGCCGTACTAGAGGAAATAGCAAATATGAATGTAAATTACAATAATATAAGTATTTCTATGTGTACAATCCCTTACCTGTACTGTATGCCGTTGAGCATGCCACGTGCCACACTGGACGTATCTAGCTTATAGGTGTCTTGTAAACGCATTAACGCCACTGCCGCACCATTTAAGTCTTCATCTGAGGGAAACTTCAGGACATGTCGATAGTTGGTAATATTAGTGAGGAATTCTGGAAGGTTATCCAAGGCGCAAAGGTTAGTCTACGCATAAGTATTTTAAATTAAAACAAGTTAACCTACCGACGCCTACATCGTGCGCCATTAAATTCTCTACTTGCCGCCAATCGGTGGTCAATCGTTTTGTCAGCAGATATGCGTTAATGGGATTTGAGACGTAGGCCGGCATGTCTGTGGCTGCGTCTTCGTGTTCTCTTTGGTATTCGCCAAGCTTACTGTAAATAAGAAAAATATTTGCGTTATTAAAATAATTGTTTATGTAATGTTAAGTCACATACAAATCTTTTAAAATGGCAAATCGAACGAACAGCTATTATATTGCAAATAGAAATATAATATGTGACCTGGTCTACGAAAAGGGAGCTAACGTGCGAAAACTAGTTTTCTGGGAAACAGCTGTTAAAAATAAACAACTCATTTCGTCAGTTTCTCGTTATCTCATTAATTGTTCTCCTTTCCAGAGGCTTCAAGGACGTCCAGTAAGTGTTGTTTTTGGTCGGAATATTATTATAGTTCATCGTGTAAGTTGCTAGTGTGGAACATTTAAAAAAGTAACACTGAAGAAGTGACGTTTACTCTAATACCGCGCAGCTGCTGTTGTCTTGTTTTCATTCGTCTATCTTTCCGGATGTTCTGTTATCACATTTGTGTAAGTGTTTCTGCTGATTATCGTCTTCGCATTTTGATTCGATTTGCCATCGAAGAAACGAAAGGCAAAAACTAGTGAAGATGTTCTCGAACCAGACGAGGAACCAGGTCCATCTTCCTCAGGATCAACACGTAAAAAGATCTCAAGGAAAAAGACAACAAAGAAAAATACATAAACTACTCAGCATTATTATTTTTGGCCCATAATACGTTTTTCTAGTGTATAATCATGTCCTTTTAGCTTATAATTCAATGTATTTTGTTCATCCCAAAAAAATTATATTTTTTCGTATTTTTACTCTTCTTTCTCTACATTTTTAGGGAACTTTCAAATAAGTTATGACTTTTTGGATTCTATCACGTGAAAAAGCATATCATCTTCCATCCGAATTAACTAAAAAGTGAAAATTGAGTTTTTGACACCTAAGCCCCCTTTCCGTAGACCAGGTCACATATAAAGAGACAATACGATTCTAAATACATATGCACGATTATATCCGTAAATTATTTTGTTTTAAATCAACTAGGTTATATTGTTGCTACTTTCCTGTGCAAAAATTTTTACAGCAGAGCAGGGCTCAAACATAGCGAGATAATTTTTCCTTTCCAAAATACCCAGCATTTTTGGACTGAGATATAACGGGTGATTTTTTTGAGGTTAGGATTTTCATGCATTAGTATTTGACAGATCACGTGGGATTTCAGACATGGTGTCAAAGAGAAAGATGCTCAGTATGCTTTGACATTTCATCATGAATAGACTTGCTAACGAGCAACGCTTGCAAATCATTGAATTTTATTACCAAAATCAGTGTTCGGTTCGAAATGTGTTTCGCGCTTTACGTCCGATGAGCGATGAGGCTCATTTCTGGTTGAATGGCTACGTAAATAAGCAAAATTGCCGCATTTGGGGTGAAGAGCAACCAGAAGCCGTTCAAGAACTGCCCATGCATCCCGAAAAATGCACTGTTTGGTGTGGTTTGTACGCTGGTGGAATTATTGGACCGTATTTTTTCAAAGATGCTGTTGGACGCAACGTTACGGTGAATGGCGATCGCTATCGTTCGATGCTAACAAACTTTTTGTTGCCAAAAATGGAAGAACTGAACTTGGTTGACATGTGGTTTCAACAAGATGGCGCTACATGCCACACAGCTCGCGATTCTATGGCCATTTTGAGGGAAAACTTCGGACAACAATTCATCTCAAGAAATGGACCCGTAAGTTGGCCACCAAGATCATGCGATTTAACGCCTTTAGACTATTTTTTGTGGGGCTACGTCAAGTCTAAAGTCTACAGAAATAAGCCAGCAACTATTCCAGCTTTGGAAGACAACATTTCCGAAGAAATTCGGGCTATTCCGGCCGAAATGCTCGAAAAAGTTGCCCAAAATTGGACTTTCCGAATGGACCACCTAAGACGCAGCCGCGGTCAACATTTAAATGAAATTATCTTCAAAAAGTAAATGTCATGAACCAATCTAACGTTTCAAATAAAGAACCGATGAGATTTTGCAAATTTTATGCGTTTTTTTTAAAAAAAAAGTTATCAAGCTCTTAAAAAATCACCCTTTATGTACATAGATTGCGATAGTTTGGTTCCTTTATATTTTTGAAGTGCGTTTGCCAGAAAAACGCATGCTTTGTGATATCACGAATTATAGAAGGAGTTTTGTCTAAAGTTACTGTTCGTTTATAGCAAATTTTCTAAATTTGGTCGCTTAATGCGGAACAGTCAATTATAATAGAACATAACGAATCATTTGGGGTACTTGTGAAAACCCGAATTGATTTTTTGGTAGAGATGTGAAAACTATAAAAATTTGAATTAAATAAATTTCAGTTGGTTGAGGTTTTATCTTGTAGTTGATTATTTTGAGCGCCTCCAATGGCGGTGACCATCTGTTTTTCTTAAAATCATTATATTTAGGCCACAATTCTAAGTTTTTAATATTTCTAGTTTTACTTTTACTATAGTTGGCAATTACGCTTCAAAATATATATATACAGATTTCCCAAACGCTTTGCCAAAGCCTTTCTGAAACCTTTCAAGTTTAAAACAAAATTTTCAAACTTTTCAGTTATAATACTCTCGCGGAGAGAAAACACTACTACATTTCAAATGAAAATTTTCAGATAGACCTGGTATCTTAACTTTATTACTTTTTTGTCTACATGGTCCAAAAAAAAGACGAATTCAATCAAATTTGAAACAGTCGACTGCGCAACATAAAGTAGACCATTTCAATTGAGTATCTTCAGAGACGCTCTACAGTGTGTATCGATGACGCTATGTGGAGCAGAGTATCGCAGAAGCCATCGCGCACAATAATCGGAACTGTGACGATGTACTTTATGGAAGATTTTGCGAAAGGATCTTGGTTTGCGGGCTTATAAAACCCGTTCGACCTTCCCAAGCGACATCGCTTCGCTCTATGGGCTCTTGAAAATGCTTAATGGGTATCTAAACAAGCAAAATTGACGCATTTGGGACAAAGAGGAACATGAAGAGATTCAAGAGCTGGCATATTCAGAAAAAATAACGGTTTGCTGTGGTTTGTGGACCGGTGGAATCATCGGTCTATGTATATATATATACACATATCTTCAAGAATGTTGCCGGTGAGAACGTAACAATCAATGGCGACCGTTATCGCGCCATGATAACCGACTATTTGATGGGTGAAATAGAAACTCCTGATCTCGGCGACATTTGGTTTCAACAAGACGGCGCTACTTCCCACACTTCACAACAATCAATGGATTTATTGAGAGAACAGTGCCTTGAAATTTCACGATCATTTGATATCACACCATTAAACTTTTTCCTGTGGGAATATGTAAAGTCTATACGAACAATCGATTCAGGCTTTGGAGTCAAAAATGACGCGTGTCATTCGCCAGTTACCAGTCGAAATGCTCGAACGAGTTATCGAAAATTGGATTCAACCAATGGACCATCTGAGATGTAGCCGCGGTCAACATTTGACAGAGATAATATTCAAAAAATAAATGCCAAAGAATGTTCTTTGGAATGATAATAAATATTCCCCATTAAATTAGAAGTTTCTATGTTTCTTCTTTAAAAAATAGTAGGGTACCTCGAAATGGATTACGCTTTATATCATTGGCCCAGCCATAATTTTACAGTCAATCTGTAACGCTATAGAGCGATGATAATTGACTTTTTGTAGAAAATACCATATTAGGCAGTTTATTGCTGAGATACGGCCCCAATCACTGCAAACAATGGGGCAAAATTCGGTATCTCGGCTCTCTCCAGCCAGCCGCGGCGGTCATTTTCCCGAAATCATTTTTAAAACATATTACGAAACCTTTCTTACATTACATTAAAGCTAAATTCTTGGCTATAACATAAAATTATATGAGTTTTATTGCTTTTTGAGAACTTCTTCTTTTTTATTGGCGTAGACACTGCTGACGCAGTTATAGGCGAGTTTACAACAGTTACTAGTCGTTCTTCCTTTTCGCTATTTGGCGTCAATTTGGCGTCAATTGGAGATTCTAAGTGTAGCCAGGTCCTTCTCTAGCTGGTCTTTCCAACGGTGTGGTGGTCTTCCTCTTTCTCTGCTTCTCCCGGCAGGTACTGCGTCGAATAATCTCAGAGCTCAGAGCAGATCTTGTTATAGTCTTGAGAACTACATTAGGAAATGTAACACTTTGGAGTTTATTGATAAACTATGTATTTGTAAAACACGTTTTGTTGATTTCAAAAATCTTTATTAGTATATTGTTTTTTACAAAATTTACATTAATTAAAAATTACTGAGATACTACAAAAACCTGTTGCTTGCTACATACATACATATATACACTTAAATTATTTATATATTATCGGAAACTAATTATAAATACAAATTTAGATACAAGTACATTTTTTAACTTGTGACTTAATCTTTACAATGACTACTAATTAAATTATGCTTAACTATATATAAAACCCTATAACCCTATACAACCATATAACAGCACAACCATTTATGTATATATGTCTGTTTGCATAACTTACGAACTAAAACTGGATTGTGTGTGCCTCTTTCCTCTGTTTATTTCAAAGATATGTAGTTATTTACAGTCTTTTTTCGAACAGTGTAAATGGATGAACAACTTGTTCTACTTATTTTTGGTATTTTAGCCGTGAATATATAATTTTTGCATTACATTTGTGAACTAAACTAAATAAACAACAAATAACTAAATAAAAACTAAGCAATAATGATAAAAATATAAGTTAAATTAAATAAATATTACGCGTTAAATAAGTACTTAAGTGAGTTTTTGTTTTTAATTTTCGTCATTAATTGTCATATAAAAACTTAAGCCACATTAACGCGATTATCTGGTGGCGGTCTGTAGCACCAAAGTGAGCCGATCACGCCTAGGCCGATGAAGAAAATCGTGAACGTGGAGAGACCCAGTATAATGCCGGTGGTGACATCGTGCAGCGGCAGTCCCGGGTAGGGATCCAGCACGAGAATAACCACAAGACAACAGCATTTAAGTAAACTGAAAACCGTTAACAGGATATAACCGGAAATGTAGCTGCGATTCGGCAGCCACTCGCAATGACGCGAACGAAAACCAAGGAAGCCAAGACCGACGCCACTGAAGGCGGACACCAAGCTGTATTGCAGATAAAAGGACTTGCCAAACTAAATTGTGGAAGAAAATGAATTTTTAAGTTAATATGAAGTTCATTCACATCTCAGCTGGGACTTACATGCGCAATCATGTAGATGATGAGCGCCGAATTCATGCTGTTGCTGATCACCATCATGAGCGAGACAATGGCCAGTGTGATTGTTGCATTCGCCACCTTTTGCGGATAGGGCGTAGCGCTGTTGGTGGACTTGCCGTGTATGCTGCTGCAGTCCTCCTCCTCCACTTCCGGATAGACTTTCGATTGATGTGCGGTGATGCGTGGTGTTATGACCGCCATAGTGCGGTCACCTTGCGTCTTCACCGATTCATAGTGTAAACTCTGTGCGGTGCGTTCAACGCGTCGCTCACCAGGCGTATAGTACAATTGTTGTTGGCTGCGATAATGGTATTTGGTACGCTGTTGCTCTGGTTGTTGGTGCTCCGGCACACGTTCCATGGGCGACAAATTGCGTGGTGTTACGCTGCGCGGCAACGGTGTTTTACGTGGCGTCGAAAGTAATTCGTGCAACATTTTCGTAGCCACGGGATTTTTCATGGGCGTACCAGGGTAAGAGGAATTGCCACTGGGTGTGTGCGTCGTTGTCGGCAGTTTCTGTGGTGTTGATGTGCGCATCGTAGTATTTCGCGGTGTTTTCATGGTATTGCTAACAAAGAAGTTCTCGCTGCGATTCAAATCGGGATTGCTCAGGCACGTCTCTTCCTCCTCATCCTCTGCGGCTAACATGTTTTCCTCCTCCTCTTCGGTTGGTATGACCGCATAGCGATGCGCACGTCCATTATGCATTTGTATGATCTCCTGGTTGTCATCGACCAGCTCTTCATTCTCCGCCGTGGGTACCATTTGATAGCGTTGATTGCTGTTCTTATCCACAATCAAAAAGGTTTTACTGCCAAAATCGCTGGAGAAAGCATGTTTAATCTTCGGCGTCAACGCTTGTGGCTGTTTTGCGATCGAGTGTGCTGCTCTGCCACGTTCAAAGACCGGCGGTAAACTCGTGAAAGTCGCCTCGGCGGTTTGACCATGGAATGAGTTGGGTTCCTCGTGAAATGAAGCGGGTTCATCGTCGCTGTGTAAGCGCGCTTCAGAGCCATAACAATCGAGGTGATCCTGAGATTTTGCGTAGCGCCGTAACGTGGTCAGCGGCGCACTTGGACCGGGCACAATGGCGTAACGGTTGTTATTATTCTTATTAACAGCCGCAGGCAAATCCTCTAACGGCACGAGCGCGTAACGGCCGGAACTCGAACGCGTTTCGAAATTTGTTGGCTCGGCTACGGCATTAAAGTTGTTTGTACGCGCAGGCGTTGCAGAAGCTTGGCTTTTTGTGAAATGTTGTTGTGGAATATGTTGCTTCGGGCGTTGCTGTAGCTGCTGCTGTTGTTGTAGTTGGTATTGGTGCGGTTTCGGTGGACGACTTGAGTGTACTTCAGGTATATTCGTTGTCTTCTGGCGTTTTTGCGTGTTAACCGAACGCGTCGACATGCTTCGCTGAAGACGTAGGGGACCAACGCGTGCATTTGTCTGCGCCGTATGACCGCCATAAGAAATATTCAAACTCCGATTGTAGATTGCTTCGACGGGCTGTTGCACCGAATCCAATTCGATGCCATGTGTAGGGTAAAACTCACTGCCCTGACAAAATGCCGGGTTCGTGTAGTTGTGTTGCGACATTTTCGGTTCGGTTATAAGTTCAACGCGTTTAATTTTGTTCTTGCTCGTTTAATTTTATATCTTCTTCAGTAGTTTTAACACAAATTAAAGAAACTTCCTTTTTTAAACGTTTTTTGCACACTTGAAATAAAGAACTGCTCACTAGGGTTTTAAATATGATTCATATTTATCGTAGAATCATACTAATTCTCACTTTCTTGACACCATCAACACTTCTCTTTATTTTGAAACGTTTAATAATATTTTTTCCGAAATTTTCTTGCTTCCACACGCGTCGACTTCTTCTGCACAACTGCTGCAGTCTGAAGAATGTCGGCAAAGTCGGAAGACCAACTGCCAAATGTAGAAGCTACGAATTGCAACCCCGCTTGGGTTCTGTTGGACTAGTGACGTTTGTATGTGTGTGTGATGCGCATGTGTATGTAAGCACTCATGTGTGGCTGAATTGACGACGGCGGCGCGCAGCTCCCCCTCTATAGATCGTGCCACAATACTCAGTGCCGTTGGTGTGGTGATGCGCATGTGTGTCTGCCCTCAGTGTAATAATAATTACGCTAAATAACACTGCGAGACCGAGTCGAACCGCCGATTATCAAAAGTACATACAAACATTTGTGTACTCGCGCACACCAACAAACTCTTTCGGACAATGCCGTGGCATTTGCTTTGGCGCGCGCATATTCGTCTCAATTGGAAACATCTGCTCCTGCAACGGCTGCTTGCTGCCTGCCAGCAGTTAGTTGACGTGCGCCGCCAGTGGCACCAGCTAGGATCGACTCTTGCTGTCTACCAACACAACCAACACAACTCTGCACACACACTCATACATGCATATGTATGTTTGTATGTGTTTACTACAGTGAAATAATTTTCTTAATAAGTTTGTATGTATGCACGTAATAAATATGTTTTTGCTATTGTATGTCAATGACTCGTGCGACACACATAATTCCAGAGGGTAGTTTTTGTGTCCATGCATTTTCTTCTAGCAGTCCCCTCCAGCACTCTTCCACCCCCGGCGCTTGCGTCGCCATGTGTACGCTTTGTTTGCGCAAGCGCAGCCGGCGTTTATAAAAAGCATTTTCATTGTCACCGTTAAAGTTAATGACGTAAGTATATGAGTATGCCTTCGAAAAACGAGTTTTGTAGTAATTGTTTATAAGGTTAGTTGAAGCCTTCGAGCCGGTTAAAATTTTGAGTTTTTATTTGGAAAGTGCTATTTTTAAGTTCTCTGAAGCGTGGGCCCCATTTATACATATCAGTTTAGGAAAGCCCTGCTGCCGGCCGGTGATAACCGGTACTGAGTTATCAGTTATTTGCAAGATCTAAAATGTTTTGACCTCTCTTTGTTGCACTGCTCTATTTTTAAGAACGTTGTTCATGCCAAAAAAAATAAAAATAAAAAAAACGCGTGTTCCAAGTAGAGGTACTTTTTCAATAGCCTTTGTTGACGGATCAGGAGTAAGTCATGTGATATCACATGATCTATTTCCTGTGGGGGTATGTAAAGTCTAAATCATGCGGATAATCCCTCTTCGATTCAGACCTTGGAGCAAAACATCACTCGTAACGCCAGTTACCAGTCGAACGAGTAATCGAAAATTGGACTCAATGGACGTATCATCTGAGATATACCCGCGGTCAACATTTGAAAGAGATAATCTTCAAAAAAGAAATGCCAAAGAATGTTCTTTCGAATCATAATAAATATTCCCTATTAAATAAGAAGGTTCTAAAAAGGTTACTAATATCATTGATATACATATATTCAATAGTTCGAGATACACAACCGAAACTGGCATTGCCCGCTTAAAGAAATTTCTGATATTGTCGATTTGAAAGGGTCTTATGATGCATTATATAGAAGTTTTTTAGGCAACACAACGCACCGGCGTCATCAGCTGTCCAAGTGTGATCCCTGTCAGGATCGACCTCTTAACCTAACTCTCTTAGTCTTGAGAAAAAAGTCAGTCATTGTATTTTAAGGGGGTATTCTAGTCTAGAAATTTAAAAAAATGGAAATTGTATTTTCAAAGTTTAACTATTCAAGAATACGTGTACAAGAGGATTTTTCAAAATTCAAATTATTTTCGGAGATATAGGGATTTTTCTGATCCGGCATCCAAACTGGTTCGGCCGGAACCGTTAAAAACGTTTTTCTCAAAACTGACTTCTTCGAAACGATACTCACGATTTCTAGTTCTATTGGACCGATTTACTTGAAATTTTTGCAGAGTCTTCTTTATAAGCTTGTCTATGGTTGGAACTAGCCCCATCCCCAAATTTTTATTTTTATTATTTTTAAAAAATTCGAAATTATCAGAAAAAGTGATCCAAAACAACTTTTTTTTAGGCAGTCGCCATTTTGTGAAACATTTTTTTCCCCCACTTCTCCGTAGTTCCGGCCATTGCGACATTATTATAGATTAATAATCTTTTTTGTTTTGGTTTCAGATAACTAGGGGGGTTGAAATCATGGGCATGGTCACGTGGAAATTTTTAGAGACCCCCCACTTCGTCAGCTCATAATTTTTGAAATTTTTTACTTTTTTTAGTTTTCAATTTTTTTCTCTACTCTTCCAAAATTAACAAATAACTAATAAAAGAATGGATAGTAAAAATATTAATTGCTGAAATTCATGCTTCTAGACTAGAATACGCCCTTAACCAATTGAAATGAACTTTTCATACTTCGACTTATTCAAGTAACTCAAAAGTTATTGTCAATTTGTAACGACAAAGCATGGTACAGGTATATGAATACTATATACATACTTACATACTATACAATATGTATGTATACGATGTATATATGTAATTACGAGTATATACTCATCAAAATTAATAAGCCAAACACATATAAAAATAAGAAAAAGCGTTAACCTCGGCTGTGCCAAAACTATAATACCCTTCACACATAAACAAAATTTTTCTAACATGAACTTGGTTTTATTCGGTTAGTTTGTATGACAGCTATACATATAGTATGTAAGTATGTACATATAATTAGTGGTCTGATATCGACAGTTCTGGCGAATGATACATCGAGTGGCTAAATCGACTCAGCTCGTCACGCTGAACATTTATGTGAGTACATCTGTATGTACATACTACTGTGCCCAAAAAATAAGGTGACATTGTATTTATTTTGTAAATTCTTTTTATTCTTCCAAATCAATTTCATCCCCTTCAAAGTAATCGACTTCCGATGCAATGTACTTATGCCAACGGATTTTCCAATCTTCGAAACATTGGTTGTAGTCACTTTCCGGGATGGCCTTCAGTTCCGTCTTCGCTGCGGCTTGAATCTCCTCTATCGTATGTAAACGGTGTCCCCGTAGCGGTCTTTTGAGCTTGGTGAACAGCCAGAAGTCGCACGGCGCCAGATCAGGTGAATACGGTGGTTGCGGAACGATACGGGTTGAGTTTTTGGCGAAATGATCACGAATTACGAGGGCAGTATGGAATGGTGCATTATCGTGGTGTAAACACCAAGAATTGTCTTTCCACAATTCCGGCCATTTTAGGCGGATAGCGTTACGCAAACGACGCATAACATTCAAATAATATTCCTTGTTGACTGTTTGATCGGTTTGGAGTCGAGCCTTTCTATATGCCAACTTCATCAGCAAGGTCTTTAATTGTTTATCGACGGTTTTTCAACACCAAATCTTTGATTTGTTGAACGAGAGCTTCGTCGGTTGAGGTTGATGGTCGCCCTGGACGCTCTTCGTCTTCGACACGTTCACGGCCGGCTTGGAACTCACTATACCACTTGTAAACATTTTTTTTAGACATAGCCTCATCACCAAAGGCTTTCTGCACCATCCTCAACGTATCCGCATCAGAAAATTGATTCCGTAAACAAAATTTAATGCAAATTCTGTGCTCAACAAATTTCGGCATCGCAAAAAACGAAAAACTCACTTTTAGCAGCTCACAAAACGACACGTATCTCAAACACTAATGAATATTTTGACATGAAATTTGACATAAATGTAACTGACAGTACTACTAACCTAAAAAAAATAATTCTCCAAGACCTTCGACGCGCGCAGTTTAAGTTCAAACGTCACCTTATTTTTTGGGCACAGTAGTATGTAGTTTATAGGGCCTCCGAAGTTTTCTTCTGAGTTTTACAAAACCGGTGGCAAATTTAATATACCTTATTCAGGGTATAATAATAGTACACACATATACATACTTACATACATACATAAGTATATTTGAACAAGCACTCGCATCTTATTTTGATACAAATTCCCCTCCTTACAAAAACACAAATTCGACCGTTACGATTTGTTGCTAGAAACACGTTTGTTTGAATGTAAACCCTCCTAACGTTGAATTGTTTTTTTTTTGTTGTTTGTTTCAGCGTCAGGATATTATAAGTTTTGTTCGTTTATAAGATATACTCTATTACCCGCTCGCAGTTTATCAACGCTCAAGGGGTGGAAACGTAAGTATATGTGTATTTATATACCTAAAATCATTTGAATAAAAACACTCACATTCTCGTGTGTGTATGTGTAGCAAATCATTCGAATAGCCGTTTCACGCCAGCGCATTGTCAGCCAGTGATACCGATGCGGTTATTTGATCAGCGTGCGCAGGCGCTACCGCTAACGCTGGCGCAGCCGCCAACACTGCTGAGGTGTCGAATTACTTACAGTTAATAAATGCCACATTAGGCGGTGGGGTGATGACAATCCCACAAATAAATCTGTGTGTTGAACATAAATCTAACTATATTTTTTATAGAGAGTGAGATGTTGGTAAATTATACCTTGAGAAAGTTTTCAAAATATCATTTATGCGCTTCGAATAATTGTACATACATAAGTACATATGTATGTATGACAAGCAAACATTTATTTATAATATGTCGATATTTAGAGGTATATGGGTTATTGACCCTTTTAATCTATCACTGACGTTTTACTTCAAAAATCACAAGTATCGAGCATTCGCACGATCTCACGCCCTCATCGTCGAATGGTTTATAAATGAACATACTTACTTACATATGTATGTATGTATGTTTAATATTTAGAATAATTCAAGACACATTTATGCAGGTATTATAGACATACATACATATAAATATACTCGTACACCTATCACATGGTTGCTTATTGAATATAGCCCACAATTATAATCTGCCTGTTGAATCCTTATAAACATCGAAACGATGATAATCCAACATTGAATCATTCTTACCAACAAGCAATATTAAAAAAAAACTTTGGGAAACTAATCAAACGCCATCTGCAGAAGTTGTGTGGATGAAGATTAGGTGGAAAAAAATTCTACACTTTATTCTTGACTATCACGCGTTTGGGAGATCTAGACTTAAATACTTGGGAGCGCACACCTTCAGACATTTCACCGAACTGGCGGGAATAGAAATTAAACTCAAATGCAAATTTGTATTAGCTTCTGAGCGTTTTGCTAATTTATAAGTTCAAAGATAGGAGTTCTTCTTTTCTATGGCTTGACAAATAACTACATATGTACATAAATCCATATGCGAACTCTCTAGATCAGCCATCTAACCTAACATAACTTATTTAACTTGAGTATTTTCAAGAACAATCCTAACAATGTATAAATAACCCATCTGTTGAGGTGTTCTGAACCATATATATGTATATGTACATATGTATGCATGGAGAAGCTGTCTTCGATTTTTGGATTTTGGATTCGTTAGTCTTCACCGAATTGAACGAGCTTTAGCAGATGCTCAAACAGACGGGCAGCACTTGTATGCAGCCCTGCGCTAACATGCGCTCTTAGCGGAGAAATCCATTTTTCCTCATTAAAAAATGTGTCCGTAGCCCTTTATTTTTGTTTTCTATAAATTACTATAATTAATTTGAAGTCTTAAGTTTTAAAAATACAACCAAAAAAAAATAAATTATAAATTTGTTTTTCATTTGAACTATTCACACAACTAAAACTAATTTAAAATATACTAAACAAAACTTGGTATTGAAGAAGATATACCATTTAAATGAGGTATCTCCATACTCTCTTTAAACTCAATAACTTTACTGTTAGGTTAGGTTGAGTTGGTAGGCCAATAAGCTACACACAAATCAGTTTGGTCCTTTGCAATACCAGATGAAGCTTACTTGCTAAGTCCAAGAGGAGTAATCATCCTTTAAGATTCCTGCCCTTGACTCGAATTTTAACAAACTTTATGGCCTCTTTGTCGATGTATGTCGTGTATGATACTGTTGGGATACCAGAGCTTACAACGTAGTTTTGCCAATATGGGACAAGTGCACAAGAGATGCTCCTTTGTTTCCCTGGTGCCCTGGTGGTGGTAGCTTTACTATTGCTTTTACAAATAATTTTATGACAAGAGAGTGAAGCGTGCAGAAAAAATGGCGACAGCTAACATACTTATAATTACATAATTCACTGAAGTGAAAAATAGAGACTGTGTTGGCTAGGGATTTGCACTGACTACTGACTCTGGGTTCACTGGGTGAAAAATACTAAAATTATATGTTTTTGGATTCAGGTGATGTTTTGAATTCTCACCAAATTCCAAAGTGCATTCTACTGCCATCTTTTGGGGGACTCGCACTGGCTTTGGAGGCTATGGTGTCATAGAAAAGATAATTTCAGGCTTCAATTTCCAAATGTTTTGAGTTCACCTATTTAAACTACATGAAAATATGTATATCTTAAGCTTGTTTTTAATATGATTCTATATTGTCTTATTATATTCGTATTTGTAAGTGAAGAGACATAAAGCGGTAAAGAGTTTTATACCGATTTTGAGAGGAGAGCGAGGAAAGCGTACGTCGTTGGGAAGCTTAATTACAACCAGTTAGACTGCCGATTGAACCTGAAAGATTTTATAAACGCACAAGATATAACCTTCAAATAATTCCTTAACTAATGACTAAAAACTGCGCTCCGTTTTTGCTAACAAAAAATAAACTATCAATCGCTTTAATACCGGCAATTTTATCAAAGCAAAATAATTCTAGCTTTATACCTAGAAACTTGAACTCTCCGATTTTCAGTAAGCATACAAGTCAAGTATTATGTTGGAGAAGCAGATGTAGAATGCGAATGTGAGATGGAAACTCGATGGGTCATGAACAAATGTTTTGAAAAAACGGGTACTATTTGGAAGAACAATGACGAAGCTTGAGATGAAATACTCTATCAACTTGCGAATGTGAGGACCGTTAATAGCACAGCGTTAGAATATACTGTGTGTAGAATCTCCGGAAACTATCCTATCAAGATATGAGAAAACAACGTTATGCTTTCCGTGTTTCTCTCCTATAAAAAAGGGTCTGATGCTTGTCAATGCATTTTGTTTTACTTTGCATTGCCTCACTTCGATGTGAAAGAGCTTTTCTGTCAAAGCAAAAGTCTGAAGGAAATCGAAACAAAAGTTGTATGTGAAACAGCCATAAGAGTTCTCTTATATTTTGCTCTAAAAAATACTATGAAAAAAATATGATTTTGAACCATAAAATCTTGCTTAACTCTGAAGTAAATCTTTTGCAACGCTATTTTCGTTGATTTTGCTTCGCATTCGGCATAAATAAGTTGCAAAGCGCATCAGTGCAGTTGTTGCCAAAATGTGGCACGTACCAAAGAAATGTGCAACAATGAAGCAAAAGATGTTGGTTTTACTCATTGTATGTGATGCAGTCATATGCATACATACATACAGCTGTAAGCACTTGAATGCAAAGGTGTGACGGGATCAAGCAGCCGGTAGAAAAGGAGATCAAACCAAAGGCGACAGATATGAAAAATAGACAAAGAGCGCCTATGCTGTGGCAGAAGGCACGCGCCAAAACTAGTAGTTGCAACAACAATAACAATCATTGAGTATATGACAATATGTGGAGAAACAACTGCTGCGCTGAAGCAACCATGTAGACACGGAGAGCGACGAAGGAGTCAGCGAGCTGAACTGCAGCGAGCAGAGGCAGGGCGCATATTGAAAAATACTCATTAACACAAACACATTGGAGCAGCAAGCCGGCCGGATCAGCAAGGACTTGAACGTAGTTTGCGAACAGCTGTCAGCTGTCTGAAGTTGATTCCCCCTAGTCAGTTGGGTTTAATAATCTTGTCCTTGTGTGTTTAATTGCAGCGCCAACAAAGGACTTTGGAGTATTGAAACTTGCATATAAATATATTTTTGTTATGTGCGCGTATGCAACAGGAAATCTTTTATTAAAGAGGAAGTGTTTGCGAGACTACTTTACTGGGCATGTACATGAATACCCAGCAGGAAAAACTCCTCTGATCGAATACATATCTGTTAGTTTAGGGGACAGTGCAATTTCAACAAATTATAAATAGTTTATGAAAGGTTGAAAGTATTATTAGAATATTACTCGAAACTAAAGGAAAAAATAATAACATCCATAGTTTGTTCCACTTATGTTTTTCTTAAATAAATCATTCAAGAATCCCGTGAAAATCAAGTCAAAGCTTTAACCCACCGCTTATGGTACGAGGTCCGAAAACGAGTATTTTCATTTGTCCATTGGCGAATGTTAGATAATTAGCTCAGACCAACTCTGTAAAAACTGTCAATGAGAATTTCTTAGAATACGCAGTCTTAAATATGGAAAGTGTAAGAAATGAAAGCTAAACAATCTCGTTTGCATGAACTTTCCTGCAAGGTGCTATCATTTAAATGGGAAACTCAATTTAATCATATATGATTTGAGTATTGTGATACAGACCGGATGTGGTAGAAGTTTGAAAGGTTTCTTTGCTAATTCCGAAAGAACTTCGTATACTAGTATTAAAGTTCATTTTCATCTAAATTCTTGAGATCAAGATACCAAATACTGCACTTTGTTCAATTATTGCCATTTCATTTTGAACGTCGGAGCGCTGACACACAGTCGTGAAAAGCTTCAACTAATCTGACAATGTTATCAATTTGCTAGAATTGAAATTTTATTACGGCAACCACGCTTGGCTCAGTGCGACTCAAGATATTTTGAAACAGCTGTTTCTCTTAGCGAGGTATATTGCCACGTTAAGTCAGTTAAATTCGGGATCTATAGGTAGTTTAATATCTATATTACTTAATATAGATTACTCTTGTTATTTAGTAAAATACTATTACAGGAGCCAATAACTACGTATTAAATACAAGGTCTACCGGTGAGAAACACTCGACCACTTCTCTTGGTTCCTTCCAAACTGTTTTAGACAGATAGGCCGTGAAGGCCCTCAACTATCGTTGCGTAATTTGCTTTAATAGTTGTTGACAATGAATAAATATCTATTCAAGATCTAAGTTTCAATGGATCTTATTGTTTGTGTGCGTTTGAACTTGTCCTGGACCTTTTGTACCCTTCCTTTGAACTTATGCTGGGAATTTTGTATGTCAAGACAAATCTGCAATAATCTTTCAATATTTTTATCTCAGTTGTTCTAATTTTGAGGTACTAAAAGTGAAGTTATCTGTTCATATTATATTTTGTTGAGCCTATAAAGCAAAGCGACAATACTAGCTTTGAGCTCGCTCATTGTGTGCTCAAAGTTAACATAGTTAAGGAGTGTTTAACCTCTCTATCCGTAACATCCCGTTATTTTAGTATCAATTTTGTTTGGGTGCTTGATCAAAGTGAGTGAAATCGCTAGAAACTGCTGACTGAAGTCGATGAGAGCTCATGTCTCGTTTACATGGGGTTGGGAAGAAGTTGGGTCTCCGTTGTGCTCTTGTGCTCTAGCGTTGTACCTCTGGACTTCGCGTGAGCTCAGTTGGACGCATTTGGCAAAATAGCCGGAATTGATTTCAGTTGATATTTTTGGTAAGCTCAAGGACCCTTGCCGATTTTGGGATCCCATTTTAAACTAACCTACATACATTAGGACAAAAAAAAAAACACCTCGAAATTGTAATTAAATTCCTCGGGTAAATGACGTTTAAAAAAATGTATTTTGCTAACTAGATAGAACTGTCCTTAATTACATTGCCAAATAGGAGCGCGATCTGTCAAGAACAACAGTAGCCACTTAAGTCGGTACACCTCAGTAGGGCGTTGCGATTTTTACAATGGACAAAAATATCAAATAAAGAATTTGTCTCAGATTTTGTATTTCTAACGAAATTTCCTATGACGAATCGCATATTGGAAAAGGCTTAAGGAGATTCAGTTTTATCAAGAACACAAACATACGGGTAGTACAAGGCCTTCAAAGACGGTTAAAAGATTGTTGAAAACATGCCTCGTTCTGGACAACCTTCGACCTCTTAAACTGATGAAAATACTAAAAAAAAGTGATGGATATGGTGCTTGAAAATCGTCAGCCAAGTGTCAGAGAAATGGCAAGAGAGCCCGCATCTCTTGCTTGACTATTCGAATGTTTTGGTTTATATTTTTTATACTACTGTGCCTAAAAAATAAGGTGACATTGTATTTATTTTCAAAATTCTTCATATATTCTTCCAAATCAATTTCATCCCCTTCAAAGTAATCCCCTCCCGATTCAATGCAGTAATGCCAACGAATTTTCCAACCTTCGAAATACTGGTTGTAGTCGCTTTCCGAGATGGCCTTCAGTTCCGTCTTCGCTGCGGCTTGAATCTCCTCTATCGTATAAAAACGGTGTCCCCGGAGCGGTCTTTTGAGCTTGATGAACAGTCAGAAGTCGCACGGCGCCAGATCAGGTGAATACGGTGGTTGCGGAACGATATGGGTTGAGTTTTTGGCGAAATGATCACAAATTACGAGGGCAGTATGGGATGGTGCATTAACGTGGTGTAAAAAACAAGAATTGTCTTTCCACAATTCCGGCCTTTTTAGGCGGATAGCGTTATGCAAACGACAGATAATGTTCAAATAATATTCCTTGTTGACTGTTTGACCGGTTGGAAGGAATTCATAATGCACAACACCACGATAATCGAAGAAAACAGTCAACATGGTCTTGATTTTTGAGCGACTTTGGCGCGATTTTTTTGGTCTCGGCTCTCTTTTGGCACGATATTCGCTCGATTGATCGGTTGTTTCGGGGTCGTAAGCATAGATCCAAGTCTCATCGCCAGTTATAATGCATTTCATGACACCCTGGTAGTCGGAACGCATCGTTTCACACAGTACCAGTCGAGATTTGACGCGCTTGAGGCCCAAAACATCCTTCAAAATGGTATTGGCTGAGCCTTTCGATATGCCAACTTCATCAGCAAGGTCTCTAATTGTTAATCGACGATTTTTCAACACCAAATCTTTGATTTGTTGTACGTGAGCTTCGTCGGTTGAGGTTGAGGTTGATGGTCGCCCTGGACGCTCTTCGTCTTCGACACGTTCACGGCCGACTTGGAACTCACTATACCACTTGTAAACATTTTTTTTTAGACATAGCCTCATCACCAAAGGCTTTCTGCACCATCCTCAATGTATTCGCAGCAGAAAATTAATTCCGTAAACAAAATTTAATGCAAATTCTTTGCTCAACAAATTTCGACATCGCAAAAAACGAAAAACTCACTCACTCGCAGCTCACAAAACGACACGTATCTCAAACACTAATGAATATTTTGACATGAAATTTGACATAAATGTGACTGACAGTACTACCAACCTAAAAAAAAAATGATTCTCCAAATCCTTCAACGCGCTCAGTTTAAATTCAAAACCTTATTTTTTGGACGCAGTATATCTGATTTTTTCAAAAAGAGTACCGTAAACAGATTTCTTTGGACATGCTTGATCGTGCGAATTCCGAACCCACATTCATGGGGAGCATTATAATTGCCGATGAAATATGAGTTTATGAGTTTGACATGCAAACAAGTCAATGATCATCGGAATGGAACCCGATTTCTGTGGATCGAAGAGATAAAACACTCTCCGAAGGAGCTGAAGGCCGTCCATAAAAGTGCTTATGAAAAGTGTTTCGAGAACTGGAAAAATCGTTGGCATACATGTATTACATTTGGTGGCGATTATTTTGAAGGCGACAAAAGAAATATTAATGAATAACTAAATATTTTCCGTTCTTACAATTTCCGAGCACTTTTTTATCATTCAAACTATAAAGGAGTGCTTCGCCGAATAGTATCTTCTCTCCAAATTTATAAGTATATAACTGATATATATATATATATACGAGTATATATAAATAATAAATAATTTTTAATTATTTTTTAAATTCTTAGTTATTATTTCCACTGTGCTTTGTACAATTTTTTTTATAACTTTACTAGATCTAAAATAATTTTATTGTTCCAACAATTTGTCATAACCAAAACGGTTGTCTGTTAAACAAATTGGTTATAATTAAAAAATAATTGTTTGCAGCTATTAGTGATTCCGAAAATGTATGCTCTCGTCATTTAAGCAGTGTCAATGTCTATATCATGAGTGTTAATACGTTTCGATAGCAGTATGTACATATATGTTTGTATAGCAGGTGCTCGGGCGTTGAAGTTTTTAGCATTTTTTATGATTATCATGCAATTAATTATCACATTAAATTAATTATATTGTCGAAAAATGAATCGTTTAGTTTTTTGCTCTGATTTATTTCGGAAGATAAATAACTAAAACGTATCTACACACACATTTATTTTGTAGTTTTGAATAAATTAAACAATTATGTGTATTGGAATGTTTATACAATATTTCCATACTCACTTTTTGAGGTAGTCCAACTTTTGTTGTTGCACTTTAAGATAACCATCTAAATTAGTTATTAATACCGATTCAGTCTCAAGCAGTTCTTCCATCTCTGCCAACGCCGTGTACACTTCGGAATTGGTGCAACGGATTGTTAGTGTACAGAGCACGAAGCATATTGACAAAAGTTTAGTTAAGTGTGTTAGCACCACGCCTCCTTGGTTGGGATACATCATTTCGGTGGTGAATAAAAATACGTACTCCTAAATGTGTTTCTGAAATAAAAGAGTGTGAATTTTAATAAACAATTTTTTGTGAGTGTTTTCATTAATGATGTTTACTGCAAATCGTGCTTCAAGATTTCAAAGCTTATTCCTTCACCGACACGATTTGTCGCGTTGAAACCAGGTAGTTGAGTATAATGTTGGTTGTAAATGAATTGTTTGTGCACTCAGACATTTTTTAGCCTTAATTATAATTCAAAATCTTATAATGACTGCCATTACATTGCACTTCGATCAATTTATCAAAAATAGGATGGAAAAATTATACAGACGAGACATTCAACTTGAAAATCTTACTTTTTATTTTAATATTTTTGCCATTTAAGGCTGAGAATATTCTTTGTACAGGTTTTGGCACTAATTCATGTTTTGGTGAAAGCAAAAAATATATTTTTTTTAAATATATACAAGTGTTTATATGCAAAAAATATATTTTTATATCTACATGTATTTATACGCATAAAGAGATCATAAATTTATAAGAATAATGTATTTCACACCCATCTATAAACGCTTTTTGTTCTAAGCATAACTTAAATAGCTTAAAAACCGCTAAGAACAGCTTAAAATGTTGTTATATAAGGAATATCCACTAACTGAAAACGCGTTTAATCGAAATCAATGTAGTTGAAGCTAAATGGAAATGCTATAAAATAGCAATAAACTAGATTTTGACTTTGACAAGAAATAAACCAGCACATTTTTCCCAGTTTAGTTGATAATCTGGAACTAAAAGCCATAAAAATATCGAAAACAAAGCAAATAAAGTTTTTCTATTGAACATAAATAAATTAATTGAAATATCATGTCTTTTGTACGGTTAAACCAACGTCAAGCTCAAGAGTTCTTATTTTGAAAGCAGTGTTTTAAAATCAATTTATTGGAGACGTCAAGAGCGTAGGAATGAATGGGAGTAAAAGATAAGGAGAAGATAAAACTTAATGTCACTAAATAAGTATAGATAGCCAAGACTGGACGATTTTCTTCCTAATTAGAACCGAAGAATACACAATTCCAGTTACGAAAAGTTGGAACTCCATTTCTGAATGTGGAATAATCAGACATATTCGGTTTGAATAGGACTTATGAAACCGGAGAAGGATAACTATTACCACCTTAATAACACCATATTTGACCTTTGACCTTTCCTTTATAATTGTTATTGCTTTAGTAGCGAGCTCGAAAATAATTTAAAATTTTAATTTCCTTTTTTAATTTCCCATTCAGAAGCATATCTCTCTCAAATATAAGTCTTAAAGCCCTTAAGGCGTTACACGGGCTTCACAACTTCAAAAACTCGATATATTTACTGTCTTATTTAATTCTATTGCATATCTAGAATATTTTACTAAATGCTTACATAGATCCGACTGATAATTTTGTAGATACAGCCTAGAAAAGTTAAGCGCTCGAGCTGAGCTATATAAGTAATCACTTAAACTTTTGAACATATTTCTTTCGAATGTGTGTTTTCAAAGATTTTTCGAGAATTACTCAACCAATTTAATACAGGCTTCGAGATATAATTTTCAGCGGAGAATTTTTTGTACCATTACAACTATTTAAAAAAATAACGTCGACAATTTTTCACCAAAAATAACAATTATTGAAAATATGTATTTTTTCTCAAGGAAACTCATGGAATCCCTTAAATACCATCAACACTTAAGCTAGATTAGCCAAATCTAAAAACTATAAAGACAAACATATAGAAATAAATTATGAAAGATTGATTCGTGGTTGCATAAAAGTGACCCTTTATATTACGTGCCTTTAGATGGCGTTTTGAGGCTACATATTTATAGGCGACAATTCGAGGCACGAAATATTCAAATTGTTGTTCTAATTCTAATCCCAGTTATATAAAAGAAAATAATTTCTGAAAAAAAAAGATTTAGCTGCAAATTTAATATGAAAATATTTATTTTTTAAGTTTTGATAGAAAAACTATTTGTATGTTGATTTAGCCGGTAAAAAATCAAATACAAACACTTATATGCGATATATATTTATTTTCCACATGCCTTCAGTCACGTAACTCCATCATAATCATTCACTTAAATCAACGACTTTCTAATAGCCATGAGCATAAATAAAATTTCTGGGTTAACTGTTCATCATTTCTAATCAAAAAAACATATCTTAACTTATTTACATTTCTTTCTAAGAACCAATTTAACTGTCTTGTTTGATGACAGTGGCTTTGATGAGTTTGATGTTTTATAATGGCTTTCAACTTTCTCGAAGATATGCGGTTGATTGAAATCTTTAAAAAGAACTTAAAAACAGTATGAAATCTTCATTCTTAATTCTAATTAACGCCAATAACCCTTATACCTGTTCATATGTGATAGATTTTATGGTTATACTTACTTTTATAGCTGATAAATCAGCTGCTGTCAACGACTTTATATTTAAATAACGCCGCAAACCTTTTTAGAACGTTTATTTTAGAGAATTTTTAAAGTTAGGTAATAAAGTAACTCGTGGAGAACTAAATAACGGCTTTCGATTAAATCGTTAATGCAATAGTTTATTAATTTGGTATTTTATTTACATTACTTGATTGATTAATTATTTATAGCTCGGCTATAACCTCGTAAGTGGTGTATACGCTAATAAAGAAGAAGATGGGAAAGTTTGTGCCTAATCGAGTGATCGTACCATGGGGAAAAAGATCTATCCTTGTCTGAGAGTACTGAAACACCTTAACTAGAATATGGTACAGATGTCAAAGTGTCAGGACAATTCATTCACCGTTCTCAAATAGCAGATCTCAAAGTAATTTTACCTCATCTATTTTTATTTAATATTGAAAAAGTGTGTGGAAGAAAAGTGTATGATGAAACATTGTTTCCTGATCGTTGGGAAAATTGATGGAACAACTTTATAATTGAAAACAATAATCAACCATTACGGCCAAACTGTCCAATTCAACAGTCAAGTACTGATTTGCTAAATTAATAAGATAACCACCCACATCTTTCGCCAGATTTTAACCACAGAGACTTTTTCTCTTTCTCAGACTTAAAAAGTAGTAGTAAGGATATCAAGAAAATAAACTCTTATGATACGGTACCGAAATGTTACAACAAATTATTTACTCTATATGGAGATTATGTCCAAGAATAAAGCCACATTTTCAGATAAAATGAAAAATATTTTTGCATTGTCAAATCAAGGTTCTGATAAAATACTTCTTTGAACGTTTCAAACATGGCATTCAAAGTTTGCTTCCTCTTCTAAAATTTTTAATTTGAAAGCATTCCTTTTCCCTACTTTTAAACTATGCTGTTGACAAAAAACTTACATGTGATATATACATAGGTAGGTAGAGTGGATGATTGACCTGGGCTTTTAGAAGGCCCATTGTGAAACCACCGGGACTCACTCTACTGTGTTCTTTCTGAACCACCCTGTTCTTCTGATAAAATTCATACATTTTTAAAAGTTTTATGCGCTCAACCTCCGAATCGAGGTCAAAAACTCTCGACCAATAGTTGCGATTCTTTCCCTAGACAAAGCTTTGCATTCACGTAGAATATTTTCTATAGCCTTCTCTTCTTTTACTTCCTGGCATCTTCTACAATAGTCACTGTATGGTGTTCCCAGTCTGCTGGCTGCCTGCCAATTAGACAGCGACTTGTTAGCACTCCTAAGCAGTAGAGTTCTTTTTGTCCTCCCTTTTCAATTTTATTAGTCGGTATATGCAGCCCATATTCCATTCATTAACACCACCTAGACTTAGCTATATTCATAACATATTTGTCGATTAATCTACAAGTAGCCGGAGACATATAAATTCTCTCTTTTCAGAAGTTTACATATTCCTTATTGTGAGTGCACTCTTCGACAAAACAAGAAGGTTTTTTTAATTGTTGTGATCTACGCTTACATTGTTTGGTAGGCGATTTTGACGTCTTAGTTTGCTGAATACCGCACCACATCCCACTCGATTGTCTATATGGACCCACCCGTATAGTTGTTTATTCCTGTGTCCCTGTGATATCAACAACCAAATTTTCCTGTTGCCTCAACATCAAATAATATGTGGATATCTATTTAAAGTGGTATTTGTATGTAATTATCACTATATGTTCATATGAATCTATATTATTTATACCAGTTATTTGTTTGGTTCTTCACTCTCCAAGGTTTATCCAAGCATATTTACTGAGAACGCTATCGCTTCTAATACAAAATCAGCTGTTTAGATGCATAGCTTGCAGCATACTAAATGTATTATAAATGATAAAAGTTATAAAGTAATTCCAGCGGATGAGGAAGGCTAGTCGACATGATACCGTTTCGGTTGGACCATTGCTAGCATTGACATCAAAGTTCAACAGCCACATTATATAAATGTGTTTTTAACCGTTAACTGCATGTACGGGCGTGTGAATGAACTGAGGGTAACCTATTTCGACTTTTATTTTTAACCCAGCAGCCAGCCAAAAGCCATAAGCCAGGCTAACACACACGTTGCCATATGTTATAATATTCGTACGTGTGTATATGTGCACATATGGTAAGCCATATAAGGCGGCTTTTGAGATGCAAATTAAGCAGCCACAGCTGGCAGACAATAGAATGCCGTGAACAGTTCATAATAGCGGAACAGAAATTGTTTTCAAAAAAAATAAATAAATAAATAAAAAAACAACAAAATTGAAAATGTAATTGTTTGGACAAAATTTACATTTCGTAAATTTAAAAATGTGTACCTTTGTACATATGTATTTATTAAAATACGTATTTATGTGTTTATATGTTTGCTTTACCCTCTTTAATCATCTCAAAACAATGCATTACAGAAGCAACAATAACAGCAACAACATTTTAATTTTATGTGATTTATTTAGGCAAGTTTCTGCCTAGATATAACGGTTTGTTGAACTAATTAATTTTTTTAATCAGCGTATTTCTTGTTGTTGATTATTATTTTGTACCGAAACGCAAAGTTTGCTTAAAAACTGGTTCACGGCTTTACAAATTCAGCTTTATTTGTTAATTATTTAATTACTATTTTATTATTTCTTTTATTTTTACTTTAATGAAGTGCTAATTAGCTTATTTTTACTTAGATAATCTAGTTTATTCCAGAAAATGCACACACTGCTCATTCGGGTTACACGTTTAAGCTTAAATTTCACTTAATTACTCAGCGATTGTTTTTAAATGTACAAATTTTAAAATAAAAAATATAAATTCTTTATAAATTTTTTATAGCTTTTTCAATTTTCTCACGCTTCTAAGATCAAGTATCGATAAAATAAAATGAAATTAAATAAAAATTGTAGGCGGTTTAATTGGATATATTTGTTGCTATCTTCATCGCCATGTTTTATTTGTGTGCACCAAAAAAGGGGGCCTACTAGTTTTGAGCTGAGCTCGAATGATGTTCAAAGCTTTCCCATTGCTTGCCGCAGGGCGACCAATAAAAAAAAATATTTATTTCACTTTTGTATACCCTAAACAGGGTATATTAAGTTTGCCATGAAGTTTGTAATACCCCAAAGGAAACGTTGGAGACGCCATAGGATATATATGCATGTACATATAGTTATATTTATAATTGATCAGTAGCTCAGCATGTCGATCGGTTGATCGATTTAGCAATGGCTGTGTGTCCTTAGGCCCGTCCATATATTAATGTAATGTTGGCAACACCCTGCGTGATGCTGGCAAGCAGCAACCAACTTCACATCTCAAGGAGTAGCGAGAGACACAGTTGGAAAACTACAGTTGGCGATTACAGTTGGTGAACACAGTTGTCTATTACAGTTGGCGAGCGGATCATATATTTTTCCATTTGATTAAACTTCAATTCTTTAATTCATTTTTCAAATAATTGTAACCTAGTTATAAACAATATGTTTTAATAAACGTTATAATCACTTTTTACATGGGGGCTCAACCTAAAAACCGCTCAAGCTAAACCGTTGAACCTCTCAGCCTTTGAACGGATAAGTTGTAAAAATTATGCCTGTATGCAGATCGAGCAAAAAGAAGAAGGAAGTAGTGGAAAAAAATTTATTTGAAGCTGAAAAAGTTTATGCAGAGTTAGTAAAAGTTGATACAGAGAACACATTTTCAAAGAAGTTGATCGAAATGGAGAAAACAGAGGAAAAAGTCGAAATTCAGAACACGAACGTGTGTGGTAATGGAATAAATTCAAGCGATCTGGTAGAGTTATTAAAAATGCTGAACTCAGGCAAAAACGTGTCAGTCGACCAATTCGAAAAAATTGTTCCAGAATATGATGGCGTGACAATTCCAATTGGAAAGTGGTTGGAAAATTTCAACGAGAATGCTGATGCTTATGAGCTTACCGAAAAGCAAAAATATGTTAATGCGAGGAATAAAATGAGAGGAACGGCAAAACTGTTCCTAGAAACAGTGAGTGTTTCGAACTTCGACTCTTTGTGCGAAGCGCTCAAAGAGGAATTCGACATAAAGTTCAACAGTGCTGACATACATCAGAAGTTAATGCAAAGGCAAAAGAAGAACGACGAGAACTTTTACGAATATATTCTGCAAATGAGGAAGCTGGCAGCACTTGGGTCAATAGAAGACGAAGTAGTTATTCGTTACATTGTGGACGGAATAAAGGTGCGTGACGATCTGAAATATCCATTGTATAGTTCTAAAACATTTAAAGAACTAAAGGAGCGTTTCGGGATTATACAGCAAATGAGTTACAAGCAGAGCAGCAGCGGTGCAGTACAAAAGCGAAACTATACGAAGCTTGCGCAAAATGTTAAAGACGATGAGGGCGAAAATCGCGCAGTAAGTAGACATTGTTTCAATTGTGGGTCATCTACACACATACGTGCAGAATGTAAGGCAGAAACAAAATGCTTTAAATGCAACGGCAATGGTCACATCGCAAAAAATTGTGAATATCAGAAGAGAACGGTGAACATGCTAACAAGTGATAAACGAAGTAAGCGAATGCGAATTGGTAACAAGTACATCTCATGTTTAATAGACACAGGTGCAGATGTGTCACTTATGCAGCAATGTGTTTATGAACAAAATTTTGGCAATCACAGCCTACAAAAAAGTTTTGCGAAATTGTATGGTTTGGGAAATATTGCGATCGCGGCGAAAGCTGATCATAAAATAAACAACGAAGTTATTGTCGGATATGATTTCATTCAACGTTTCCAATTAGAGTTTAATGCTAAGGGATATTTTTTCTCCGATAAGACAAATATACAAGAAGAGGTTGAATTAAAATGCGTATACAATATTATAGAAAAGGTGCCAGAAATTGATGTTCCACCTCAATATAGAAATGATGTTTTTAAATTAATTAATGAATACAATCCTGTAGTTAATCCGATTGAACATCCTATTCAGCTGAAAATAATACCAAAAGACGATTTTATTAATTTCAATGAAAGCCCGACCCGATTATCTGCAGCAGAGCGTGACGTTGTCAAGAGTCAAGTGGACGAGTGGTTAAAACTTGGTATAGTTCATGAATCCAACGCAAATATAGCCAGTAAAGTTGTCCTTGCAAAGAAAAAAGATGGAAGTTATCGTGTTTGCATAGACTATCGTAAATTAAATGCTGTCGTGTTAAAAGATCGTTTCCCTGTTCCAATTATCGACGAAGTGTTAGAGAAGATGCAATCAGCGAAAATCTTTACGGTTATGGACCTCAAAAACGGGTTCTTTCACGTGCAGATTGAAGAAAGCAGTCAGCAATATACAGCATTTGTAACCAGAGAAGGTTTATTTGAATTTGCTAAGGCACCGTTTGGATTTTGTAACTCGCCAGCAGTGTTCATGCGGTACGTAAACTATATTTTTAGGCAGATGATAAACGACGGTATCATGGAGTTATATGTAGACGATATTGTTGTTTTCGGACAGACAGCGGACGAATGTTTGAAGAATGTAAAAATGGTTCTGCAGAAGGCGCAAAGTTTCGGTTTAGAAATAAAATGGTCCAAATGCAAGTTTCTAAAAGAGAAAATTAGTTTTTTGGGTCATGAAATTCATAATGGTAGTGTATGGCCTGGAAGAGATAAAATCAAAGCTGTTAAAAATTTTGTTGTACCTAAAAATATCAGAGGCGTCCAAGCTTTCTTAGGTTTGACGGGATATTTTAGGAAGTTTGTTCAAAATTATGCCATCATAGCTAGGCCATTGACACAGTTATTGAAGAAAGAAGCAGAATTTCAGATTGGTCCATTGCAGCAACAAGCAATACATGATTTGAAGTCAGCTCTTACGCAAGAGCCTGTTTTAAAAATTTTTAAGCAGAATGGTAAAACTCAACTTCATGTAGATGCGTCGAAGTATGGGTTTGGTGCAACATTAGTACAAGAGCACGAAGGGAAGTGGCATCCCGTATTTTATTGGAGTCGAAAGACCTCACCTCAAGAAGAAAGGCTACATAGTTACTTTCTCGAAGTCAAAGCTGCGTACTTGGCAACGAAGAGGTTGCGTCATTATTTAATGGGAATTTATTTTGACTTAGTTACCGATTGTTCGGCGTTTAAGCAGACTGCCACGAAAAAAGATGTTCCCCGAGACGTGGTTCAGTGGCTTATGTATCTACAAGATTTCCACTTTAATATTGAACATCGATCAGGAGAGAGAATGAAGCACGTTGACAGTTTAAGTCGTTATCCGGTTATGGTTGTTACATCGCAGATACAAGTACAAATTCAAAAAGCGCAACAAAATGATGAACATCTAAAAGCGATAACTGCAATTCTCGACGATAAACCATACGCAGATTACGTCAAGAAAAACGGAGTGTTGTATAAACAATGGAAAGGTCAAGAGCTATTGGTAGTACCGAGAAATATGGAGAAAGAAATTATACGAAACGTACACAATTTTGGTCATATGAACTCGCAGAAGACGATGCATGCAATCCAACAAGACTTTTTCATAGCACATTTAGAAAAGAAGGTGAAGCAGCACATATCAAACTGCGTTGAGTGCATAGTACACAATCGCAAAGCAGGAAAGCAGGAAGAATTTTTGCATTGCATAGATAAGGGTGACTACCCACTGGCAACTATCCATGTCGATCATTTGGGTATCTTAGATTCTACGTCGAAGAACTATAAGTATATTTTCGCAATAGTTGATGGTTTTTCTAAATTCGTTTGGTTATTTCCGACCAAAACAACAGACACTCAAGAGGTAATAAAGCATTTGAGCACATGGGTCACCATTTTTGGAAACCCACAACGTATTATCAGCGATAAAGGCGCAGCATTTTTATCGAATTTATTTAAAGAATTTTGTAACGAAAACAAAATTGAGCATATAAAAATAACAACAGGCGATCCTAGAGGCAATGGACAAATTGAAAGAGTCAATAGAGTAATTCTTTCTATGCTGTCTAAGTTGTCGGCTAATGATCCAGCGAAGTGGTACCAGTATGCAGCTATGGTACAAAAAGCTATAAACGCGCACGTTCACTCGTCAACAAAATTTACACCCTACGAAATTATGTTTGGAGTAAAGATGAAAAGTGAAATGTCTAGTGACATTATAAAACTACTCCAAGAAGAATTGTTGGAGGTATTCCAAGAAGATCGTCGAATAATGAGAGAAGAATGCAGAGCAAATATTCAGAAAACTCAAGAAGCGTATAAAAGAAATTTTGACAAAAAACGAAAATGCAGTACAGAATACCAAAAAGGAGATTTAGTCGCAATAAAAGTAACTCAGTTTTCAAATAAAAAGTTATCGAACAAATTCAATGGACCTTATAGAGTCATTGAAACCAAACGCAATGGGAGGTATTCTGTCGAAAAAGCAGCAGATTTTATGGGACCCAAGGTTACATCAACTAGTGTTGATAATATGAAGCTCTGGGCACATTTCGAGGTTGATGAAGATTTGTCATCTGAGACAGATGACGAGCAGGATGACCGAATGTAATGTTGGCAACACCCTGCGTGATGCTGGCAAGCAGCAACCAACTTCACATCTCAAGGAGTAGCGAGAGACACAGTTGGAAAACTACAGTTGGCGATTACAGTTGGTGAACACAGTTGTCTATTACAGTTGGCGAGCGGATCATATATTTTTCCATTTGATTAAACTTCAATTCTTTAATTCATTTTTCAAATAATTGTAACCTAGTTATAAACAATATGTTTTAATAAACGTTATAATCACTTTTTACATTAATACATACGAACTACTCCTGAAACTGAAATTTGGCAGATATATTATTTTCTCCCCATGCAGCTTATTTGTCGGAACGGGTGATATCGGATCAGTATAGTATATAGCCGCCATACAAATGATCGACCAAAATCAAGATTAAAATCTTTTTATACCCTTTTATGAAATAAGAAGGGAGGATGGAGTTCTAACTGTCCTGCTATGGAACCTAGTAGTAGAAGGGCTATTTGAATTGCTCACAAACAATGGATTCGGTGCCAGGGCACAATGCATACCAATGGGATGTTTCCCGAACAGCTTTCAAGCAAAAGCCTTGGCTATAAGTCAGTGTGCAGAAATCACTCTCCAACGCAACTAGCGTATAGGTATACTCAGCGATAGTCAAGCGGTACTAAAAGCGATCTCTGCTTATGAAGTCAAATTGCTTTTAGTGGAGAAGTGTAAAGGAAGGTGGGGTCACCACCATAAAGGAGTTGCACTTGCAGTAGGCAACAGGAATGCGCCACGCCAAATGACTATTTGGAGGTTACAATCTAACAAGATTTAGAGTTATGACCTCCCCTGAGATAACTTCCGTCTCCTTGTCGTGCTGTATGCACCTCACCTTCATCGCGCTCAGAAAGCTCCTGCAATTATTCTGAGTGCTGGACCTTTGTGACCATATGTGACATATAGACCATAGGTCGCAGTGCAAAACCTCAATTATTTTCTATCTATCTATGGTATAAGAACTGCACCTGTGAGTAGAAGCGATGAAATCTAATATTCATCAAAAGTATAAAAAATATCTTTAAATAACAGTTATTTTTAAGCTGGATAACGAGAATATGACATTCCTCGGTAAGGATACTGATTTCAGTAACAGAACTTCACATGCGTGCCCAAATTCGCTTACTATCAAAACTGCTTCAAAATAAGGATCGAAACACAGTATTAAAATGTTTTAAGATAATCGAAAGAACACTGGATTGAAAAGGTATTAAAAACTAGTTGAAATAAATTGTAATTTGTAATAAACGTAACTCAATTAAAAAACTCATAATTTTATGAATATCGGTAACTTGTTAATTTTTCTCAATTTTCAAAGAAGATGGCACACCCTGTAAAAATACGTAACCATTGATTTATGATATCTTCGGCAAATTTTTGTTTTATTGATTTTACTTGCTTGGCGCATAACTGTGCAAAACGTGACTTTGGAAATGTCAAGCTTTTGCTCACATATATACATACATACATATACTATACATTGTACAAAATTTCCCAGCTAAAGCGCACCTAAAAATATTTTAACAATATAAAACGTTAACTGCGGCTGCACGGATAGCAGGTAATAGCCTTCACAGATCCATTTCATATAGCATAAAAAGGTATAGAAAGATCTTTATCATGGTTTTGATCGGTCAGTTTATATGGCAGTTGTATGCTATAGTGGTTCGATTTGAACATTGTGTTCGGAGATGGAAGCGTTGCTATATACAATAATCTATGCCAAATTTTGTCGTTACACTCTTGAGTGACAAAGTTTTCCATACAAAGATTCCATTTTGATATGTCAGTTTGTTTGGCAGCTATATGCTAAAGTGGTCCAATATCGACGATTCTGGTAAATTAGTAGTTCCATGGGAAAAAAGGGGCGTCTGAAAATTTTTAAGTCGATATTTCAAGAACTGTGGTTTGATGTTTTACAAAGAGTAGCGTGGTATGTATACAAAAGAAGACGAGCCAATTTATCAACGATGTTATTTTTGTATAGTATTGTTTGATATTTTATGGTGGAAATACCTACGCCTGAACAACTTTTATAAATCGTTCAACGTTATTATGAAAATTCAGAAAATTCACTTCCTGTAAAGAAGATGTTTCGCGAGCTCAACTTATAGTCAACTTAATCGGCCTGCGCCGATACTGCGCATACTATTATACGTCATTACCCAACTTGAGATCCAGCATTCATTATTTTATAATATTCGATCTAATGGACCACGTCCAGCACGCGAAGTGAAGAAAGTATTGGAACCGTGCCTGAGAGTGTACATGAAGACCGTGGAGAGTCGATTCGCCACCGTTCGCAGCAACTCAGGCTGACGTATGAAACGTCTTGACGCCTTTAACCTCGAGATCTTAAATAAAAAGCGTACAAAATATAGCTTGTGCGAGAACTGAAGCCCGTTGACTCTCTCAAGCTCTTGAAAAGTTCCAAGAAGATCCGACGTTATCGAGCCAAATTTTGTTCTGCAACGAGACCTATTTCTGGCACTATGGGTATGTAAACAAGTAACATTTGCCGCATCTGGGACGAAGAACAACCAAAGGAGATTAAAGAGCTGTCATTTAATCCAGACAAAACAACGGCTTGGTGTGGTTTGTGGGTCGGTGAAATAATCATCTCATATTTCTTCAAAACTGATGCCGGTGTGAACGAAACCGTCAATAGCAACCGTTATCGCGCCATGATAACGGACGTTTTGATGCCTGAAATTGAAGCTCGATTTAGGCGACATTTGGTTTCAACAAGACGGCGCCGTTTCACACTCATCGCATAAATCAATACATTTATGGAGAGAATATCTCGGTGAGCAGATAATTTCACATTTTAGGCCGGTTGATTGGCCACCAAGGTCGTGTGATATCACACCGTTAGACTCTTTCCTGTGGGAATATGTAAAGTTTGAAGTCTATGCTTCGATTCAGGTCTTGGAGCGAAACATCACGCGTGTCAGTCGCCACCAGTCACCAGTCAAAATGCTCGAACGAGTCATCGAACATTGGACTCAACCAAAGAACCATCTGAGATGTAGCCGAGGCCAACATTTGAAAGATATAACTTCAAAAAATAAATACCAAAGAATGTTCTTTCGAATTATAATAAACATTCCCCATTAAATTAGAGGCATCTGTACTTTTTCTTTAAAAAAGTAGGGAACCTCGAAATAGATCGCCCTTTACTTTAACTTATTGTAGAAGGTTTACATAACATGGACTATCGGCATGTCAAAACGATTTACTTCAGCGCTAGTTTGTTGCCGCATGCTTTGTTTGAATGTCGATTATGTATTGTCGATTAGTATTTACAAAAGAATGTAGCCACTGTAACCCAAGAATAGCTGCAAAGACAGATATTATATGTACATACTTGTTCATAACTGTTTTGCCACTGACAATCGATGGGAGAGTACACTCTTATGTGGAAGAAACGTGCAACATGCAGTTCGCAAAGGGTAAGCCACAATCGCTTAAGAAGTGAATGCCTGCAGTCGCACACAATAGTATTGATAAATAATTTATTGCAATGAAGAAAATGGCAAATGTGATTAAAATGCCATTCAACTAAGGTGCCGCTATGAAAATCGCAAAGAAGCATAATTGTGTTGCCACCGCAAGTGGTAGAGCAGAAAAACAAACCTAAGCAATTTAACGTGTTGAAAGCTTACATTGAATAATGAATGATGTGTAGTCTAGGTTTGAATTGCGAAATACTTGACGCTTTCAAGCATATAAAGACCATCTTACGTATTGACAGGCAACAGCGTTTGTATGTATGTAGCACTTAAACGATTTTTAATGCCAAATTGGGCTGCCGAATGAATTGGAGTATAATGAGGCATGCGCATGCGCAAAATCATTTAATTACTAGATTTAGTTGCCACCTTTGTTCGTTGCGTTTCAAAGGGGGAAAATGCTTCAACCCATTTCCTCATACAACTAATTAGTGCAACCTAATTAATTTCATTCATAATGATCGAATCGCGCAATTACGTAATGCAACATTAGATTATGACTACGAAAACTCGATATGCAACATTAACTTGCAGGTGTGAATTTGTGTGTTACTTGTGCATACCGCAATTATTTTATTGTTTAGTTATTGTATTGCACCTTCAAATGCACATATTTACTTATAAAGGCACTGAGTGGTACATACATACATACAATGTATGTACATATAATAGTGTGCCCAAAAAATAAGGTGACATTTGAATTTAAACTGTCGAAAGATTTGGAGAATTATTTTTTTTAGGTTGGTAGTACTGTCAGTCACATTTATGTCAAAATTCATGTGAAAATATTCATTAGTGTTTGAGATACGTGTCGCTTTGTGAGCTGCTAAAAGTGAGTTTTTCGTTTTTTGCGATGTCGAAATTTGTTGAGCAAAGAATTTGCATTAAATTTTGTTTACGGAATCAATTTTCTGCTGCGGACACGTTGAGGATGGTGCAGAAAGCCTTTGGTGATGAGGCTATGTCTAAAAAAAAATTTTTACAAGTGGTATGGTGAGTTCCAAGCCGGCCGTGAATGTGTCGAAGACGAAGAGCGTTTAGGGGGACCATCAACCTCAACCGACGAAGCTCACGTTCAACAAATCAAAGATTTGGTGTTGAAAAATCGTCGATTAACAATTAGAAACCTTGCTGATGAAGTTGGCATGTCGAAAGGCTCAGCCAATACCATCTTGAAGGATGTTTTGGGCCTCAAGCGCGTCAAATCTTGACTGGAACATTGAATTTTTTGGAAAAAAGGCGTTGCGTTGAAGTGTGTGAAACGATGCTTTCCGACTACCAGGATGTCATGAAATGCATTATAACTGGCGATGAGACTTGAATCTATGCTTACAAAGCCGAAACAACCGATCAATCGAGCGAACATCGTGCCAAAAGAGAGCCGAGACCAAAAAAATCGCGCCAAAGTCGCTCAAAAATCAAGGTCATGTTGACTGTGACCAGTGTTTCGAAGATTGGAAAATCCGTTGGCATAAGTCCATTGCATCGGGAGGGGATTACTTTGAAGGGGATGAAATTGATTTGGAAGAATAAATAAAGAGTTTTCAAAATAAATACAATGTCACCTTATTTTTTGGGCACATTAGTATATATTGACAGAAACCATTTTGATGAACGCATGCAATGCAGAAGTTTACAGTTACATCAAAAAATGCAGCGTTGCATTCAATATATTATTTAATATTTGTGTGTAAGTTTCTAGTATGTATTTATAGGTATCTTTTTAGAGGTTCCATCTGATCAAATTTGGCACGGACTGGTCAACATAAACTGTGCCCATAAATTCAATCGATACAAATTTTTTAATAGATTGGAATAACTTTTTTTATGTTCTTGAAAAGTTTTAACTCCATGTGACAAATAATCTACGTTTGGCAGCTCTTTGTTTATGAGGTGTAAAATTTATCGGGTGATTTTAATATGAAAAAAATTCAACGAGTTTGCTTGAAATTGTCGGTTTCCAATGGAATAACAGCTATGGAATCGTCGAAAATGACCCTGAAGAGTTTTAGGTTCTGAGTTTACTCTTTTATGAACAGAAGTATTTGAGTGGAATAAAGTGTTCAGTGAAGACCGTATCATCAGTGAAAGCTTGTCTCATGCCAGTCGTCATCCAACTCTGTTAATGACGAAAACATGGAAAAAGTTTTATAGACAGTGCTTGAAAATGTTCGAGTTGGCATCAAAGACATAGCAGTGGATCTCAAGATCTTCTATTAAACGACTAAAAACACATTTTGCTTAATGTTTTGGATATGCAGGGTGTCAAAATCCGACTCAAATCAAAAGACCTAAAACTTTGGCAAAAACGCCGACGAGTAGAGGTGATTGAGGACATTACAATAATAAAGATTTCTATTAAATTACATAAAGTCTTTTTGTCAGTCCAAGTAAAATTTGGTTTAAAATTTCTTAGAGCGTAATATGTCAAGTTGTTGTCAAAGCAATGACATTTGTTTGACATTTAAATTCAGTGTACATTGGTAAATTTCAATACGGAGTTTTAAAGGGAAACAACGTTTAAAACTCGTGGATCTCAATTTTAGCAAAAAGTCACAGTTACGCCTTATGTGGTACAAAAATAAACAAATAGACAAGTTTTGGGGCATGAGCAAATCTAAAGGGACTCTCCGGGCACAGAACATTTTCTTAATAACTTTATAGCTCGTGCTATTTCTAGGTAGAAGACACTTCTTGATACATATTTTTTTGAAATGAAGCCCTTGTTATTGCTAATGGTGACAGCTACTGGCAAATAATTCGCGTCGATTTGGTTTCTCACGTTAACTTCAATGAACTAAGTACTACCTATGACATGTCCATTGTCTCTACTATTCATAAGCCTGCGCACTAAAAAACTTAGTTATTTGATTTCTTGACTCAGTAATAAAGTGGCAGTTAAGAATGGAAATATTGTTTGTTTTTCTGATATTTTAACAGCATTCCTAATTGTTTCGTTGATTCGGTCAAGCGGAAATGGTCGTGATCGAATGGCGATGAGATGACGATAACGGTGGCCAAGCCAGGTTTGATGATCGGGAAATTTTTATTATGTGTTTTGTGGTATTGTCAGGGCATCAGCTACTATGAACTGCTCCCTTACAGTCATACCCTTAATTCAAACCTTACTGTCAACAATTTCACCATCTATAAGGGCACATACATAGATAATGACTCGCCAGAAGCTTCGTGAGCTCGATTGGGTGGTTGTAATGCATCCACCTTCATGTAGTCCGACCCTGGCCACGAGTGATTACTACTTGATTCTGTCTATGGCGAATGGTTTTGGTGGTGGAAAGTTCACCTCAAGAGAAGCTTTTGAAAATCGATTATTTTTGCGGAGGATATCTATCGAAACTCTAGGGTTTCTTTTCTAGAGTTTCTATAAAATTATGACACTATGAAATTACTTTCAAAATATAATGAATTTCTTTCTACTTAACCGTATAAGTTCCATATACCACAGCTGGACAAAGTTTAAAAATCGTAAAAATCTAATACTAAAACTGGAAACTGATAGATATATGTTTACGAAATGATATTATGTTCAGATGTTAAGCAAATTCTTATATAATATATTTTTATGCACAATATATGTTACATACATATACTTGTAAATAACGACGTATATTAGATGCACAAATTACCAATAAAATTAATTTATTCTTTGCAATTTTTAATTGCAAGAACATTTATTAGTTTGCATGAATACTAATTTACATAAATATGTATAATCACTTCCTTATAATTGAAGTTATTAATACTTGCAAATTACTTATGTAACACATACATATAAATTTAATGATGATGAGCTTATTGAGATGTGAGATATAAAAACCTCACGACAAATATTTCTACAATTACTTGAATTTGTTAATGACTTCAATGAGGGTTCAATGACGAATAGCTGATTTGCATAACGGCATGTAATAACAACTTTATAGTTGGAACCTTTAAAATTTTCGGAATATAACTTTTAATTGCAGATTCTACCTCTTTATCTACTTTGTAAAAATAAATATTCGAGAAGACGTATTTCGCATTTCAACTCATTATTCTGTTACTTAACCAAATAAGTGGTGCTTTTATTGTCGACAAAAGTGAACTCCATCTAACGTATAGCTTTTATCACAGCTTTCAGTTTTCACATATTTCGACCATTTATTAAAATAAATTTCATGTATACTAGCTCAAAGTCTTTAAGTGGTCGATCGTTTCTAAAGAAAATTTAAAATATTTTTAAATGCAGTGATAATATATTTTAAGCACCTGAGAGCTTTTCTGTCAACACCTACAAGAAGCTTCATTAGCCATTCGGTGGTTTTTAATACATAAATATAAAATTGAACAATTCTTACGAGCTTTTGAAAGCTTTTTTGGCATGAAAAAGTGCTTATAAGAAGCTTCATTAGCCATTCAAAGTCTTGTAACTTGCACTTTTTAAATGAAATCCATCATCATCGACTCCGACAAACACTTACAACTTTCTAGTTTGAAAAAGCTCTTTTAAAAGCCTAATTAATCATGCAAAACCTTGTAAAACACTTTTTAATGAAACCCGTCACTCCCGATAGGCTATCCTGTAAAAGAAAAATCTCCTATGAAAAGCTCCCTTCAGAGCCAGACTAGGCTGAAACTCTCTCTTCGTAGAATTTTTAATTTTTACCAATTTTAATATTTATAACCACTAAATTTAATAATAATTTTCAAATATAGTAATATAACAGAATTTTCACATATTATACTTTCAATGGAATTTTTTCCACTCGCTAATCGCAAGGTTATTCGGCTCATTAAAAAGCTATGAAATTACATACTGCAAATACAAAGATTTACTGATTAATTACGTATTTTGGCGAATTATAACTGTCAAACGAATCACAAAGCGTAGATGTGAATGCAATTTAACAAAAGCCTGTGCTTTGAAATTAAAATGAAATTAATATAAGTCAATTATATACAAAAGTTAAAATACGAGCTTCACAACGAAAATAAACAAACAAAAAATAAAAAAAATAAAAAAAAAAAATCTTTTATTTTGGCAAATTCAAAGTGCGCGAATAAAATAAACGAAGCGCAACCACCCGTATTGCGCTGTGGCGCTGTCAGCAAATGAGGGTCAGAGGTGTTGAAACCACTTCTAACTCAACGCTACATAGGAGTAATTTACAGGTAGCTTTTAACTGTCAAGCAGCAAGTGTTTTTGTTATTTGTTTATATAATTTTTAGTGACAGAGTTGACACAGAATCGCACGGTTAACCCTAGGCAAGTCTACAGTCAAGCCAAGTAATTTATCAGGTGTGTTGATAATGCTTAGTAGATGCCCTGTAGGAAATTGAAGATTTATTTTACCTTTAATAAGTACGAAGATTTCGGCTTCTTGCAGCAAACGGTATAAGAAATAAGCAAGGAAGCGCTAAGCATCAGATCAAAGACTGGAAAATTCCTTCTGGTGCTAGCAGAACTTTAATTTAAGTATCGACTTTAGTATCAAGCCGATTTTATCTAATTTTGCCAATCCACATACTCTTAACAACCCATACTCAAAAAAACAAGAAATGCGCTGTCGTGGGACACCAGGCAGGAACGAAGTTCCTTCGGATAATGTAGAATCGATACAATTTGCAAAAAAAAATTGTGCTTAATTTTATTTTAAGTAGGTTGTCCTGATTTATCTCTCAAATTTCCCTGATTAGTTGTTATTTAAGTACAGATAAGTATTAAGAAAATTTAGTATTTTAAGAAATAATGAATTACGTAAAATAAAAAAATAATTCAAATTATATCTAAATAAAAATTGGTAAATATTTTTTTGTTTTAAACTATCAATTGGTATTACAAATGATATAATAGAGCTATTTTATGTTTTTATTTGTAAAATAACGTCAAGTTTGTTAGACCTGTGAATAATTTTACATTTTACATATTAGTGACATCACCACTCTAACTCCTCTTTCTATCTTCCATTCTACTGTCAACTCTACTGTCGTCCTCCTGCCGTTGGCAAATATAGGAAATATTCAAGTTAGCGGGAACGACAACTGTCGGCCTGCAGTCATGTAGTCGTGCAGCTGTCAAAATAACAGTGTCCATAAGAACGTCTGTATTTTAATATTTGGCAGATGTAGTTTGCAGTCTGTCGCGCTCTATGTGTTCCGCAATTCACTCAAAACTAATTTGCGTACACAATAATGTTACAGATTTTCATGCCTAATTATTTTGCAAAACCTAAAGGTAGGCTATAACTAGCGATCTACAGTTTTTTTCTTACGGGTTATTTCCTCAAAGCCTGCGCCAAAAAATATGCAACAATTCAACTCCCCATAAACGTATTTAGTGCAAGCACAATTCTCAAGTGGTGAACACAATGACTGCGACAGCATGGCCGGCATGTCCACAAGACAACACAGCTGTCCATTTTGCATGTACACAATATCGTTGTGGCCATACTAATACCTTTCACTTCAATGAAATTTTAATATTTTGTTCAAAGTGAAATTTTTTTTATGCAAAAAATAAGTAAAAATTGGTAAATATTTTTTTGTTTTAAATTATCAATTGTTATTACAAATGACATAATAGAGCTATAATAGAGCAAGACCTAAGAGTAGGCTATAACTAGCGATGATACGGGTTATTTCTTACGGGTTATTTCTTACGGATATTTCTTACGGTTTTTACTATCACTTTTTTTTCAGTTAGCTCCCGCAGCAAAATCCTATCTTCTGCAAGCCTGCCGTAAGGAACTTCGTTCCAAAATGTTCCCTGGGTTTCATAAAGTACCTAAATACGATCGCCATTCATCATTAGATGGTTACGCGAAAATCCTGATATAAGTTATATGGGGGCAAGGTCAAGTTTTCGTCCAATTTTATCTTTGTTAGGCACAAAGATACATTCTTATTAGTAAAACACGCGCTCTCATTTTCATTGAGATAACTCACATATTCGCTGATGTATGCGGTATAAAGTCACTCGGAAGTTCGAAAATCTATATATTAGCTAAAGGCAGTATTGACCCGATTCAACCTATTTCTCATACACAGAAATACAATTGTCAGAAAAGGTTTCTGTCTGAATTTTAATTGTATATCTTACACATTGACCGATATTTTTTGTCAAAAAACATTTCTCGTTGGTCTCTCTAATCCAGAGAAGTCTAGTAACTTAAAAGTGTCCTTAATGTCTTTAAAGTTCATTTTCACTCCTTAATGGGCTTATATCGGACATTGGAAGACCTTTACGGAATCTCAAATTTTCTTAACATTCTTTTATAACTTGTACCCAATATGCGATACCACTTTATAATTGAACCATATGTAATCACTGTATAGTATGTTTCATGGTAAAGTAAGAACACTCAAAACTTGGTGTTGCCACAATAGACAATTGCAAATACATACATACGCACATGCAAATATACATTTCTAATTTGTTTCTTTGCCACTTTTTGATGCTACTTCGGCGACTGCAATGACCTTTTTTAACACAATCAGCAGAACTGGGCTACGCGTTGCGAATTTTCGCTTGTAAAACTCCACTAAAGTAGAAATCGAAGCAAAAACAAAAAGACTGTGAAATAACATAATTGAGGCTTTGGAGTTAGTTTGGTATAAATGAGTACATGTATGTATGTACATATGTATGTGTAAATGCTTGTGTAGATTGCCGAAAGTAAGCCTTGTAAGCCACTATAGAGCATCTTATTACAGAAATCGTTTCGTGTAATTCATGTATTTACGTAGTGCTGATCAATATTAGGGTGGTCTTAAGTAAAGTAATAACGAAGGAAATAAAAACTTTGCTTGCCGACTGCACACAGTTTGAAAGAAATTGTTGTATGCAGACTCTATTTTATGGAAGCTCATTTTTAAGTTAATATATTTCAATATTTTTAAGTAAATATAATAATATGCGAATATCTCATATTTTCCGAATGTACCTTTAGTATGTAAAAGATTTTTTGTTATGATCTCACAGGCAACTACAACAAACTAAAGGTAAATGCAATCGCAATTGCCTGCATTCCAGTATTTTGTATTTGATTAAAATTTGTTAGTCCAAAGATTTATTTAACATCTATTTTCGGTATCACTTTGTAGTATAATTATGACTAGAGATAGATTTTTATTTATGTGAAAATGGCAACATTGTTTACATACGTTTCATAGATGTAATGTCTAAGTGTTCCTAAAAGTGCTTTTCACATATTTTATCTGTCAGTCTCTATTCATTGACTGAAGTAGATTTTATTATTTAAAAAGGTGGCAACTATTTTTTAATATTTTTTATGCCGAAATTTTTCTTAATACCTATCTTTTGGTATTTGCTGTAACATAGTTGTTTTATATTTTTTTGTGAAGGTGGCAACTCTGTTGATATATTACTAATATGTGTAATGTCTAAATGTTTTCTTAGAGATGTTTCTAAAACACCTGATCCATATATCTCTTTTCATTGCCTTACATAAATTTTATTATTTACTCGTAGGTAGAATATGGCAACTCTGTTTATTTTTTTATGCCGAAATTTTTCTTAATACCTATCGTTTGGTATTTATGTGGTAGAAATTATGTAAAAAAAGGTTTTTCATTTTATTTTTTTCAGGGTGGCAACAACGACGAAACGTTTTTCATATACATACATTTATTATCTAAGTATTTTTAAAATAGTTTTTCGTATATCTGTGCTATCTTTTTCTTAAGTATTCATAGCCTGATGTAATTTGTATTACTTAGTTAGCAGATGGCAACTCCGTTTTAAAATTTTGTATGCCGAAACTTTTCTTAATACTTATCGTTTGGTATTTATATGATAGGAATAATGTAAGAAATATTTCTTTTGTTAATTTTTATTTTTGTGAAGATGGCAACACCGACAAAACGTTTTTATATGAATTTAATATCTAAGTATTTTTAGATGAGTTTCTGAAATATCTTGCTTTTAATATCTTCTTCTTATAGATTGAATTGAATTTAATTTTTCGCAATTGTGGCAACTCTTTCAAAAAAAGTCGAAAATTGGCAATTTTTTCAAAACAAAAAAAACTTCTTAATCAATCAATATACTTGTTAAAGAGTGTTTATGAAGTATGCGTACTTAGATATACACCAGTAAGACATTACTTAACCGGTAGGAGACAATAATATTTTTCAAACCTTGCCACAATGAAAAAAGAAAAGAACGCGATCAACCTAGTGTGCAAGTACTCATACCTACATACATATGTGTGTATACATGCACATTACCATGGAATTTTCATAAAGTATGTACTCAATATTGTGTGGGCGCTGCAATTTTTGATGAAGTTTCTTTCTCACACTGTCACCTATTACTTCCTCAAAGTTTTTGTTGTGTTTCTTTACTGCAATTATCTTGCGAATATCTACATTTACAGTCCTAGTATATATGTAGCCCTTTATTCACTTTACTATAATGTCTTGTCTTTATTGTTTATCTTGCACTTTTTTACAATTTTGTGTTTTGATTATGCTTTTGTTTTTTTCTTTTTGCCGGCGTCAGCGTTTTTTTCTTAACACACTTTTTCTAGCTGACACAGCCACAAGTAATATCGGCCTTAAGTACAATGTACGAAAATATCTGCAGTCTACATATTTTGAGCGATCAGAAGATGAATCGTTGTGCTGGGGTTGAATGACTCTGATTTCCATTTTACCGTTTAAATTGATATTTACTGTCTTAATGTCAAGTCGCATGCGAGGAAAATGTTATGGATTTTATGGAACAGAATGCTATAACTCAATTGCTAAGGTTTTTATACAATGCGAGGTGGAAACCATGCCAAGGTTTGTTGCACGCCAAATTTCAAAACAAAATTTACTTTCAAAATGTGTAAGCCCTTTCAAGTTCGAATTGAAATTCAGTAAGTGCTTGTGAGTACTTAGAGCTTAACCTCTCAACGTTTGAGTGCCATTAAAAATTATTGGAAATAATTGTTGATGCTTAGTAAACACCCATTACTGACTAAAGCGTGCTACTTGTATATCACTTGTGTACTCGTATGATTGTTTTTATGCTGATGATAGAATTAGGGAAAAGGCATAATATTAAAAAATTAGTGAACAAATTGCTAGACAATCATTTAATCATTAAGCAGGCATATAACTCGTATATGATTTTTCTGCCAGAAAAATAGTAAATAATTTATTTTTGATTAAAATCCGTAAACTAAAGCAACGTCCTCGCCGTTAGCCTAAAAAATAGTCATTCGACGAAAGAAAAGACATATCGTCCATCAAGCAGAAACTTCCACAGCAATTATTTTCCATTCACAGAGTCACCAATTTTAAATGCGAGTAAAAATAAAACGGACTTCGAGCAATATTATTAAGGGTACGATCTATATGCTTCGTGTGGAAGTTCTCAGTCGCTATGCCAGAATCGTTTAGTCAAATTAGAGAAGAAAATTGTCTGACAGTTCGCTCTTAAAATGGTTCAAACTGTGCTTCCAAGTCGATTATCCTTTAATTTCAATCTTCGAAGTAATACCGCTCAATAAGACATTTTTTGTCATATTATGTCAAATTCTTTGACATATTAGCAAAATGCATTAAGGGGGTATTCTAGTCTAGAAGCATGAATTTCAAGTAATTTTTAAAGTGTCGTAAAAATAAGGCAATTAATATTTTACCATCCATTTTTTTACTAGTTATTTGTTAATTTTAGAAGAGTGGAGAAAAAAATTAAAAATTAAAAAAGGTAAAAAATTTCAAATATTATGAGCTGACGAAGTCTCTCTAAAAATTTCCACGTGATTATACCCATGATTTAAACCCTCCTAGTTATCTGAAACCAAAAAGAAAAAAATATTATTAATCTAGAATAATGTCGCAATGGCCGGAACTACGGAAAAGTGGGTAAAATTTTTTTATTCACAAAATGGCGACTGCCTAAAAAAAGTTTTTTTGATCACTTTTTCGGACTATTTCGAATTTTTCAAAAATAATGAAAATAAAAATTTGGGGATGGGGCTAGTTCCAACCATAGACAAGCCTATAAAGAAGACTCTATAAAAGTTTGAAGTAAATCGGTCTAGTAGAACCTGAGAAATCTTGAGTATCGTTCCGAAAAAGTCAGTTTTGAGAAAAACGCGTTTAAAGTTTCGCGTTCCGGCAGAACCAGTTTGGATGCCGGGTCAATGATGAAATGAATTTTGAGAAAAATACATATTCTTGAATAGTTAAACTTTGAAAATATAAAAAAAAAATTAGATTTTTTTAAATTTCTAGACTAGAATACCCCCTTAAGCCAATTGTGATTTAATTTGGTCGAATTTTTTGGTAACATTTAGTAAAAGATATAAAATTTCTGTTTTAAATCGCCAAAGTTGAAACTGAAAGATTAGAGTCATCTCAATAATTTTTACCATAGTTGTGGAAATATAACCGAAATGGTACTTAGACTCTTTCACCGATGTTTCCTTCACTAAATTTGACATAATGACCTTAAGCGTGAGTATTTGGTATTTGGTGAACTGCACCAAATCTTTGGCAAAATAGAGGATTATAATACCAAGTCTAACTACCTTAAATCACCGACTTTTTGACAATGGATGGTTTTCGTTAACAATGTCCTACAAGTAAAAGTTAGCAGAAATCTAGTGATTCTTAAGAAGTTAGGAATAAGTTCGCGAAATAATTGTGAAGTCGCCAGTGAATATTTCAGCTTTGGCTTGCAGCAGTATGTAAGTAATCAAGGATCACATCTAGGTTAGGTCAGGTTAGATGGTTGATCCAAAGGTCGCACTTGGACTAATATATGTAGTCTTATGTGATGCCATAAAAGTGTCAGCAAAGCGTACCTGTACTGTGTATGGCAAAAATGTGCTCAAGCATTTAATTTCTTATCCCACTAGTTCGGTGAGTAATTTAAGGCTTGTTCTTGCCAATGCAGGACAATCAAAAAGGAAGTACTGAGATGATTCCACTCGTCTTCTTCCATACATTTTCTGCAGCTGGCGTCCGTTGAGATTCTGAACCTTTCAGCATAGACGTCGATAAGGCAATTGGTCACAACTAAGCAGAGACTACCGTTGCTGAGGGCAAATAGCTGGTGGGATCTCTTACGATCGATCTTGGGCCAAAGGAATCTTGCGAGAGCTCCCGATCTGCTCGCATTCTACTGATAGAGTGATTAAATATTCTTCAACCAGCCCACAACGTACAGTTAGTAAGCTCAAGACTAGTATCGCGGCTCTGCTTGAGTTTGCACTCCGGAGCTGTAAATCTACCGCTACTTCATTGGCAGCAATTTCGTCTTGAAAATCAGTGCCATAGTTAGAAAGTCTGAAACTGAAAGAGCAGCTTTGATTGCATCAAGGGCTTAATAGTGAGTCCTAAGGAGCTCAAACATGGAAAATCTGTTGTGAAAGATTGAAAGATTAAAAGAAACAAGTTGCATAAGTAGAGTACTAATTTAAATATATCCTAATCAGTATGCCCCGCAGACAACATGCATTCTTAGACTTAGAACTTTCAGCATTCTTTTTTTTTATTCTTTTTTAATCACTCTTTCTTCTATTTACTAATGAATTCCTAATTAGACATTTCGAACAGTCGCCCATGAGCCATTAATTCCGAATTTTCGGACGCTTTTAACTCGTTAACAAATTTCGCCACATAACTAGTATGTATGCATATGTATTTGTGACCGTGTGAAGCGATACTCGTATTTGTTAGAAAAAAAAAATATCAATAACGAGTATTTTATAATTTCACTTTTCAATATATTTAAACCAATTTAGTCATTTGGATAAAATTTATGGAAAGACCAAGAGCTGTGTGAATGCATTCATACAAATGCACGTATGTATGTATATCAATGTATATGTGTGTTTAAAGCGATATTAACAAGCATTACCAGTTGGGGTTTCTCGAGTGCAGATTTGGAGTGAATGATGTCGATTGCTTATTTGCGAATGGCAACGAAATTACCGGCATGTGCGGGAACGTCTCAAACCGTTTGACAGCACGAAAGCTAATTCATGCGCGTCATGTTAATCGTGTATAATGATAATTATATTGATTAAAAGTGGTTTGTGGCTTAAGCTCGTTTAGACTTACAATAATAATGACACTTTCCAATACTTTTCTCTATACACGCTTACATAATTATTTGCATGTCTACTGTAGATAAGTGAAACATAGTCGTAATCTAATTATAAGCCAAAAATGGCATGATCTCCCATTTGTCATAATAATCCCGCCCCGAATAGTAGAGTAATTACTAAAATATAGGAAGAATTTTCTTTAAAAAGAAAGATATTCAAATATTATGTAAGGAAAGTCGAATCGACATGTAAATGAAAGTGAAAGTGAAAAATAAAAAGAAATACGAACAAGTAAGGAAGATCTAAATTCGTGTGTAACCGAACATTTTATACTCTTGCAATTTGCAAAATTAAGAAACATCCCGGGTTGACCAACATATACCTCATATGTTGGTCAACCCGGGATGTAGATATGCATATGTCTATAACTTCCCCAATGTCCTCCACACGAACTTGATTGTGAAATTTAATTATGGAGCCGTTGTTATCTGGCCTTCGTATAAAGAAAAGCATACCCCATACAAGATTTCTTCTCATTTGATAAATTATTATGATGCAATTGATCGATTGTGCATATCTGTAACACCAATATCACTTGGGTGCCTTGAATATATGTACCAAGTTTCATCAAGATAACTAAATTTTTACTCAAGTTATCGCTTGCACGTTCCCGACAAAGAATCACGGGTATTTCAATGAATAATAATAGGAAGCAGACAGCTTACCTCGCAAAACTGTTATCGACCACAACGCGATCGGGGTGGAATAGATACCGAGCGTTGAAGAAGGAAGTGAGACGCATGCGTGAGTATAAAGAGCTTGAGAGGCTGACCGACAGGGGTAATTCTCGAAAATTCTTGGAAAATATGCGACGACTACGGAAAGTTACAAGACCGGAGCATATTCTTGTAGGACCCAAAGTGGTGGTCTAGTAGCTGATGTTCAGAGCTCAATAAAGTTATGGTCCAGCCTGCTGAACGGCAGTGAAATTGTAACATCTAGATATAGCGAATCCGATTCTCCAATCGATAACGATGGAATAGATGTTTCATTGCTGGCTACGATGAAGAAGAACTGACAAGGCGCACATATCAGTTTCTTTGAAAGATGTGGTCGCATGACAGCATGCCCGACAACTGGAACTTAAATGTGCTCTTCCCAATCCAGAAAAAGGAGAACCCTATAATCTGCATTAATTACCGAGGGATAAGCCTCCTTAATACCGCATATAAGGTCTTCTCGAGAGTAGTGTGAAAGACTGAAGCCCACTTTCAACAAACTCATTGGATCTTAATAGTGTGGCTTAAGGCCTGGAAAATCTACTATCGACCAGATTTTCACTATGCGACAAATTTTGGATAATACCTGTGAAAGGAAGATCGACATACACCGCAAATTCATCGATTTAAAAACCGCCTTCGACAGCACGCTATATCTGTACTTGGTATCCCCGAAAAGCTTACTCGTCTATCTTGGAACCAGCATCAACATCAACAACAATATCAGTTTTAAAATGCAATGCAAAATCACTTTTGCCAACAGTTGCTACTTCGGTCTGAGTAAGCAATTGAAAAATAAAGTCCTCTCTCGACGAACAAATACCAAACTTTACATATCCATCATCATTCCCATCCTGCTACATGATGAGCATGGGCAATAAAATCATCTGATGAGTCGGCTTTTGGACTGTTCATTAAAGAAAACGTGTATTAGATTCGGATAAAAAATTGTTTAAGGCTATAGCGCTGAACAGGAAAACGAAGAATAGGCGTTTCGAATCTTCAACCAATTATCAGACATATATGTATACAAAATCATTTGTTTACCGCAATTTTTATACATGCATACATTTATAGCTCATTAGTATATCGCTATTAGGCTCATGCCTACTGTTTCTACAAATCAATAATCGGTGGCTTAATTTGCATCTCTGAAATTTGCAAACTCGTGTAATTATTACTTTAGACACAAAATTGCACTTTCGATTTCAATAAAAACCAAATAAGCAAAAAACAAAATTTATCAAATGTTTAGCCAAAATCAATGTTTTAATAGCCGCGCCTTAAACAACCGTCAACCAGAGTCTAGTTCACAACAAAAGCGATTAAAACGTGTTTGTCGTCGAGACGTGGATGTCACTGCTCGCATATATATATATGTATGTATGTTTGTATGTAGATATGCCTTTCAAGTAGCCACCAACCGGCTCATCATTGTGTCCCACTGACAGTCCAGATTCCACGACTGCTGGTTACTAAGCCACGCATGCGCAGCAACCCGTTCAGCTGGTATGTCATCTTCGATAGGCTCAAAACAAGACCAGTGTAGGCGCCGATCGAACTGCTCGCTGCCTTATCTGTATAAATGCGAAAGTGAATTTCTCTTTCATTTAAGCGTGCAATGAAGACTTCTTCCTAAAACATTATGTCTATTTGTAGAAATCTAGCATTTGTCATTTAGGCGTGCATCTGCATTTGCTTATGTGTAAATGTGTGTGTGTCCGCAATGCGTATATTGCAATAAAGAAGACAAGTCAATATGCAATGATTCAAGAGACAGTAGGAAAATTGTAGACCGGCTTCATAACACGTGATTTTGCAAAATGATATTTGGTTTTTGTTTTGTTTTGCTGAAATGCTTCACAGCGCACAGTGGGACTGAATTGGCCTGCCTCATTGTATAGTATATATTATTGATGATTGGGAGCTTCAAATTATCTGCTGCTTTGATATAATATCCGGAACTAGTAAAAGTGGTTATGCACTACCATAAGCTTTGTCCTTTTCAATTTAATGATGGACAAAGTGATACGTACCGCCAATCTGAACCGGAGTGACACTGCCTACTCTAAAATGACAACGATACTGCGGTACGCAGATGATATTGGCATTGTAGGCCTTAACAAAGAAGCGAGAGAGGTTGGTCTTGTGTTGAACGAGGAACAGACAAAGCTTTTTGGAGGCCGCACACAAAGGTTCTTCGCGTTTATGGAACTACGTCATAGTTGGCAGCTATATTATGGGTGCGGTAAGCAATTGAGAAGCAGATCCCACTCTCGACGAGCAAAAATTACGTTCTAACTATAAGTCTCTCATTATACGCGTCCTATTATTCGATGCGGAAGTATGGGTGATGACGAAACGCGATAAGAAAGCACTTGAAGGATTCGGGAGAACAGTTCTTCGCAAGCTGGGATGACCTCGTAAAGTTTAGATGCAACGGTGAAGTTGAGTAGTGTAGTGTCAAAGAAGAAATAAATAGAACCCCAAGGGAAGAAAATGACAAACGATATTTTCGATTTTAAACTCAACAGGACCAGAGAAGAGAATGAGAAAAACGGTAACAGTAAATTCGAACTCCTTTGAAGACTGTGATTACAGTTTTGACAGCGCCGTTTTAGTATTTACCATTATTCGAAAAAAATCATCCCACAAAGTTAAGTGGATCAGCTGTTTTCTATATAAAACTAATTTATTTAACCTCAAGTGTGTCTAATATTGACCTTTATCGGGTAATCCTTCTAGGAAGCTTTTAGTTCCGAAATTTTTACTCGGAAGACTAAGCATAATTTAAAATGTAAAATATATACTTCATTATCTGATGTGAAGGTAAGGAACTATGAAGATTTTGTTATGACATGTTCGATAATGTTCTTTATGTCTGTCAAATAAAGAGACAAAGGTAATTAGCGCTTCACAAATTTTCAAGAAATAATCATCATATAAAGCAAATATTCGTATTTTTAGCGAAAATGTAATTTTTACTTGCGAATTTCTTCATTTCTAAATTTAAATTGTAATTTTTAAATTTTAATAATTAAAAATATGATTAAAAAAATTCGAAATGAATTTCGAAATTCAATTCATTTGTATTTTCTATAATATACTTGTAATACTATTCCTCTATTTATGAACTCTTTTTTTTTCTCAAGAACTACAAAGCAGAACCAAATAACATAAATTTATTGGCTCGGGATTTCAATTAACGTGAATTGAATTTGTACTAAATTTAATTATTTAAACTAAATTAAATTATGAATTATTTAAACTAAATTAAATAATGAATTAAATAATTGATAATTGTTGAACATTATTCAAACAAATTCATCGCCACCACACCACAGTGCACCAACCAGTGCTCTACTTCGACACCTTACCCCTGCTAAGAGTTGCAGCAGCCTCTCTCACATGGCGTGTGGGGAAGTAGTGGCAACAATTGCTGTTATTGAATAATTGCCTCATTCCGGTTAACAGTACTTGTGTGGTTAGTCTGCCATACACAGATATTTACATGTCGATACAGAGGCAGATGTAGCACTCATAAATTATTGATGAGCATATGAAATGTTTTTATAACTCTGCAACGCTTAGTAGCAGACTTTTATTCATAGATTTGTACGCTGGTGAGCATAAATGTGAGTATTAGCATTTTTAGTAGGCATGTACATTAGAGTGATTCAAAAAAATTTTTTTTTTTTCGATTGGTACACGGAAAAATAGGTTTCTAGACACCTCTAGGAAAGCCTCTCCAAGCATGAGATTTTAATTGTAACGGTAAGGTCCTCCTACATACAGTTTTATATCTTTTCTTATTATCAGATAGAAAAATGTATATCTTGCTTCCAACTACTTGAAAAAATATCTTGTTCCTTAGATTTTGTAGGAAAGTGAATGCCCTAAAAAATGTCTCCTATGATTTTTTCGTAAACCCAACCGTTTAAAAGATATTAATACTTAAAGTTTGATTATTTTTGGGAAAATTTTTTATTTATTATGGATTTTATAACTCAATGAAAAAAATCATTATGAATGATGAAACTCATAGGTTTTTGGAGAGGCTTTCTTAGATGTGTCTAAGAACCTATTTTTCAGAGTACCAAACGAAATTTTTTTTTTTTTTTTAATCCACCCTAATATGCATTGATGTTTGACGATGAATATCTCGTAAACGCTTAACTTAATCGAAAAATCATTGGAGACCATTTTTATAGAGCAGTAAATTTCCTACAAAACTATGACATACAAAGGAGTGGATAACTCATGTAAGACCTTGAAGTTGCCCTCGAAAAGTCGTATATAATGCTCTTTGTGCAACAAAAAAAGACCTATTTTGGGCCAACAAAGAGATACCAAGAAAACCAAGACCACGTAAAATCGATATTAATGTTGACCAAACCATTGTACGGAAGAGCAAAGCTGATACTATTAAGTCAACCACAGAAATTGTGGTCGAAGCTCATGACGAATATAGCGTGAACGTATCCAGAATGCTTGTAGGAAGACGACTCAACGATGCTCAACTTTTTGGACGAATTAGCAAAAAGAAACCAGTCCTGTTAAAACGCCACATTAAAATTCGACTGGCACTCGCGACAAGGCCCACAGAGACAACCCAGTACAATTTTGGAGGAAGATACTTTAGAACGTCGAAACCAATATAAATAGGATGGAGATGGAAAAACAATTGTACGTCATTCACAAGGTCAAGCCTTTAACCCTAGGTATACTAAAAAGATACATTAAGCATGGCGGTGGAAGAATCATGATCTGGGCGCGTTTTCATAGCATGGCGTCGGGTTAATTGTGGAATAAATGGTAAAATGAACCGTTTCAGTATTTGGATATACTGAAAAATAAAGTGGAGCCATTTGTATTTGAATCCACGCCCATAAAATGGATATTTAAGCAAGACAATGATCCGAAGCACACCGCAAAGGTAGTAAAGCATTGGGTCGACAATGAAAAAAATAGATTATTGGATTGGCGACTCAAATGACGGATCTGAATCCAATAGAAAATGTATGGAATGATGTCAAGACCAAAATAGCAAGCAATCTTATGCTAGTTTTTAATAATTTTTATACTTTTTGGTACCTTTTTATACCCTTTTTTAGATTGTGCCATTTATGCCTCATGCTGCCATATATGATATAAATGTTTTCGTCTTTTTTTTAACGATAATATAATATTTATTCGTGTTTAGTAATATGAAAGTGAATAATTCCTAAGTGATAAACTTAAGGAATAAATAAACATTTTTTTTTTTATTTTTATTATATTTTTTTTTTTTTTATTACCAAGTGTGATATTTATGTGCCCATGGCTGTATATTTTCAAATATGTAATATTGCAAATTAACACTGTGTAGTTCTGAGCGTGAAAACGAGGCAATGAAGTCACCCATCTTCTTTTCTCTCTCGAATAATGAACTCGTATTTGTTCCCCTTGGACTGGACGCGAAATGCTGCGATTCATAAATGCTATTTTTAATGCTTTTGCTCCATTTGCAAACTAATTGATATGAGTACTACACATTTTATGAGCGTTTCAGAGTTGTGGTTTATTAATTTGCGTGTGGGTATGTATTTTACATAATATGCTTGGAATGCTTACATATACTTATGTAGCTTCTACTTGCAGATATTATCTAGAAGCTTGAGGAAATTTTTTGTGTTCGAAAGTGAATAAATTTGCGATTGTGGATTAACACGAATACCTCCCGCTTGGATCCTACTACTTTGGGAGACAAAAATTTATATACATATTTACTCTCAGCATCATCAACCAACCAGTGGAACTAACTAATATCAAAGCTTATCCCCCTTGATGGTTTCTGTAAAGCATAAGATATTTTGTCGATATACGTATGTATGTATGCATGTATGTATGTATGTATGTATACATTTGCATGTTAAAAAGATTTTATGTTATAAAGATTGATTTCATCATCAGAAACTAAGAATGCAACACATAACTTGTGTACGTATGATTCCTTGCAGGGGAGTTATCTACAAAAGTCCAACCAAACCTAACCTGTAAACAATAGAACTGTCTGTATTCACACCAGAAAAATAAAAACGTATCTAAGCTTATGCCACACACGCTTACCAACTTCTTTGCTTAGTAATTGTGCTTATCTGATTGGCATGTTAAATCGATTGAAACACTCCAGAATGCTTTCACACACTGATACTCGAGCATACATATACATATCCATATATATATGTACGTATGTATATATTTCAATTTACAATTGCACACGTGTTAATTTATTAGCCTCTTCTACAGTTTGTAACTGACAGCGTAATTCTATTTGCAAATTCAAGTTCAAAGTAAAGGTAAATAATGTCTGGGAAACCAGTTTCGCTAATCATCTCCTACAAATTATGATAATTTAAATGTAGAAATGTGTACAACAAGATAAAGCCTGTAACAATTTACAATAATAATGCATAATTGTTTCGTTGTTTCTCTAAGTAAATCGGGATCAACTCAGGGTCTGCGTAAACTGAGTCACAGGTTATGAGGAACGAGCTACAGGGTACGTCAACCTTTTGTCAGTATGTAAACATTGATTTGAGTAAAAATATCTTATATTATATTTAAGATATTTAAATTTAATTAGACCCTTTATAAGTTAATTGGGCATTTATATTGATTCTGAAATAACCCTGCAAAGAAGAGTCAGCAGAAGTCCAATCTGAAAATCTCATCCTCCTGTTAAGTATTCTCTGATCGATCGAGCCTGTAACGGCAAAAGCCATTTTCAGGCTCTTGAGGCAAGCATGTAGAGCTAACATCAACCGGTACCGATTTTCATCTGTTTCATGTATTTAATTGTATTTAAAAACAATTTGGCATTTAATGGATCTCGATTAAATTCTCTGTTCCAAAAAAGTTTGTTTCTTTAACTGAAAAGGGACTAATCGCTCCTCTTTCTGATACTCTTTCTTCCCATCGTACATCGACGTAAATATTTCGCACCCTACATATGTATGTACTATATATTGAAAAAGTACTATTTTCAGATTAAAGACTATCTATTAAGAATTTAAAAAAATGGAATTCTATTTTTGAATGTACATATATCGAAAATATATGTATATATTTGAAAGTAATTTCGGAAGTTTTTAAGTTAATCCGGCAAATAGTTTCGAAGATATGAACGTATTTGTAAGAAGTTTCGACTAACTGTATTCAGCTCCCATGACTTTAAGAGCGTTTTTCTCGAAACGCTGTTTTCAGTGGCTGTGAAGAGAGATTCTCTCAAACGACTGAACTATCGACTTGAGCTCTTAAATATTATTTTGTAAATAATAAAAGACGAAATAAGATTTTGTTAATAATTTGAAGTGTAACTTTTTCACAAAAAATATTTTTTGGAAGCCGCCTTTTTGTTAAAAATCAAAATTTTGACTGGGTCTGCCATCACTACATGAATCAATCTATTGTCTTAAGAATATTTTTGGTTTTTGAATTTGAGACAATTTTTAGCAGAAAAGTCTTTCTCACCGCCAGACACCTTTTTTCGACATATGAAAGAAGATTAAAAAACAAATATATATATTTGTATGTATGTATATAAATGTACACATTAGACTCAAACAAGAAAAAACGTTAACTTCGATTGCACCGAAGCTATAATAACCTTCAAATACAAAAATTCCATACAAGAACTTGAATATGATTAGTAAGTTACGGACAATAAAATAGAATCATCCATGGTACTAATTTTCCGATCTAAACGAAAATCTGAATTTGAAGTAAATTCAACTAAGTTATATGTATATATTTATTATTTACTTCATATTGAGAGCTATTGATAGCAGTAAAAATATTGGAAAAAAAAAACAATTCATAAATATTACAAAAACAAAGGTTAAAAATATTTTTAAAAAATTCGATGGACAAAAAAATAGAATTAAAATCTTTTATATTAAAATGAATTATTTTTTAAGGGAACTAATAGAAAAAATTGTTAGTACATTGTAGTGTATTCTTTATCGTCTAATACAGATGCACATCTTCTAGGCATAGACCTAATTAGGCTACCGAAAGTGTTCTGTGGAACAAACCAGACCAGACCTTTGTACTTTCTCTCAGAATTCTGTCTTATTTTTCCGTTTAACGGATGCAATATTTTTTTTTTTTAATTTTCCGTAAGATGTTGATTGGATTCAGATCTGCTGATTGCCCAGGCCAATGACCTTATCTAAAATTTTAACGTATATATGGCAGTCTATGTTTTCTTGTATCCAAAAAATTGGTGCCGAAACACAATATGAGAAACAATGCTAAACCATTATATTGTCACCACGGGGTTTGAAGGACCTAGTCGTGTAGCAGACGCACATTTCTTTGTTTTTTTTGGGGGCGGAATCACACCCAACTATCATTTCCTATCATATTAATTTTGCATTCAGACCATAAAATGTCGAACCATTTTTTTTTTTTTAATTTTCAGCTCCGCCCTAATTAATGTGTCGTTTTACCAACTGAATACGATTGCATCTATGCCGCTATCTCAGCATTGGCACTTTTCGGAACCATGTACCAAAGCCATTTTTTTAAATAAATTCTTAATTGATACAATTATTTATTCCACAGATCTAATTAAGTTAATATAACTACCTTTTACTTTACTTTTTAAGTTATTTTTTTATTATTTTGTCACTAAGCACGAGGCACGCTATTTACACTTTTTAAATTACAGTTAACTGTAAAACTTGACAATGCTACATTTTCCTCTTTTTTAAAAGTACATATTATTGCCTTTGTTGTTATGCAGAAAAGTTATTACATAATGAAAATTTTCAAAAAATTATACCATTGTTTCAAAGCAAAACCTTTGATTCTATTTTATTGTCCGTAACTGTATATGCCATACTAATCCGATCTGAACAATTTTTTCGGAGCTTGCATCAATAAAAATAACAGTAACAAATACAAAATTTTGTGAAAATCTTTCAACAAATGAAAAAGTTTTCCATAACAGCACTTGATTGCGATCGTTTAGATATGTACATATTTATTTTATGCGGTCTCGGACCTTTCCTTCTGGGAGTTACAAAAATCCTGTTCAGGGTATAAAAATACAAGCGTCAACGTATTTCAAGGACACCACCAATTAGCACTTTCACTCAATCGATGATTATGTTTTATTGAACCGGCCAAATGTTTTTTTCGGTGGCTATTTGTGCTAATTGAAAAAGTAATCGCTTGATTATTTAAGTGCCACGAACGTTAATAATTCACCGGCAAAGTAAAACGAATATTTATTGCTAAAGTGTGTTTTTAATAAATGTAACCAAACTCATACGGCAACTTTTGCATATATTGGCATTCAACAGATAGTCAGCCTTTACATATGTATGTGTCGAAATTCCAAAAAAAGAAAAATTGTTAAATAGTAGTAAATTTTAAATAATGTATATACAAGCATATAAAGAATAGAGAGCAAAACAAAACTAACACTCAGCCTCCTAAACGAAGAATTGCATTGTTGTAGTCATGTACATATGTAGTGTCTACGTGACTTTCCTGTCAAGTGTTTCATTCAGACTTGCATATATAGTGTGTATGTGTATATGTACTATATGTAAATGTGTATATAGTGCATATAAGCAAGCGCGTATTTCAAAATAAACAAAAGCAAAATCTCAAAAGCCATCAGTAGCGCTCTTTAATTGTAGAATTCATAAGTCTTAGAAAGCTCCAGCGGCGTCCTCCTACAACAACAATATATGATACATATGTATGTACATACATACATACGTGTAATGTTGTGTGTTGTTGATGCTTTTGGTAGCGTTATCGCCACATTAACAATATTTTAATAGAACTTGCAGCGCGGTCTGGCATTAATATTAAATACATATATACTTATACATAAGTACATAATTATGTGCTTATCGTCTTGGTCTTTTATATAGTAGAAAAAACCATGCACTTTTTGTACCCTGAATAGTGTAAATCATATTTAGGTTTTTATGAACTTTGTAACACCCAGAAGGGTACAACGGGCGCCTATAAAGTAGTGAAGTTGCGATTTTTACAAATATCGAATAAAAGCTAAATCTATAATTATGCATTTCTAATAAAAGTTCGTTGATGATTCAGTTTTATCAAAAACACAGCCTACGAGTGGTATAAAGCCTTCAAAGACGGTCGAGAGCTCGTTGAAGACATACCTCGTTTTGGATGAGCTACGACCGCTTCCACTGATGAAAATATTAAAAAAGCTAAGGGATATGGTGCTTGAAAATCATCAGGGAAGCGTTATAGAAAAGGCAATAAAACTCGACATCTCTCGCAAATCCGTACGAATTGTTTTACTTACTTATCTTACCCAACTAACCGATCAAAATCAAGATAAAGATCATTTTAAACTCTTTTATACTATAAGAAATCCACCTGTGAAGGGTATTACAGTTTCCGTGCAGCCGTAGTTTTTCTTCCTTTCACTGATTGTGCTAGACTTTATAGATATCTCTAAAAATTCCCATATAAGTTGAGTATATAAATTATTGTACTTTAATATATGTATGTACATACATACACATATTTAGATTTATCAAAGTTCATTGTGAATGAGTTCAATGTAAGACAACTAAAGTTTTCTAAAGTAAATTTTTTTCAATAAGAAAAAAATCAACAGAGTCCAATAATTACTCCAGCTGATATCGGGTGTCACTTTTTAATATAAACTTGTGGGCACAATCATAAATATTGCAGTCATAACTATGTACTAGTAAATATGAATCTACTGCAACACTCATGTGTACGTATGTACATATGTATGTATGTATATAGAGAGGCATTCATTTCAATCAACACAATGCAGTCAGGCAGCTGTCGTCATCTTCCTCGTTGTCAACCAGCATGAAAAATTAAATACAATTTGCTCATGATGCCTATACAATTCATAATTTATAAACTAAATATATGTACATATGTACACACACTTTATGTGCACACATGTATTATGTACAGAAATAAGAATAAAAATTTGTTTATGATTTCGAGATTTTTGGAATATTCGAGTACTCAGTTTGCCGGCATGACCCAGCAGAGCTTTTCTAAACTAAATATATATTGAGAGCAGAGAATCGGAAGTGCTCAGATTAAAATATTACTTGTATATACTTACGTAGAACTTCTTAGCTTTTTATACTAAAAACAGTGACATAGGTGAAGTCTTATCTCAAAAGGAATATATTAATTGTATATAAATATGTATATAATCGTATTTTTGTGAATCGGATGCTTTGAAAAGAAGAAAGCAAAAAACGGGAAACGGTATTATTCACACGTTCACACATTACAAGTTTTTCAATTGTCAATTATAAAAGGGTTCTGCTTTTTAAGGTCTGCAATATACTTCAATCTATGTATTCGAAACATATGTATGTATGTAGATATATATATGTGTGTATGTGTGCATAAAAGTTTGTAGCTTTAGCATATGATTATTTTTAAGTTTATGTGAAGGAAATATTTTCATACATACATATGTATGTGTGTACACACATATGGACAGCCTCCGTTTGAGATAAGACATTTTCCAAAATTATAGCGCATAGAAATAAATTGTAGAGCTTTCGGTTTTGGGTTCCAGAATTTTCATATTTTTGGTGATAAGCTACTTACTGGATTTTTCCTAAAATTTGTATTAAATTTTGTTATATTCTATATAAGGAAATATAATTGAAATTAATTTGTTATACTATCGTAACTGCAAGCTGGAGGATGCCAAGTACAAGTAGAATTTATGTGTTCTGTTTTCTGTTCAATCCATAAAAAGGGAGACCCCACAATCTGCGCCAACTACCGTGGAATAAGCGCCCTCAACATCGCTTTAAGACTCTATCGAGCGTATTGTGTGAAAAAGTGAAGCCCACCGTCAACAAACTGATTGGTCCTTATGGGTGTGGCTTTAGATCCGGAAAATTTACAATCGACCAGAGTTTCACCATGAGCCAAATCTTGGAAAAGACCGATGAAAGGAAATCAACGCCTTAGACAGCACGAAAATGAACTGCCTCTATGCCGCTATATCTGAAATTGGTATACCCGCCAAGCTAATACCGCTGTGTAAGCTAACTTTGAGCAACACCAAAAGATCCGTCAGGATCGGGAAGGACCTCTGCGGGACGTTCGATACCAAAGAAGGTTTTAGACAAGGCGATTCCCCATCGTGTGACTTCTTCAATCTATTGATTGAAAAAATAATATGAGCCCCAGAGCTAAATAGAGAAGGTATAATCTTTAAGAGTGTTTAAATATACATATATCTAATCAGGTATATGACGTTACTTTTACATTCTTACTATATATCACGGTATAGAAATGGACAAACTTGGACCATAAATTTTCAAACTTGAGGTACCGAATAAGTGAACCCTCGTGCCTAAGGATGATCGATTTTGCCCAAAAAAAGAACATCGTTCAATCAGTGAAATATAATGTTGAAATTTGAAGAAAATCTTCTTGATATTCATATAGCGTTGTGCCAAATTTTAATACAATCGATTCATAGCTTATTCCATCTCCCATATACTTAATATAAAGTTTTTCCAATCCCGGTTGACTTTACACCTTATATTATTAGTGGAAGTATAATATGGGAAATGCTAAAGCTCAATTTTGATGTTAATGGTTGCAAAATATTAAAACAACTCACTTTTGAACGGCCAAACAAAAAACTTTTGCATAAAACTGCGAATTTGGTTAAACTTGGAAGTAGTTATGTATCTAGCAGGTACCCTTACTGTTGTCAGCTGTTATTTGCGTATGCTCAAACTGTATTGTTTGCTAAACAATTTTCTTTTGTGCGGTTGCAATTTTTGAAGAAAACATGATGAACAAACAAACATCTCAAGATTTACAAGCTCTGGTAGTCAAATAATGGCAGTGAACAAAAGTACTCGCGAAATAGGCAATATTGTCAAAAAACCACATACTTACATATGGTGCTACAATTCAGTAAATTATTATTGAATTCAAAACGACTGCTGAAGTTGAAAGACTTGATGCTAGTGGAAAGTAAAAAAAAAGACTTGCACGTCCCAAAATATTCGGTTTCACTAACGCCATAGAGTTGAAAGAAGTTGGCATAGAAGCTGGCATTGTAAAAATCCAACTTGGCAATATTAAAAAATAATTTAGCTTCGTCAGCAGCTAAACTCAATTTGAATGGTGGTTACTGCTTTGTTCAGGAAAACGACTCGACGCTGCTCTACAACGTGGATAAAATGTAGCATCATCTTCCCCAGAGATCAGACTTCAATTCCATTGAACACATATGGGCCTACATACACATGTATATGCAGATGAGAGCTCAGAGTAATAGGGTTAAAGCTGAGGACTGTCAACTCGGCAGATTTCTGCCGCTACAACAACAACCTGTTGCCACAACTGTCGGGCCTACGTAACAGGAACAGACCCGGTCAATGACTGTCATGTCGGCAGATTTCTGCCGCTCCAACAACAAGGGTTAAGGCTGCTCCGCAGGAAATATGAACAAGCGAACGTGATTGATGTCAACTCTGTACATATGTACATACATACATACAAAGCATTAATTTTTCTTAAAAAGTGTTTTAAATAACGCAAACTGTGCCAGTTTTTTTTTTGGACTTCAGAAATAGAATATTTTTCGATTTTTTAAACTATTTAAATAAAACCGGATTTTTGAAAATAAGTATACCTTAATTTTTGTAAATACAAAACGTCCGGTTTTCAATTTCAAATGCTGAAAACTCAAAAGGTTTAATAATTTCAATTTATTAATGTATATCTTTTGATCCGATGCTGCGATGAAACCCGAAAAAAAACTTAAGGGGGTATTCTACTGTAGAAATCAAATTTTGGGCAATTTTTTGAATTTTATTTAAAAAAATACCAAAAATATTTTTACTACCCATTTTTTATGGTGTTTTTATTGATATCTTAAGAATACAGAAAAAAAATTTTACAAAAAAATATAAAAAATCAAAATAATTAGAGGGGGGAGAGACTGGTGCAAAAAAAAAAAAAAATGGCGCATCCATCTCCTGGTGGTCTGAAAAAAAATCAAATGAAATTCTTAATCAGTAAGGATGCTGTTATAGTCCCTAAATCAGGGAATACGAAAAAAAAAAATTTTTGGAAAATGGCGACTGCCTGAAAATAAAAATCATTTTTTACCCTTTTTTTGAAATTCCTGAATTTTTTTAAAGTATTAAAAACAAAAATTTTGACACAATGCTGGTGGGAACGATAAAGGATTATATAAATTCACACAAAATTTCAAGTAAATCTGTTGTATAGAACTTGAGATAATGCCGGTACCGTGTGGAAAAAATAGTTTCGAGAAAAACGAGTTTAAAAAGTGAGTCTACCTACCTACTGGGCTAGGTACTGAGTCACTAAAGTAACTGTAGCTCTTAAAATAATTTTAATTTTTAAAAATCCTTTGAAAAATATGTTTTTAAGGGTCTAAACTTTAAATATATGAAAAAAATCGAATTTTTCAAAATTCTAGAGTAGAATACCCCCTTAATACTAACACAAATTTTTCTTTCTATATCTTAATTATAGGTTTGAGATCAAAATTTTTCATTTTTAGTTTTTAATCCAGTAATTGGTATTAAAAATATTTTTTTTTTAATCCCGTTTTTGGGATCACAAAAAAAAAATTAATTTTAATGTTAATTCAATTATTTTTGAATGCATTATTTGCAGCCCCGGTCCCTGTACAAGTTAATTTTTGTATAATTCATTTGAAAGCATGTTTTACTATCCTTAGCTATTCCACAAATTTCTTTCCAAATTTCCTCAAATCTATAGAAATTAGATGCTTATTAACATATCAAATTGTCACCAGCGTACAATATTATAAGTCAAATCTACACTTTCAAACAAATACATATATGCATACACATATATGTACATATATCTATGCATTTATATACCAGTATACATATACATACATATCTGTGTGTATGGGTGAATGTGGGGCACCTCTATGGAAATTTCGATATTTGCGGTTGCACAAGCGTTTACCTGTAACTGAAGCACCTTCGATGAAAGAATTACTGTTAAGTTTCCCGTTGAGCTACCGCAAATGAAGCTACATACATTTATCTGCCAGCATAACGCAATTTACATACTTATGTACCTTTATGCTCGTACAAAGCGAAATTCATATGCATACAATTCACCCGTTCAGCAGCAGGGCAAAAACAATAGAAATCATGAACGCGCTTTTAACGCTTATTGGGGCACCACAAAAGTTACAATAAAAATAACATCGGAAAATAACAACAAAGCGATGCGTTACTAACGCTTATAAACAAATCGATAAGCGCTTACTTGACTCCGGCCTGACTTTCTTCTGCGTAACTGTGCTCTGCGTGTTTTGCTTATTTTGTTTTGCTCGCACGCAATTTACCGGATAAATTCTATAATATTTACAAACACACTTTTCTTCGTACCTACAAATTGCTTTACGACTTTCGTTGTTCTCTCGCCCGCTGTTGTGTTTACTCGTGTATCTTTTGTTGGCTTCTTCCCAGCTCTCCTTGTGTGCTCTCTGCACGCATATGTGTATGCCGTTTTGCTGTTGTTGTAAGTATCTTTGGTTTGGATTTTGTCTCCTGGCACAGGCGCTGCACTTGACCAGCGTTGACTAATGTCAGAACACAATTAATGCACCCACAAGAAAGATTATATATTTTTTATTGAAATTATTGTTGCTTTAGGAACTGTCCTCGTTTGCCGGACGCACACCCACTTAATCACAAACTACACTTATGTTTATATTATATGTACATATGTATGTACAATAGCATCCAGTAGCACTCGCGTTTATTCACCCTGCAACGTAATCTAACAACTGACTTCTAGTCCGCCGACATCACTGATATAAATATTCAATTTTCCAAGCGCGTGAAATTCTTTTCTTTTTCGTTTGTTTATTTATTTACTGAATACAGTCCGACGGCGCATCGATTTGTACGCGGTTCTCAAGTTCTTCCCACTTGGACTGTGTCGCGCATTGTGCTGGCTTTTATTTAAGTTGCTGAGATTTACATGGCAAATTTAGTGTGTGGTGAATTTCTCCAAAGCCATTCTCTCTTCAATGCACCATAAGTGTGGTGAATATAGCGTATGGAAAAGAGTTGTTTTACTGGCGGTCGCGAGCATTGCCGTTGTTGTGAGCATAAGAATTTGTTGTTATAGCATTGAGCAGCTGTTGGGGTTGCTGAATTCGGCTGGTCAAAAGCTAATACTATTTGATACATAAAAAACCCTTAGGCATCGGAAAGTCAATACTAAATGTATTTAGTCTCATATTAATTATGTGTTAAGAACCTTATACCAAAAGGTTCTTACCTTAAAAAATGAGGAGAAGTAAAATTATAGCTCTGAAATCGCTAATTATTTACATTCGGAATCACATTTGAGCTCAAGTGTGGTCTGCAATCAGTGCCTCAAAAATTTACGTTCGGCTTCGGGTTCAAAATGCTGTTGTGATTCAAAAAAAACCCAAGAATTTGAAGTCGAATCAACATTTCGCTATTTGCGTGGAATGATATAGCCGTAAAGCGGTGTCTACGCCAATGAAGAAGAATACAAGATTTAAAAAAAAGCCCGCATTTGGAAATTCGGCCACATGAAGACCGGTTTTTAGCACATATATTTTTTTTTGATTGTTAAAACTAAAAGTATTTCCTGAAAGCGTTATAAGAACAAGGGTAGTATTAGCAAACGCGCACTAATGCTGAAAAATGCAACACTGCGGTTGTGTGGTGTAAAATGTTATCATTTGTGGTTTAACCAAGTTTCACAAGTACGCAAGGCGACATCTAGCGGCTAGTAATGCGGATATGTATAAATAATGAACGGAAATAATAATTTTTTACTTGATAACTGAAGTAGTTGAGGGAAAGTCAAGCCCTTCGAACACTTAGTGGGTCGTGAGTTCGAATACTTAGTGCGAGTTAAATTTCAAACCATGTACGAAGGCTTCCCGATACGTATAGGTGCATGAGAAATGCACTATCGTGTAGCTCATTGGAATAATGGTCCTCCTAGTGTCGGAGAACTTCAGAAAAATGGGAAAAGCGCAAATGGGTCGGCCTGAGAAACTGTATATGGTAAGTCGTCTATTCTTCTCCATTGGCGAGCGTCGTTGTTTTAATGAGTTTCATCGTGGTCGCCTGTCGCTCTTTGAACAAGGAGGATCACATGACAAAGGTTTTCTTCTTCTTTAATGTCGCTTATGCGGTTATAGCCGAGTTAACAATAGTGCGCGAATCGTTTCTTCTTTTAGTAATTTGGCGACAATTCGAGATTCCAAGTGCTGCCAGGCCCTTCTCCACCTGATCTCACCAACCGAATGAAGGTATTACTCTTCCTCTGCTTTCCCCGGCGGGTACTTCATCAAACATTTTCAGAGCTGGAGCGTTTTCATCAATTCGGACAACATGACCTAGCCAGAGTAGCCACTGTCTCTTCATTCGCTGAATTCGTCGTATAACTGGAACAGCTCTTCGCTCCATCCAATACGTTATTCGCTGCTAGCAAAACGCAAAGGACCATAATCTTCCGCAGAACCCTTCTCTCGAAAATTCGTCGACTGATCAGATGATGTCATCGTCCATGCCTCTGCACCATATAGCAGGACGGGAATAATGAGTGACTTATAAAGTTTTATCTTTGTGCGCGGGAGAGGACTTTACTTCTCAATTGCCTACTCACTCCGATGTAGAACCTGCTAGCAAGAGTTATTCTGCGTTGGATTTGGAGTCTGATATTGTTTTTGGTATTAATGATGGTTCCAAGCTATACGAAATTAGCTACGTCTTCGAAATTATGACTGTCAACAGTGAGATGGGAGCCAAGTCGCGAATGCGACGACTGTTTGTTTGATGACAGGAGATATTTCGTCTTGCCCTCGTTCAGTACCAGACCCATTTGCCTTGCTTCCTTATCCAGTCTGCAGAAAGTAGAACTAATGGCATGACAAAGGTCAACGATCTTCCATTGGCAGAGCACCGAGGTAGCTGAGACAATACGTAGAAGAACGCGTATAAGAAAAGAGAAAACTGACTCGGGAAATAAGAGCTCCGGAAAATAAATTTTTAAATGGCCCAAAGCCGATCGAACTACGCTGGAAGCTAAATGAAGAATAATTCGGGAAATAAAGCATAATTTTTCTTTTGTACGCGAAGTACTTATCGGAAGGACTTTCTTGAAATTTTACCTAACGGTAGTCACTGAAGTGCTGGACACTTCGCCTACTCAGCTCATTTGATTTATAACTTCTGAAGGTCTAACACCACTACAATAAATTATTGGTACACCAGTCATTAATAGATTTATTCCTACATTTTCCTTTATATCGTATATACACAACTAACAATAATAAACAAATAAATATGTGTGTATGTATAATTTGTATGGCACTGTAGCACATACATTGTACATATTTACAAGTACATACAACTTGTTATCAAAAATTTATATGCTTTACATATGTACTATATAGTATGTAGTTGAGAAGCAGTAACACCTGATGAGCGCAGTCTCTGACTAGTAATCCAATCGTCGTCCGTCGTGTTCTACGTGTGCAGACATATAAAGCGGCGATTAGTCTTCCGTCACCAAGAATGAGTTCGAAATGCCTTCGTATGGGAAAATGCCACCTAAAATATATTTGTAGTTGCCAAAATGCCGAATGCGATATTCGCCGGGCAGAGTGTTGGTGCCGATGGTCCAGTGAATGTGAATATCGCTGAAGCCGAGTATCAGATGAACGCGCTCCCAAATGAATCTACAGGCATTAGAGAGTACAAATAATAAAAAACAATAAAATAATTGATGAATGAAAATACATATTAGTACACATTTATCCTGAGGGATGACATAAAAGATAGCGTAAACTTACTTCGTTTCCCAACTGGCATCTGTATAAGCGACCTTCCAACGTTCTTCGTTGATCTTACGCTCTACCGCAAAGTATGTCTTCTCAGGGAATAGATTATTACGCGGATTGCCAGCAATAAAAGTAACCACCACAGTTTCATTAATTTGGTACGACTTTTTAGGCTGCAGCTTAACGAAACCAAAATCCTTGCCGATCGGATGACCATCGAAAATGACGCCAGTATTCATCGACAACATGCGATCGTTCATGTATGGTGGTGCGGGTCCCGGTGGCAGGCGTTCGCCACGTATCATTGCTTTCGTCAATTGCTCGAAGACATCCATATAGATTGTGTGCGTGTTCGGACCAAAAATTGTCGATGCTGCCTCATATCTTTGGGCCTAACAAAGATTGTGAAATTAAATTCAATTTTGCTACCAACTTTTGCCAACGAACTCACTTGATATTCCTCCGGCGTTGTGATATAGCTGGTATAAATATTCGATAAACCTGCGATAATGACTTCTGTGTCTTTGCCCCCCGTCGCCACAGCCACAGCGCTAATCTTATTACGCAAACGACGTCCAGCCATTGTGGTGAATTCGCCAGGCACAGCAGCCAATATTAGATCGCCGATCTTCAAAAGCTGCGTAGATACAATTTTCGGTTGCCACTCGTAGGGGAACGTCGCCTGTGAAAAAATTGGAGTTTCTACGTCAATGCTTAATTTTTACCACAAAACTTGTGACCAACCCTGCCAGTTGCTAATAATATGGGCTTCGGCGAATGACAGCTGATATCTTCTTGTGTTGGCGGTACTATGAAATCACGCACCGCGTTCCACATTGCATTGCCGGTAACGGTGCCCTGTTCAAAACTAAACGCGCCTGGTCCGTCCGTGGTGCCAGCAGCAAAACTGTAACCCATGGCGGGCAGACAGCCGCGTATCTTGTCCAGTTTTCTTTGTAGTGGATTGTATGTGGTGCCATTGTAGTTGGGCATATCGACGAATTGGTGAATGTAGGCCAACTCGCCGACTATTTCACGACTTGTCGTCTCTTGACTGTTGTCGTTTAGTAAGCGCTAGAAAGCAAGCGATATATATTTTTGAAGTGAAAAATTAGAACTAAATTTAGTGTTTAATGCCATTTTCTTTCATTTATCAAAAGGGTAAAGAGCAGCTCTTAGCCTTTTTTTATTACTGAAAAATTTTGGGGAGCAAATAGACTGTTTGAAGTTAAGAAATAAGCAGTTCATCATCATTCAGTTGCCGAAACTAACTCGCCTTCATAATTTTAGAAGTAGTGTTTTCCATAATTTTTAAAAGAAAATTTAATAGCTTAGTAAAATTCCGCACTTTCTTTGACGTTGGTCTCATTAAAAAGCAGTCGAGAAAACCACACTAAACTGTTGAAGTCTCAAAATTTTACTCACCAAAGCGCCATCAGCTAAGCGACTTGCTATAATTTCAGTGCTTTCAAACATGTCGCGTCCTGGACCAGACGCAAAACACTCGCCTTCTTTTTGTGGACATTTTGAAGTAAGTAGATCGCAATCATTACCACTAATCGAGCACTTTGGACCCATAATATTCGGTGACACATCGCCCAAATTCGACGAACAGAAAGCGCCAACAAATTTGCCCTGAAAAAAAATTTTTTTTTTGTTGAAACTCTTTACAAAGTAGAACATTATATCGTTGAGTTCGAAACTAGTTTAAATTCAAATTTGGACATTTTGAAAAGTTAGCCTCTATGTTGAGTGAGAAAATATTTTTAGATAGACGGTAACAGACTGAAACTTTTTTTAATTTTTGTAACTACATGGTCGAATATTGATTTTGAGCTCGACCGATTTGAGAAAATATTGCTTGTGTTAAGGCTGGTATGCTTACTTTTCCGGGTACTTTATTTGTATTGTATTCCTTCTCCAAAAGCAGCGAAGCATAACCCATATTGTCAGAGGTCACCAATTTGTTCGTATTATTCATTGAGGTCGGATGTACTGCGTACCAATTGAAAGCACCCAACAAAGTATTCTCCGAATCGACAAAACGCAATTGCGTTAGCACTTTATCCACATCGTGCTCATATTGCGCACGTTCCTCCACGGGATTACGCAAATAAGAGGTTGGAGAGCGATTAATGTTCACATTTAGGATTGTGGTTCTTGAGAGGAAGATCCTGCCATCCACCATATTGTCGGTGGCGCGTTTGATGCTCTGAGAAGAAAAAAAAAAATTCATAATTTTTTTAAATTAATTAAGTCTTCAATAATCTCACCAAGTAGCAACCCTGCACAAGCGCCTCAAAGGTCTGCGGTACGAAACCCAAAATCGATATATCATACAACAAATGCATGAGAAAGCCGCCGGGTGCGCTGTGTGTATGCGTACCGCTGATAACGACATTGTCCGCCGTGTAGATATCGCCATAGCGCGCCTGCAAACGTTTCACCACCTACAAATAAGTATATAGAAAGTGGAAATCTATGACAAGATTTAATAATTGTTTAATTTCACCTCGCGCTTGACGCCGTAACCCATCATGCCCGCGTCCACGGAGACGAAGGCGACGCGCTTGTGGTTCTCATCCTCGACAACGAAGGCGCGTGCAAACTGGCGCAGGTGTAGACCGCGTCCCACTTGTTTGAGGTTAGCATAACCCATCTGAGAAAAATAAATAATAAATAATGTAAGCTACAAACTTATAAGAAAACTTGTTGTTTTGTTTAAAAATACAAGCAAAATTATTACAGCATAATATTAAAAAAAAAAAACAAAAACAATCTACGTTTTTTTAAAATAATTTTCAATCAATTCACTTACGAAGTGTATTTCCACTGGCGGTCCCGTAGCATCCGCACGTCCAACTCCCACCTGATAAGCACCGACACAACTCCACAGCACGCCGCTGAGGCATAGCGTGACTAACGCCACGAGGATTACGCTCGCTTGCCAATGCATTTTTGTTATCTCCAAACAATTTTATTTATTTTCGATTTTTTCACTAAATTCCTTTGTTGTTGTCGCTGCTACAGTTGAAATACATATAAATATCTGAAAATATAAGGGAACTGCATTTGCTCGCTTGCTCCCTTCTCTACGGCTTTACGTCAACTGAAATTGGAAGCAAGAAAGTAACCTTTTTATTTTCAATGTAATACAATTAAATAAATTCATCATCATCATCATCATCCCTTATGGTTGAGTCGCACCTCGCTAAATGGCGCAGTTCACTAATTCGCTTTCAGAAATCGGATTAAATGTGCATGTGTATGTGCGGGAAAATGCATTTGTATGTGGAAATAAAAGGAAAAGTGTATAAACACGTACATATGTATGTATGTACATATATTCGGAGAAGAACTGAATGCAACAGGTAACATGCAAAGTATTATAGTCTTTTTTTTTTTGGACTGTATTGCCTTGATGACTGATCTAAGGCTAAGCACGTAGTAAAGTCTGAACTGTTTCATTTTCAATATTTATAACCGCTTCTCATACATATCTAATTAAATGTATCTAAGTTATGCTGCAGTGGTCTGACAAAAAAGTACCCCGAAATTGTAGTTTAAATTTCTCAGGTAATTCGCTAAGTTGGTAGGACCGTCCTCAATTACTCTGCCAAATATGTGCGCGATCTGTCAATCAGTTTGTTTACAGCAGCCGCCTAAGTCGAGACACCTCAGTATTGCGTTGCGATGTTTACAATGGATAAAAATATCGAACAAAGTATTTGTCTTGAGTTTTATATTTTTAACCAAATTACCTGCGCAGAATCGTTGCGAATGTTGGAGAAAGCTTACGGTGATTCACACAAGCCTACGAGTGGTACCAAGGCGCCAAAGACGGTCGACAGATCGCAATGAATACCATCGATCAACCACCGTTTTCACCAGATTTGGCCCCGTGTGATGTTTTCTTATTCACCAAACTGAAATTATCGCACCGATCAGTCGATCGAAGAGATAAAACAAAATTCGAACACGAAATTTGTAGCGCAAACAAGCAATCGTCGAATATCGTATATGTATGTAAATAATCAGCATGACGAGATCAGTCGATTTAGTCATAGTCGTCTGTCCGTCTAAATAAACTATATATGCGCAGTAATTTTTGAGATATCGCACTTTTTTCTCCAAAAGCTGCTTCTTTGTCGGAACCACCGATATCGTATCATTATAGTGTATAGCTTCCATGCTAAATGAGCGGATTCAAATCCTTGCAATGAAAAGTTCATAATTTAACGAAATTTGGTATAAATCATTATATTAAGCATCGCTATAATATTCGCGTAAACTATTCAGATCGCAACAATATAGCATATACATATGGAGCTGCTATATAAACTGAACAATGCAATTCAAGAAAATTGTATTCAATATTCATATATTTATGCCCTTTTATGCAATAAAAACCTATGAAGAGTATTGTATCTTCGGTGGTGCCAAAGTTCAAATTTTTTTCTTGTTCTTCATTCAAACTTTGTACCTGAAAAGGTGTTTTGGTGGGGAATTTTTGTTCAATACTTTGTTTTGAAGAAGATCTCTGATAATAGTCATCGTATTTTCGAACGACGAAGAATGGTTGAAAGACAATTTTGGGTGCCACAAAAGAAATACTACTGTGCCCAAAAAATAAGGTGACTTTGTATTTATTTTGAAAATTCTTTATTTATTCTTCCAAATCAATTTCATCCCCTTTAAATTAATCCCTTCCCAATGCAACGCACTTATGCCAACGGATTTTCCAATCTTCGAAACACTGGTTGTAGTCACTTTCCGGGATGGCCTTCAGTGCCGTCTTCGCTGCGGCTTGAATCTCCTCTATCGTATAAAAACAGTATCCCCGGAGAGGTCTTTTGAGCTTGGTGAACAGCCAGAAGTCGCACGGCGCCAGATCAGCCGAATACGGTGGTTGCGGCACGATATGGGTTGTGTTTTTGGCGAAATGATCACGAATTACGAGGGCAGTATGGGATGGTGCATTATCGTGGTGTAAAAACTAAGAATTGTCTTTCCACAATTCCGGTCTTTTTAGGCGGATTGCGTTACGCGAACGACGCATCAAATAATATTCCTTGTTGACTGTTTAACCGTTTGAAAGGAATTCATAATGCACAACACCACGATAATCGAAGAAAACAGTCAACATGACCTTGACTTTTGAGCGACTTTGGCGCGATTTTTTTGGTCTCGGCTCTCTTTTGGCACGATATTTGCTCGATTGATCGGTTGTTTCGGGGTCGTAAGCATAGATCCAAGTCTCATCGCCAGTCATAATGCATTTCATGACACCCTGGTAATCGGAAAGCATCGTTTCACAAACTTCAACGCGACGCCTTTTTTCCAAAAAATTCAATGTTTTCGGTATCAGTGGAGATTTGACGCGCTTGAGGCCCAAAACATCCTTCAAAATGGTATTGGCTGAGCCTTCCGATATGCCAACTTCATCAGCAAGGTCTTTAATTGTTATTCGACGGGTTTTCAACACCAAATCTTAGATTTGTTAAACGTGAGTTTCGTCGGTTGAAGTTGATGGTCGCCCTGGACGCTGTTCGTCTTCGACACGTTCACAGCCGGCTTGGACCTCACTATACCACTTGGAAACATTTTTTTTAGACATAGCCTCATCACCAAAGGCTTTCTGCACCATCCTCAACGTATCCGCAGCAGAAAATTGATTCCGTAAACAAACCTTAATGCAAAGTCTTTGCTCAACAAATTTCGACATCGCAAAAAGCGAAAAACTCACTTTTAGCAGCTCACAAAACGACACGTATCTCAAACACTGAATATTTTGACAAAAATGTGACTGACAGTACTACCAACCTAAAAAAAAAAATTATTCTCCAAATCCTTCGAGGCGCGCAGTTGAAATTAAAATTCACCTTATTTTTTGGGCACAGTAGTATGTTTTACGCCCGATTTTGATTGGTGATAAGAAACAGATCCATTACGACAACATTAAAGGCAAAAAAAAAAATTGAGAAACCTGGTCAAGCAGCCAAAGGTAAAGCCAAATATCCATGGTGGTGTCAGAAGGGCACGCTGTATTATGAGCTTCTAAGAGCGGGTGAAAACATTCATGGGGAACTTCCCATTTTATAAAACAACACTTGGGAAGTTTTACATCACCCGCCATATACCACATATGTACCTTGAACTTGAGACATTGAACATTTGCTCTGGTCGATGCAGAATGTTCTCGCTGAGATACGGTTTTGGGTGTGAACGAACAGGTATTTATTTCCTGAAACACTGTAAAAGTTGAGCTTGCAATGAGTTATAGCCATTTTTATTTAGCGAGTTCATGTGTAGTATTGAATTATAAATACCGAAATTACTAACAGCTTTAAGTTTATGACGAAGGTGAGCGTACTTTGAAGGCTGTTGTTTATGTGGCAACTTATTAATTTTGTTGCGTGTTCTAAGAGTCTTAAACTCCTTCCGAATGTATACATACATATGTATACGTATAAGATGTGTTCATAGATCTGAGGCACGTGTTTAACATTTTTTTAATTTTCAGTAAATAACTAAACCCCTCAAAACTCATTTATAAATTTCACGGAGGTAATAAGTCAGCAATTAATTACGGAAACCAACTTTATCGCCAGTGTGACTGAGTTATTCTGGCCTAATTTCAATAACAATTTTCATTCCTTTCATGACTTTGTAATAAAAAATTTCCTGCACAAAAATAAAACATACATTTTTTTACTCTTTCACATACACTTACATACAGTGTCGGACAAAACTCATTGGACTAACTAATTTAATTTCATCTATGCCTAAAAGATGTGCTGCAATCATTAAAAATAATGGCTACCCAATAAAATATTAATTTAAAACGAATTTATTTTCATATTCAGCTAAAGTCCAATGAGTTATGTCGCGCGAATTTTTTACTTTTTTTATTTTAGTTATAATTTACAAATTTTACATAAAAGTTGAAAAATAAAATTGTATTGTACCTTAATATAGAATATGCGGTCTTTATTTTGCAAAAAAAATTATGCTTCTAATGCATATATGTAAAAAGTTATGACAGAATATGACTGAGACTCGATTTAGTCCAATGAGTTTTGTCCGACACTGTATATAAGACCACATAATAGTTGTTTGCATTGATTTATGAGTTCTTGTCAAACTTTTCTGTCACATCAATAAGGAAGTTCTTGAATTTGTCTGACTATATGTATTTTTTGTGGTTAGGGCCCTTAGCTATACAGCTTTGCTTATTTGTAAAAAAAATGTATAAATTATGTCAGTCTGCGAACTGTGCGCTAAAACATAATCTTCCTTTGAAGTGTGGACTTCAAAGTTCACAAATAAAGTATTTTATATAAAACTGTAATTATCAATTTGAAACATTTTAAATCTTGTGGAACAGAGATTAAGTAAACTCGGTTTAAATGACCATTCAATCCAAACAAAAAACTTGCATCTACAATTGATATAAACATAAAGTCGTTCCATTATATACCATTCCCCGCGGCGCCAGATTGGAACCCATTAGCACTTTACCCAAAACAAGTGTTCAATGTCACCCAACGCGGCTTAAATTCATAAATTAAACAAAACACGAACCAACGAGTTGAACTTTGCCTTTTTAATAATACAAATGCCGGTGCGAATTACACGTTTAACATAATAATCAAGCTAACCTTAAAGTAGTAAACACAATAATAATGAGGAGTTATAAAAAAAAGATAAATAAAACTTGCTGCGGGTTCAAAAACGAATGCAAACACTAGATTTGAGTGTGTATGCAGTTAACTTGGCCCAGCACTCACGTGTGACTGTTAACTGTAATTTGTATTTATATACATACATACATACATATGTATGTATATATGGACTTGTGCGTAAATTTAAAGTTGAAAATGTTCAAAAAATTATAAAAGTCAACTTGAAGTTGTGAATTTTTATGTTAGGTGTCTCTATAAATGCATACATACATATGTAAAGGTATGTACATACATATCTATGAAAATTAATATAAGAGAGAATTGCTGAACCGAGGTACAAACTTCGGTTTATCCAGTCTATGTATTTTGAGGTATACAAAAGTGTGCGCGCTTTCAGAAGCAGTTCTGTTGCCAAATATTGTAACACATAGTAAACTTACCGACTGTTATTGGTAGAAACAGAGGTCGAACCCAAATGTCTACTAACAGCACCAATGCGGTGGCACACTAAACCCGCATATGAATAATAAATACTAATGCATAAAAAGAGGTTTGCATAACCCGCCTCGTAATATCATTAATAATACTTATAGTTACGAACACATTTAATTACTTTTTAACAGTTGGAAAAGTAGAACAATAAATTTTTATTAGCACAATTGTCCAAAATAGTTAGATTAAGTAATTTTATTTAATTTGTACATGCTTTTGTTCGATTCGTTAATTTTGAAGTTATAGCAAATCAATTCACCCAACTGACTGCCGCAACATACTTTGTTCGGATGTTGTAAGCTAGTATCACTATGTAGCGCTTTCAGCCCCTTCGGAATATTGGGAAAGGTCTCTGGTGATAATTGTTTGTCGCAAGCAAGTGGTTTTTACTGGTACAAAATATTCAAAAAGGACCGAAAACGCGTTGACGACGAAACACGTCGTGGACGGTCATGAACATCAACTAATGATCAACAGGTGAATAAATTAAATAAAATTGTGCGTGAGAATCGACAATTCACAGTCGGAGATGGTACTGGCATTGTTGGAATATCGAAAGTATTAGTAAAAACCATTTTGGAAGATCATTTGGGTCTAAGAAAAGGAAAAGCACATTTGGTTCCAAAATCACTAATTTTTTTTTTTAAACAACGTCGAGTTAGCGCCTGTGAAACAATGCTTTCCGATTATCAGAATATCATGAAACGTATTATTACAGGCGATGAGTCTTGGATCTATACTTACGACCCGGAAACAAACGGCCAAATATCGTGGTACAGGAGTGCCGAGGCCGAAAAAACCACATCAAACCAGCTCAATAATAAAGTTATTTTGACAGTTTTCTTCGATGATCGAGGTGTGGTGCACTCCGGATTCATTCCGGCCGGCCAAACTGTCAACAAGGAATCCTATTTTATTATTATGCGTCATTTACATGAAGCTTTTTTGTAAAAAAAGGCCGCAATTATGGGCCGACAACTGTGGGTTTTTGCACCACGATAATACACTGTCGCATACCGCATTGATTCTGCGTTTGTTCTTCGCCAAATTTTTAACCAATATCGAGGTTGCAGCACCGTATTCGCCTGATTTAGCTCCGCATTGAAGACTATTCCGGAAATTGACTTTAGCAATTGTTTCGAGGATTTGAAAAAGCGTTGGCAAAAGTGAATTGGCGCCAAGGGGGAATCCTTTAAAGAGACGATATAGATTTTGAAAAATAATTTAAGAATATTTAAGTTACAAACAAAGTCTTGTTATAAACTTTATGTTCAGACGCACGCGGACAATAGATTTTTAAAGTAAATTAGGAAGAATGGAATAATAATCAAGGTACGCCATCTCTGCAAATCGCATGAAAATAGCATACAAGTGAAATCACGACAAATTAAACACATATTTCATTGAAGAATGCCATGAAAAGAACATTTGTTCATAAATACGAAAAAATTGTGAAAAACCCGAAAAATGAAAAAAATAGGAAATTGAAATTGGTTTTATCCACGTTGATTCGCTGACAATTTAAAGAAACAGTAACGGGTGATTCAAGTAGAGGCACTTTGCACGATTTAATATATTTATTGAGAGAACACTTCTGTAAACATATAATTTTTCGTTTTGGTCCGGTCGATTGGCCACTAAGATCATCTGATATCAGACAATTAGGCTTTTTTCTGTGGGGATATGTTAAGTCTAAAGTCTATGCAGACAATCCCGGTTCGAACAAAACATCACCCGTGCCACTGTTACCAGTCAAAATGTTCAAACAAGTATCGAAAACTGGACTCAACGGATGGCCCATCTGCGACGTAGCCGCGGCCAACATTTTAAATAGGTAATCTTCAAAAAAGAAATGTCAAAGAATGTTCTTTCGAATGACAACATACATTCCCCATTAAATTTAAAGTTACTATGTTTTTTCTTTAAAAACAAAAAGAAAGCAGGGACCCTCGAAATGGGTCGCCTTTTAGTTAGAAATCGTCGAATTTCCACCAAAGAGATAGCAGACGCATTTTTTTAATGATTTTGATACTGTTCATTGTTGGCGACGAGACGCGGGTTTTTGAATATGACGTCGAAACTGTCCAACAATCTAGCGAATGGCGCTCCAAAAATGGGCCAAAACTAAAAATACTGAAATTCTTGAATTTCCTGAATTTCCTGAAAACCATCGGATACAACAAGTGTATGTTATTGTATTAGCTTAGGATCCTATTTGGAAGGCGTTAATAAATATTTGTATTAAAATAAAAAAAAATGTTTTCTTTTGTCAGTCTGGCTCATATTTTTATTGGAAAGATTTTTCAAAATTCGACTTATTTCGGAGATACAGCCGATTTTGTGACGTGTCGTCCGTGTTCTCTAGAATTATCTCCTAAACTTTAAACGCGTTTTTCTCGAAACTGACTTTTTCGGAACGATACCCACGATTTCTCAGGTTCTACTCGCTTGCCTATGGTTATGGTTGGATCTAGCCCCATCCCCAAATTTTTATGTTTATTATTTAAAAAAAATTCGAAATAGTCAGAAAAAGTGATCCAACAAAATTTTTATTTAGGCAGTCGCCATTTTGTGAGAATTTTTTTCTCCACTTTTCCGTAGTTCCGGCCATTGCGACATTATTCTAGATTAATAATCTTTTTTTTCTGGTTTCAGATAACTAGTAGGGTTGAAATCATGGGTATGGGCACGTGGAAATTTTTAGAGACCCCCCAATTCGTCAACTCATAATTTTAGAAATTTTTTACTTTTTTTAGTTTTTAATTTTTTTTTGTACTCTTCTAAAATTAACAAATAACTAATAAAAAAAAATGGATAGAAAAAATATTATTTGCTTTTTTTTTACGACACTTTAAAAATTACCTGAAATTCATGCTTCTACACCAGACCAGATCCCTTGAAGAATTCAAAATTTATATTTTTTATTTCTCTAAGTAGAGTAGTTTAAAATGTTTAGTACAACCTTTTCCGCTAATTTCCGAAAAATTCGCAAAATAGTTTAGCAGAACGAGTACTCGAGTACCGAAGTTATTGTAAAACACGCAAACAATTAATTAAATAAAAATGTCAAACGTCACATAACGCTCAGATTTGATTTCGTTGCATCTTTTTCCGGTCCCCCTGTCACTCCTCCCTTATCACAGCGCCATAGCAGGTGGCATGACCATCAACGCCGGCAACTGATGACACCGGCTAAGTCGCTCATTCATAAATACACACAGCTATGCAGATACATAATCAAACACACACACACAAACACTTGCATATATTTCATATATTATATATATAGTACATACATATGTATATACGTTTGTTTGATGCTTTTATTTACACCCATTCGTACGCCATTACACACAGACTTACTGATTTACAAACTCTATTGTTGATTATTCACATCTGTATATACATAGATATATATATATATACATATGTATGTTTGTATATATGCATATACGTGTATATGGATATGTGATACGTGTGATTTTGCGCTGATTACTTAAGGCTACTCAATTGAGCAAAATTACGGATGTACGTATGAGCATTGGATGCTGGCTTTTGTGACTCGATTTGGGGCCTATTAAATGCGAATATTTTCGCGCCGACGCTGCTGAACTTTTATTTATTTCATTTTGTTTTATTTTATTTTATCTTTTGATATCTTGTTATTATTCTCTTACCACAGCTACTATGCATGTCCATATGCATGTGTGCTTGTGTGTATGTCAAGTGTCGTTTTGGTGGTTTCCTTTCGTTTGACCAAGTGAATCGAATTGATGCGATATATTTTTGAAGCTTCGCTTTGCACTGGGTTTATGGTATATGCAGTCTTCGAAAAGCGCACAGTGAAGTTATGTAACTGTAGTTTTTTTAATGTTTTTCGAACTATAAATTTTTTTTACACAATTTTGTAATGATTCATGGCTCTCTGTGAATTATGTTGTACAAAAATATTTTTAGTAATTATTTAATAATTTATTTTTAATATTTTTTTTTGCATATGTATATTTAACCGTTGACATTTCTTTCATTTGTTTAGTTTCCGCTTACATTTTAAGGATTTCTTTTAATTTTAAAATTTTTATTATAAATTTGTTTTTGTGTGTTTTTATCTTACAAAGGTTCAAAATGTATATTTATATATTAGAGTATTTAACGTTTTGTAAGTATTTTTAAAAATTTTGGATTTGGTATTAGGCGATGAAGGAACATGTCTGCTTAAAATTATTATTACTATGAATGTTTATAGCTGATAACCGATGTATCCGTCAAAATTAGGATGTTTTACAAAATTTACACTTCAGAATCGCTTTAAATTATTACCAAAAATCTTATTTATTAACATTATTAATTGACAAATTTATCTAAGAACTTCAAGTACATCAGTACAGTCGTGTCGGAAAAGTTTTTCTTAATGACGTAGAATCAGCATTCCGGAAAACCCACGTTTGAAGTTTTGGGAGCCGAACAGGGCTTAAATATTTTATATAATTTCTACACATATTACAGTTTCTTCTTCTTTGGCTTTGAAACCGCAAGTGAGAAAAGTTCTCTGAGCGCTATTCACTTGGAAGTGACCAGAAACGATCCTTTTACACATGACTAATGCAGCTCGCGACTTCCGGTCTTGAAGCAAGTATCGTCTGGAAAACATCCGTTTGAAGGCGAGCTAAAGAAGGCGAAATATCCCTCCTCACAGTTGTGCGCTGGGTTTGGGACCCGCCACGTAAGAAAACACACCCCATTGAAAAAATCAAAACAGCCTCGGATGAGAGAACACCCTTTTTTTCACTTTAGTGTCCTATAAAAAGTCATTTCAGCACATAAAAGTTTCAAGTCGATTTTCTCGAAGTTGCATTTCTTAAATCGGGCGATGATGGTAATCTATGACTATAGCATGTATCTATGTACTTAAAATTTTTTAGCTTTAGTACGATTTCTCTTACATTAAGTAGGATTTTTTTATAGTTATAGTTTTTTTAAACAATTTTCATACACTTTTCGTGCAAATTTAATTTATTTTTACAAATCCACAATTTTTTTAGCTTACGTGCTTTAATAATAAGTCTAATGTGGATTTCTTTTATTTGGGTTGTTAGAACCAGCGTCGCCATAAGGAGCTTCTTTCCAAGGTGATTTCGAATATTGGCTCGGAACCGCCAATTTTTTTTTTATTAAATGGTTGTTATAATTTTTTTATACTCTCAAGAAAATGATCAATAAAACTTTAAATAGAAAAATTGGAATCCTTTTCCTTTACTTCTAAAAGAACGCCTCAATTTTATATTTTAAAGGGTATAACCTTACTTAATAATTCTTTTTTATTTAATTTTAACGTATGCATACAAACTGCATTCAATGTTTTTACCAGACTTAGTCGGTTTTAATAAAGTGACAATGGCACATAAATCACATTTTGTTATTTCTGCGCCAGTTGACCTTTTATTTATGGTTTTTATTTATTTTTTTTATTTAAATTATATTAAACAATTTGTATTACTTCAATTTATTTTATTTTATTTTCATTTATTTTTATTTTATTTCAATATTTTTTGCTTTAATTTAATTTATTTTATTCATTTTCTTAACTTTTTTTAGTTAATTTATTTCAATTTATTTTGTTATTTTTTATATTATTTTATTTTGTTTTATTTTATTATCTTTTGTTTATTTTAACTTATTATATTTTATTTATTTAGTTTATTTTATATCAGTTTATTCAACTTATTCTATTTCCTTTTACTTACTAATTTTTTAAATTCTTTATTGTTTCAATTTATTTTTTTAATTTTTTCTTTAATATTTCGATTAATTTAATGTGTTAATTTTATATATATTTTTTATGTTATTTATTTTATTTTAATTTATTTCATTTTATTATATTTTATTTATTTTTTTTTTATTTTAATTTATTTTATTTTATGTTGTTTTATTTTATTTTATTTTACTTCAGTTTATTTTGTTTAGTTTTTATTTTTATGACATTTATTTATTTAATTTAATTTATTAAAATTAAAAGATTTGAAAACTTAAATTATTTTTAAATTTTATTTTTCCATATGTGACCTGGTCTACGAAAAGGGGGCTTAGGTGTCAAAAAAATCAATTTTCACTTTTTAGTTCACGTGAAAAAGCATCTCATCTTCCATCCGAATCAACTAAAAAGTGAAGTGAAGTGACTCGGCTATAATCGCATAAGCGGTGTCTACGCCAGTAAAGAAGAAGAAGCCCCCTTTTCGTAGACCAGGTCACATATTATCACTTACATACATATGCCTTATGACACTAAGAATGTGCTTAACTTTTCAAAAATCGATGATTAAGTTTAACAGCCTCTTTTTTTTTTTTTTTTTTTTTTTTTTTTTTTGTTTTGTTTAAAATAATTTTCACTTAACCAGCATTTCGCAATAATCAATTGCCCACAATGTAAGTATTATGTATGCATATGTATAATCAGAGTAAGTAACCACACTGAGATGTCATACACATGTGTATATGCAATTATTTATATATGTACATATGTATGTATGTATGTAAATACCTTTAGCATCTCACCACTAGTAAACACAAATGCGCTTAAAATTTTTCACTGTAAATTTGGTTTGTGTTATCACCATTACAACTGAACTGCATCAATGCTGATAAATTAATTATTTATTTATGCATGTGTACATATAAGCGCTTACAAAGCCAAAACAAAAGATAATCAGTTGCAAATAACTATATATGTATGTATGTATGTTTGTATATTATATACGATATCCGCCCGCAAGCGCCGAACGCTATTCAAACACGCGCGCAACTTCGCTGTGGTCTCTTCTAATGGTTTGACATTGAAAGTCCGACATAAAATCATTCACCGCTTTCCGATTTCTTGTTATTCACTTTTTCAATTTATATTTATTTAACTTTATTTCAGTGTTTATTTCAAATATTTGTATTGCATATTGCACTCTGCGCGTTATAACAATTTTTGACTTTAACTTTTGTGACTTTTTTATGTCCGCCAATCGTTTTTACTAATTCACTAGTCCAATTGCACCACCCTCGATGGCATTTGCATAGCACTTAGCTACTGGTGCGTTGCTTGTTTAATATTTCGCAGCGAGCGCGATTCCAAGCGACCGCTTTGTGTCCAAGTTGGCGACCGTTTGCGCGGCCACACTGAGCGCCAAAGCGGAGCAAGCCATCGTTCGTCCGCAGTCGCCCACTCTGAACGCGGCGCGTCGACGATTTGTGAGATTTAGGGCTGTTGCAACGCAGCAACGTAGTTTGCGCCCATCGTCGACGGTGTTTAACGATCATTAACGGTTCTACTCGGCGGCTAGCTGCCGCGCTCAGCTCGGCTTAGCTTAGCATAGCTGAGCTTAGCTCAAATGTGCTTTTAAGTGTGTGTGTGTGTGTGAGTGCCGGGAGCGTCAGCGAGAATGATCAGTGTTGATGACGAAGACTCTTTGTTTAACTCCGTGGTCATGCAAATGTATCATTTGCTGACGGAACAGCTGTTCGCTGGGCTTCTTTGTGTGTCATGCGCATATCGAGTACGTGATTGTTTTTCTTGCTGGCACTTATGTATGTGAGTTCGGTTTAAGTTATGTTTGATTTTGTTATTGTTTGCTGTGATGACGTTTTAATCGTGTTTCCAACTAACATATTATACATATACATATACATATATTTTGAAAGCAACAGCAGAAAATTTTAACCTCTTATGGGGCCTAAACAGTTCCTGCCATTTTAACGAAAAACTCATTACAGAAAAATTAATTCAATATTCGATTTTTTTAAGAAAACTATTCGATGCAATGTTTTAAGCTTTTTTGGAAAATATAAATGTGTTCAAGAAGAACTACAAAACAATTAAAAACTTCGTCCGCTGCACCGAAGCAACATAACAATAAACGCTTCACAAATACAAAATATTAATTATAAGAAATTGAATCCAAGGGTTTAGTTTGTATAGCAGCTGCATATATGCTATTTTGATCCGATATCGACTTTGCCAAATTTCAGATCGATATCTCAAAAACTTAGAGACTATTTCGCGTATATACAGACAGCCGGACAGAAGTACAGACAGACGGACATGGCTAAATCGACTCTGCTCGTCATGCAGATCATTTGTATACGGTATAAAAGCCGAGAAAGGAAGATCGGCACACACCACCTCTTCCTTTAAAGAACGAACTGCTGAATGAAAAGGATCTGCCGCTCTCTCTGAACTTGGTAGCCCTGCAAAGCTAATACGACGTTGAGCAACACCAAAACCTCCATCTGAATCGAGAAGAGTATACGGTGTCCGTGGCTTCCTTCTGGGCTTTCTGGCAAACTTAATATACCCTGTTCTGAGAGTAAAAATTATTTATATTTGAAAAATGTAGTTTTGAAAAAAGATCGCGAAAAACGATTTTCCTATCTAGGGTTATCCATAACTATTGGATTCCAATTTTCGGATATCATTTTCAAACGATTTGCATTTTACTTCAAAATGGTTTCAGTATTGACGGTATCGTATCGGGCTTCTTAAGGTTATTGAATCCAGTATCTTTGAATCAGAGTGGCTGTTTTCTAGACCAACTTCAACCATCATCATCTCCGTTCAGCAAAATCAGTTGATAAATGCTTCGTTTGTTTTTTCGTCATTAACTATCTCTTTTTCGCAGTGAACAGTTTTCGTTTCATTACCTGCTTTAACAGCTAATGCTTTTTATTTGTCAAGTTATTTAATTCTTAAACTTGTGCCAGTCAGATTGCTGTATCCCGAAACAAATTGTAATTATACACCTGTTATTTTTAGAAGGTTATGTCTAATTACAAAAATCCTTCCAATGGAAAGCTCATTCTAAAATATTGTTTCATCTATCCTTCTTTGATTTTTTTTCATTGGATATGGGGAATGCTTATATAACTTTTAAATTACGAGGAACTGAATGGCGTTATCATTCCGACGTTAGCAAAATCTTAACTAGTGTGAGAAAACCCGGCGTTATGGTTATTGACTTGGAAATCGGTGTTTGAATTTCAAAATAAGCTTTGCTAGTTAACTTAATGGTGGTTCTCTGCAACTGTCAATATTTACCTGGAATCCAAAATATGGGTCGATACCAATCGAATATGCTATTTGCAATTCCATTAGTCGTTCATGAAGTGGTTTGAGTAGCAAATTCCCACTGAGGAATAAAAATACAAGACTTAAGTTCTGCTAAAAGATTAAATCTCAAATCAAACAGTATTGAAATATTACAACAAAATGTCAGGGAAGATCACCACTTTCGAAATCTGATTTGGAAAGAGTTTCTTACGTACGAAAAAAATATTAATTTTCATTACTATGCAATCGATATCGGGACGTTTTCATTTGGAGTATCCGATCGATGACGGATTTAGAAGGTTTCCAGCTTTCTTGAAATACTCTAATGTTTCTTCGAAACTGTTTGTTAAATATAAAAAAAATGACTGTAGTCCATACATTAGTAGGGCAACAAACAAATAAAATCGTATTGTTATAGCGGTAGATAAACATATGTAAATACGTACCGGATACCGAATATGTACGAACTCCACCTGGTGGTCGTTTATAATCCAGTTAATAAATTTGGAATGCCATAAATTGTGATTAAATGAATGAGTTCACGATTAGATTATTCGAAATGCACTTTATAACACCAACAGTATTTAAGTTTTTAATGCTAGCAGCATTTTTCCAAAACAATTCAAAACAATTCCCTTTACCCCTTTTCATATAACAAGTTGTTATTTAATTGTTGAAATCATACTATATAAATAAGGTTGTATATGATAATACCTACTATAAAGTATGCTACTATGGGCAAAAAATAGTAAGACTTTGCTCATAATTTTAAAATACTGAAATTAAAATTTCTTTAAACTTACGAAAAATTAATGCAGTATGCGATGGTGCATTAACTCAGAGTTATCGGACCATAATTCCGACCTCTTTTTACGAATAGGTTCGACGCATAATGCTCAAATAGTATTGCCTATTGACAGTATGGCCGGTCGGAAGGAATTCAGAGTACAGCACGATAATCGAAGAAAACTGTTGACTGTTAACCATGATTTTTGACCTGCTTTGACGTGGATTTTTCGACAACGGCTCCGCATTACCCCCGACTGAATTAAAAGTACGAACTATTTTTTGCTCACAGTAGTTTACTTCAAAATATTTTTCAAAATTGTTTTCCGACATAAATTAATATTTGCATTTCTTTAACAATATAATTAATTAATATATTATACTTGTAAAAACTCACTTGCACGTGATCTAGCTTCGACTGTACCGCCTCAGTTTCTACTAAGTACTGTTACAGTAACTATTATTGTCAAAATTATTTACTAAACGTTTTACCATAATCAATATTCGTCATAAGTATATTTTCATAGGTAAATAAATATTTCAAAATTCCTATCGCGATTATTATAATATTTTTCTTAAGCAATAGAACACTTTAACTTATCTTGGAGATTAAGCTGCGATATATATGTACATACATACATATGTATGAGCTATTTAAGTATGTATTAATAAATATATTTATAGTTATCTGTATGAAGAAGTTGTATATAATGAGTAATTTAGGTAATAAATCCATAAAAAATCATATTACAGCTTTATTGGAATTGGTCGGAATGATAGGGTTAAGCCATGTAACAAAAATAAGCAAAAACAGTATTTCCTTTAAGTAAGTAAGGGCGAATTTGGACGAAAACGCACTTTATAAACTCTCGTAAGGTATAAAGTTTTAATATGAAAGTTTTTAATCCGGTTAAACCCATTGTTATGCCCAAAACAAGTTATATAAGGTTTCTAATAGCCGGAAGGAAACGTCGGAGTCCCCATATAGTCCTCTGCCATTTTTCTATAAGTGTTCTGATTCCAAATTATTTCCTTTGGGAAGAAAACTTCCCTCTCAAAGAGCACCACTTAATGTAACTACCTAATATTTTATGGCAACATTGGCCGATCAGCTGTACTTTGCTTTTGACAATACTGTAAGTTTCCTAAGTTTTTATTAGCGAAAGTGAGTAGGAATTCAAATAAAGTGAAAAACAATATAATTGAATGAACTAGAAAAGGTTTCAACAGCGGTAGTGTCTACAAACCAACGACGATGGCAAAGGCGGTGAACAATATGGGAATGTCAATAGTGGAACCGCAGGAACGAATGCGCTTCCTATCCAATCATGGCAATATTATAGAAGTGGACGCCAACGTTCCAGTTACACGGTGAGTCAGTTCAAGGGTTGAGAAAATAAAACAACGATAAAAAACACAAAACAACAGTAAGCTTAATTAATGACAAAACATAATCTCTATTAATCACCTTCCCTTCAACTTATGCAAAGTGCCCTTGAGTACGTACATACATACATATGTAAAACTTCTTAAAAGTCCTTGTACCTGTATTCTTTATGTTTTGTTATTATTTATACTTATAAAGTGGATATCACATTTTCAAATTGATAAAAACAAAACACTACAAGGAAGATGGCTTCAAATTTAAAAAAGAATATAAAAAATTTGGAATCAAATTTGGAATCAAATTTGTTATGCCCTTGGCTGATTGCATATTAAAGTTTTCAAGTATAATTTCAGATACTATCGCTCCGGCACAGAAATGCTACGCATGGCAAATGTTTACCTCACGGAGGGAAATCATGAAAATGCATTTATCCTTTACATGAAGTATATGACATTATTTATTGAGAAAATACGTTCACATCCTGAATATCCGAAAATCAAGGCTGAAGTAAAAGTAATCAATAAACGTATTAAGGAAGAAATAATGCCGACGACGGAGAAATTGCGGACCAAACTACTGGAACGCTATCAAAAAGAGTATGAACAATTTTTGGCCAACAAAGAGGCGGAAAAAGCGCGTGAATTGGAGCGAGAACGTCAAAGACGTGCAACAGCTGGTGGAAGTTCTAGCGGTGGTTCAGCAGCACACATACCAACTAATCTGCATGTTCAAATAGATCCAAGCATGCAACCAAGTGCGCCTGATTTGGGACTGTTAGATAAGGTAGTTTATCCAAGTGATTTCCCAACTGGTACAAATCGTGCCGGTTCGGGGCTACTTTTGCCCGGTGATGCGGACAAAGAAGGCGCAAAATCAATAAGGTTTGTTTAGACTTTTCTTTTTAAGCAAAATGACATTTTTAATTTTAATTGTAATTTATTTATTTAAGTTAATATTTTTTTGTATAAGAAAAACAATTTTAAATTTTTTGTACTCAAACTTTCTGTTTGTCCACAGCAAGCCACCCAGTTTCGATCGTAACCAAAAGCCACATTACGAACGGTCCGATTCCCTACTGGCGGGCTCACTGCGGACAGTTATCATACCCGAAAACACAATGGACGTGTTCTTGCAATTGGCCCAAAGCAATACTTTGAAAAACATCGAAACTTGCGGCATTCTAGCTGGTCATTTGGCACAGAATCGTCTATTCATAACACATATTATAATACCAAAGCAACAAGGTACACCTGATAGCTGTAATACAATGAATGAGGAGGAGATTTTCGATGTGCAAGATCAACAGAATCTTATAACACTGGGTTGGATTCATGTAAGTTGTAGCTAATGTGACTTAGTTTTATATAGATATGTTGTGGATTTTCGTGATTTTTTATATGCATTTATCTACATGCTTGCAGACACATCCAAGCCAGACAGCTTTCCTCTCATCGGTGGATTTGCATACACACTGTTCATATCAGATGATGATGCCTGAGGCAATTGCCATTGTTTGTGCCCCCAAGTATCAGACGTAAGTCGTATATGTATATATTTGGAACTGTATAGAATTTACGCTAAAATCTAATTTTTCACTTTAGCACTGGTTTCTTCATATTAACTCCGGATTATGGTCTGGACTACATCGCACAATGCCGGCAAACAGGATTTCATCCACATCCCAATGAGCCACGACTGTATATGGTATACATACATACATAAATGTGTTTAAAATGTAATTAAAGTATATTATAACATTTGCAGGAATCTCAACACATTCAGCTCGATGCTCAAAGGAAGATACAGGTGGTCGATTTGCGTAGATAGTATGTAGAGTTTTATGTTTGAAGAGGCCTTATTTTATAACTGCAAGCAGAAAGAAGAAAAGGGTCGCCAAGCGAATTTAAATAGCGTTAAATTAAAAAAGTGTAAATGATGGCGTTTGCTTTTCTGGCTAAAAATGTTGCATGCGAGAAAATTATATGCCAGAAAGTTCTTATTTCGCTAAGCAAAGTTAGTATATAGTAAAATTACCGAAGATAATGAAGCGTTATTAAGCTCTTCGAATTGTGGAAATATACAATGACATATTTACAGGGGAAAATATCAAAAGCAGTCGCTAAGAAAAAATCATATGCAACATTTATAGAAGAAAAGAAGACAGCATTAGATAAAAGCACATTATTTGTAGGCAAGATATATATTTTTAAAACTGGAATAGTTCCTTTTGCAATAAATTGATCAATAATACATATATACACATATATATTTTCTGCTTTATGTGCGTGTGTGTTCAATAGCAAGTGCAAGCAAAGAATTACTTTATTATGCTGTAAGCAAAAGTGTTTGGAATAAATATTCGCGCACGCAAGTTTGGTACCAAAATTGATGAAATAAAGTTGTAGTATTAATAAGCGCATACATTTATGCGCATAATACAGATACACATATATATATACATACATATTTTTAGACATTTTTGCGCTGAAGGTGTATATTTATATGAAAAAGTTTGACATTCACAACATGAAATTAGACGCTTGAAGAAAAAAGAAAAAAAGCGAAAGATCTTTAATATATATATTTTGCTTTACTATTGCAAATTTATAACAAAAAGCTGCAATTATGTAAAAGAAAATTAATTTAAAGCAATGCTGCCTGCTTTATTTACTTGTGTATTTATTTATTATTATTTTTGTATTATGCTAGAAGGTTTGGTTAGCAATGCATTTTGGACGCATAAATGTGATTTTACTGTTGGCTTATTTATTAACTTGAATTTAGCTTAGATAATAATTAAATAAATTAAAATTAATTAAAAGTAATACAACATAGTTATAATATATTAAAAATTGATATATTATTATATTATATTATATAAAAGCAAAAAAAAAAACCATAATGCAAGTAAATACGTATACAAATTATTTAACAAAAATTAAGCAACACTGACTTTGATAATTATTAATCTAACGACTAATGGTTGCAATAACTAAATGTATGACAAAGAGCTAAATCAAAATAAATGAAGAAAATTGCATTACCGACTTCGCTTTCTAATGGAATGAAAATCAACGCTCGATTACTGACACGTATGGTATGAACAGTCTGTCAATTAATCCAGTCCAGTTCTCTTTTCTAGTTAAGAGCGCGATTGGCAACGGTTTTCTCTTTGCTGTGGAGCCTAACTTTTGTCATTGAGGAATAACAGAGGACTTTAAGGCACTTCCGCAAGGACACTGTAACAGTGGTGAGTTTCTTATAGAAAGTTAACAGCTTTTGAAAATTACACTAGTGTAGAAAAAATATTGAATAGTGAAATTCATTTAATATTCATTAGTAAAATTTAGCTTTTCAAATTTTCTTGCTCATGAAACGTTTCTGAATCAACGTCTTATAAATAAGTGGCTGTCTAGAATTATGAAAAAATCAACGTTTTAAGGTCCCAAAATCTTATTCAATAGACAGTACAAAGTAGTGAAAAAAATTCGCGGTCCAATCACCACTAAATCCATCAGCTTCAGCACGTAAAACTTTAAATGAGTATTTTTTTTATACTGCTAGGTGTTAGAGAGGCGACTTGATCTCTATTTGGAAACATAGATTCCAGAACCTTTATCCTGCAGTCTCCTTTGCAGTGAATTAGCAGGTGTTCTGGAGTCTAAGGCTCCCTGTCGCAGAACCGGGCAATCGCGCAAGAAGCTAGGCCCATGTTATATAAGTGCTTCTTCACCTTTTGGTGGCTATTGTAGAATGCGACAAGTCTGCCGGACTTTGTCCCTAGAATGTTTGATTACATATTTAAAGCCGCTGAGATTATAGCCCCCCATTAGCAACTTGGCATGGCACATGCCTTGGAGTTGTTGTCAATACCTCTCTCTGCTTATTCCTTTTTCTGTGGAAAGTAGCTCCTTTAAGGTATGAGGATGCGTTCAGGTCCTGCCATGTTAGTGGATGCTGCGGAGCGGGCGAGCTCATCAGTCAGTTCATTTGCGGCTATGCCTTTGTGACCGGTCACCCAGATGAAGTATACTACCTCTAAGCGGTAGCACGAGAGTGGAATCAATCCATTCCGCCTTGCTGCTAAGGGTAACCATGAATTTCTTGGTGGAGTTTACCCTTTTGGTATTGCCAACCTGTGAGACAAGAGTCGCCCTACGATTTACCAGCTAGTCGAGAGTTTGTAACACAAAAAAAGGAGACGTCATAGACCATATTAACGTGGCGAGCTGAGTCGATTTAGCCTCGTTCGTTTGGTCGTCGGTATATACATACATATATTACAAACTAATCGCTCGAAATTTGAGATATTGATTTTATATTTTGCACACGCTTTTTTCACCCCAAAAACTGCTTATTAGCGGGATTCCGCTGATATTGTGCCACTATATCTTATAGCTGTCATACAAGCTGAACGATCAAAGTCCATTTCTTGTATAGAAAACCCTTTTATTTGACGAGAAATCTTCAAAAAATTTGGCGCGGACTATTTTCAAAGGCAACGGTATAATCTCCGAAGAAATTGTTCGGACCGGAACACTATAGCATATATGTACATACATACATATGTAGCTGTCATACAAAGTAATATTTTTTATTTGTGAAGTGTATTTTGTTTAGCAAATAAAGAGGGAGAAAACATTGGTTTATTTTTTCTCACTCCCAAAATAAGGCCTTTTGAGGGTTCTGAACATTAAATATAAATTTTTTAAGTAAAGGTTTTATATTTATTTTAGTTTCGTTTAAAATACACCAAGCACTCTACAACAATAAATAATTTATTCTTTTTTATAAAAATAATTTAATTTTCTTCTACAAAAATAGTTTTTTCCAATTAATTTTTTTTTTTGTAAAAATAGTTTTATTTATTTTTATAAAAATAATTTTATTTTTTTTTATATAATTTTGTTTTATATTTTTTTTTTTTTCAAAAATAAGTTTATATAAATAAATTATAAAATTTATATATTTTTTTATAAAAAATAAATTAATTAATAACATTTATGTATGTGTATACTAAATATCATTGTCATCAAAGAACACGATATCTAAAAGCACGAACATGACTAAAATGTCAATCTAGCACAATTACACCTCACCACAAAACATATGGCGTATGTATGTTTGTGCGCCTGCATCTAAGTATACCTTACATTTCTCTCTACATTTACATTTCCATGAGTTTCCATTTGCTGCAAAAATTCTCCAACGACACGGTGTGCGCTTCCGCATGGTTCAGCCGAGTTCAGTTCTTCGTGGTTGGTCAAATGTGAAAGAGCGCAACTGGAGTTCGATAAAAATAGCAAACGTAGCCAATAAAAAAAAAAATAAAAAAAAATCTGTTAAAGAAAAAGTTTATATTTACATTAAAATGCAATAAAACAGTGAAAGTGATTGTTAATTAGAATTTTATGAAAAATCGATCCTCTACACAGCGCCTAGCAGCTTTTGCATCGACTTGCCCGCACACATTCGTACATACTAATTTGAATTTCCGTATACAAATCGCAAAGGTCAAACACGTGAAAAAGCAGCGAGCAGAGCAAAGCAGGAGGCGCTGAGGACTAGAGCAGCTAAGTGAAACGGTTAAGTTTAGTGCGGTGTGTGACGGTTTGACATCGTTGAGTGCTACGGTGAGGTGCGGAGGCGAGAAGTGTTGCGCTGCTGTCCTCCCATTCTGTCGCGTGTACTTGGAAATTGATTTGTTCCTTTTCCTTTACGCGCCCGTTTATCGCAGCGCTAACTTAAAATCTCTTCCTGATCTCCCTTCTGTTATTGCTATTTTTATTTTCACTTACTGCTGGTGGTAATCATCCGGATAGTGTTGCTAAGTGGCCAATAATTTGCAATCTTTACAGTTGTTGTTGTTGTTGGCTTTATTGTGATCTATCGTTAACATACATACACACGCACAGAGATATATAATTGCATTTGTTGGAAAGCTTGCGTGAAATTTGCTGGATATAAGTGCTACTAATCGGGAATTATCCAACGTTTCAGTCGAGTTAAGAGAGGGTTAATAGAGTTGCTATTGCTATTGCTGCGAAACCAAAACAGTTAGAAGTGTTGCCTTTCAATAACATACAGAGTGGTGTATGTGAGGGACGAGTGCAAAGCGAGAGTTCCTGCGAGAGTGAGCGGCGAAAGAGCGCAAAAGCGGATTCGTGCGAAAGTGTTATTGGTGGTGAAGTGGCGGGCTCCTAGTGACCGAGTTGCTGGAGGTGAAGAGTGAAAAATCTAACTGTGCAGCTGTTAAATTAAGTGCTTCAGCCGTACAAAGTACGTACCTTCTGCCTGCCAACCTAGTCGGCGCGTGCCTTTTGTGTTATAATGAATATATTTTGTCCGAGCCATTGGATATTGCAGCCAGTTCAATGTCAAGATGTAAGTGTCATTTAGCGGCCGTACATTTCTATATTTACATTTTCATATGTGTGTCATGTGTATCAGAGCTGGTTGATTTACAGGGATCCAAAAAAAAAAAAAAAAAAACGGAAAAATCGTGTATAAATCAATGTTCTATGTTTACTCTGAAAAACTTTGGGATTATGGATCTAAAACCGGTTTCGAGCCACCGATTTTTAAAGCAAAGTTTTTTGGGAATCATATATTAATGCACAGGTACATTTTAATAATTTATTTTCATTTGTCGGAATCAGCCAGATCGGACAATTGCAACCCATGCATACATATGTACATATATCCTATACAATTGATTCTTTAGAGTTTTTAATCTTCGGCTTAAAAATCGCTGTTTCGAAACTGGTTTTAGTCCTATAGTCCCTTAGGCAAAGTTCTTCAGAGTAATCTGCAGAACATTTCCCGATTTTATAGGAAAAAAAAAACCGACCCGCCCTAATTTATATACGTATTTGTACATAAATACCTGTAACTATTTATATGTTCATGGTCCTGATATAAATACTCACGAATTTCAACCAAATGCGAATCATAACACTATCTATCACTTCTATGTAAAAATGTGTGAAAATGGATTGAATGACAATTACGCCTACTTCCATATAGTATAAGACAAGTTTTAGTTCTTTCTGATTCTTTGCCTTTATAGTATACAAATTAAATTCGAATGAATATATTAGGATACAACTTTACAGAAATAGCAACTTTAAGGTTCGAATATGCCATTTTATGTCCAAAATTTATCAATTATATTATATCCTTCGTGCTTTTGTCTGATACGAATACATTTATGATAAAATCATGCCCTTGTAACAAAAATGGATATTCCTTATATACCGAATATGAAGATTTTGAAGATTTCGGTTAAGTTTATACCGCAAATAAACCAAGAAGGCACACATTCGAAAACTTTGCATATTTTACAATAGCCCATTGAAGAATTTAGTCGGGGAAATAATTTAGAGCATCAAGCTATAGTACGTACCAGATTACGAGTTTGTTAAGTTATTTCACTTATTGGAATTATGAAAATCCTTAAATTAGGTATATGGATGCATGAGCTTATTCATTCTTGCCCCTTGACTGAGTATTATCAGGAAAAATGAGATTCCCTTATTTTTAATAACATCTCACAGTTTGACCAACATTTTTGGAAAAATGTCAGTCAAAGGTACCTAAGTCCACATATTCGGTATCTGCGGTCTATATGATTCCATTTTGACAGTAGTATTTCTTCAAAGTGTAATTTTTATTTAATAATTGCTGATTTATTTATATATTGTAAAATGATAAAAACTGAGGGAATTTGATATTATGTGTATATATTATATAAATTCATAACTTTTTTGAAGTTGGACAAAAAATTTTAAAAAATTCTCAGAAATGTTTTTCAAAGGGTAGAAAAGGATGGATAAGTTTCAGCAAAATCTAAAGGGGTCGGGTTCAAAAGTGGTTGATTTGGTATGGAATACCCCATATATACTATGCCTTCCCTGAATGCCAATAAAAACATGGTTGCTTTCATTAATATTTCTTAAGTGTTATCAAAATTTTCGCTTGCGTGGAATGATAGACATAAGTATAAACAAACATTCAGAACTCAACTCGTCTCGTCATTCTGATCATTTTGATATGCTTCACCCTTAATCGTGAGTCTGTCGGTATATAAACAAACTAGTTACGCACTTTTTGAGACATCGGTATGAAATTTTGTATATGTCCTTTTATCCCCAAGAAACCACCCATTTCGGTTCACTGTAGCATATAGCTGCCATACAAACTGGCCGATCTAATTTATTTTGTTGTATGAAAAACCAAAGCAGCGCAACAACCTACGAGCAAATTATTCAGATAGGACCTCTATAGTATATAAAGGGTGAACCATTTCGAAGTTTCCTACTGTTTTAAAGAAAAAACACAGAAACTTCGAGTTAAACGGTAAATGTTTATTATTATTCGAAAGAACATTCTTCGGCATTTATTTTTGAAGATTATCTCTGATAATCTAAGATGTTGGCCGCGGTAACGTCTCAGATGGTACATCCGCGTCCACAGTGATACGCGTCCAAGGCCTGAATCGAGGCGGGATTATCCGCATAGACCTTAGACTCCATTTATCTCTACAGGAAAAAGTCTAACGGTGTGATATCACACGATATTGGTTCCAATAGACTGGGCCAAAACGTGAAATTATCTGCTCACCGAAGTGTTCGTTCAATGATACGATGTGTAAGAAGTGTCGTCTTGTTCAAACAAATGGCGCTGAGATCACAAGCTTCAATTGCAGTCATCGAATAGTCGGTTATCATGGCGCGATAACGGTCGCCATTGACGGTTACGTTCTCACCGGCATCATTTTTGAAGACATATTAGACCAATGAATCCACCGGCCCATAAACCACACGAAACCGTTGTTTTCTTAGTGAAATGGCAGATCTTGAATCTATTCAGGTTGCTCTTCGTTGCAAATGCGGAAAATTTTGCCTGTTTACATACCCATTGAGTTAGAAATGGGCCTAATCGTTGAACAAAATCTGACTCGAAAACGTCGGATCTTCCTGGAATTTTTCAAGAACACAGTTAAATGACATTGTTCAGGCGTAAGTCTTTCCAAGATTAAATGCCAAACAATACTGATCCAAAATAGCATGACAGTTTGGCACGAGTCCCGCGTGATCTGTCCAAAAAAGGCTATTGTATAAATAAATAAAAAGTACCTTAACTTGGATCATATGCTACTTGCCACATAAACTGATCAATCAAAATCAAGATAATGATAATTTTTTATGCTATAAGAGAGACATACGAGTATACGAAAGGTAGCGGCAGGGCCAACCAGAGTTAATGTTTTTCCTTTTTCTGCTAAATCTAAAATCTGAACTTTTAAAAATAGACTTTCAAAAGTGTAGGCAAAAAGTTCATTTCATCTTCACTACTCAAATTGCAAAGCAGAATGTGACTAAGTCATTACTTAACACTCTGCTATTGTAAATCATGAATTCCGTAAAACTTTCGTTTTCCGCTTCCAATATCAGCCGTAGTTCGTAAAGCAAATATTTTAATTGCGTGTGTATGCAAAGGATAGGCGAGACGACTTCGAAGAAAAGCTGGAAAATGAAACTGAAAAAATACATAATTATAAATATTTATTTTCTAAATGTATATTTGCTCATATCTACAATAATACATACATATGTATGTATGTATGTTCTCATATAGAAAATATGTAGAATTCTTTGTAGATAGGTATGCGAAAGCTTGACGTTGAATAGCTTGTATGTATATAGACATTTTTTCATCTATTTTTAAAGTAATTTGCACGCACACACAAATTGTCTATATGTTCCACGTGATTATCCCGTGAGACTACGTGACGTATGAGTAACATACTTTCAGTAAGACTTCCGCTAAATCAGCTGCTCAAGTGGGCTTATAATTTCTACTGATATGAGTGGAAATATGTGTTTATGGATAGCGGATTTAATTACATATACATGCTCTTTTATATAAATTAATAGCACGTGCAAGGTCAATGAAATATATGTACAAGCATGCACTTTGTTTGGTTGACATGAAAGTAATTTCTAAAAGAATTAAAATAAAATTTTCTTATTTTTTGAAATTTGTATTTAGCGTAATCTGGTTCTTGTGTAAAAAAGCAGACTGCCTATTCATACTTGTATCCACACACTATTGCTAGTAATTACTTTTGTGTGTGTCTGTACGTTGCTTTTGTTTGTTTTTACTTTGCTCACCAATGGCCATGAGCTTGAAAAACATCGTATGTCAATGGCAAGTTGGAACAGAGGTGATTTACATTTTCACATATTTCTATCATAATCTATATATATCTGCTAGTATGGTACTAGTTCGCTGCCACTTTTGTGGAATACTTTTACAGGCCTTTGAAGGTGTTTTTTTATAATTTGAATAAGTATAAAAATCAGTTATAACTATTGCTGGATTTTTCTAAATATGTTTAAAAAAATCTCTTTATAATCAATGTAAAAATATACATTATATTTAAATTTAAATTATGTCAAAATATTGTTGAGTATAAAATATAAAATAGGGAATTATATATATAAAATGTTGTAATCTGTAAACTTTAGCCAAGACCACTTATTTGGCTTTAGCAGGTTTTCTTTGAGAGCAATTTTTTTTTAGAAAGACTAGATATTTAAGAGATTACGTGGGTTTTGACGGCAAAAAAAATGCCTATTTCCACCAAATATTGAATAATCTTTTGTGAATTTTTCATAAAAAATTTTGGTTTCCGCAGGCATCGCACAAAAACGTTGTCTCTCGGTGGTCAGAATAATAGACGAAGGTTTTCAAACAAACAAAAAAAAAAAAAATGTATCGGTTAGTAGTTGAGTATATGACATCAGTAATCGAAAGATTTAAAAAATTTTACCACACATTGCCTTGAAAATATTAGGTGTAATCGAAAGCAAAAATCCTTCAATCAATCGCGAGCTCATCCTATTTAAAAGAACTGTGAAAAATTTCAATAAGATCGCTGCACTTGTTTTTGAGAAATCGTCACCACTGATTTTGAAAACGATGTTTTGAGAAAAATACCATCAATGCCTGAAGTAGTCGACTTCGCACGTTTCCTTCACTTTATGGTCAACAGAATTGGCCTTATAAGCGTACTATTCGCAACACCATCTCCCATCTTGAGACCCAAAATTCATTATTGGACAATATTCCACTGAATAGACCAGGGATAATTTTACGTTTTGGGCCCGTCGATTGGTCACCAAGATCGTGTGATATCACACTGTTAGAATTTTTCCTGTGGGGATAACTAAAGTCTAAAGTCTATGCGGACAATGCCGCTTCGATTCAGGCCTTGGACGTGTATCATTCGCCAATTTCCAGTCGAAATGCTCGAACGAGTTGTTGAAAATTGGACTCAACGGATGAACCATTTGAGACCTAGCTGCGGCCAACATTTGAAAAATGAATGCCAAAGAATGTTCTTTCGAATAGTAATAAACATTCTCCATTAAATTTGAAATTATGAGTTTTTTTTTTAAGTAGGGAACCTCGAAATGGATCACCCTTTATAATTGCAATTTTTTTAAAAGTTTTTTTAATTGACCAGATATCTCCGAAATTTGTCACTCATTACGTTGCAAGGCAACGTTTAATTCTTTGAACATATTGTGCAGAATGGATCAGAGTAGCATATCATTGCCATGGAAAGATACCGATAAAGTTCGAAATCTTCATAACCTATTTTTCTTCCTTATTATACAAGCCTTATTTAACTTGGATGTTTTTTATATTAAATAGTTTTTAGAAAAAACTAGAAAAATGTTAGTTATACATATACTTATATGTTATATAAAATGCAACTGTGAAGGGTATTGTATTCAATCTTCGATCCTCAATTTTTCAAATATGTATATTCGACCAACATATAGCAAAATTACATGTCTCGCTTTAAGTATTGGATAATATTTTAATTATTTTAAATGTATTTGTTTAATTTACAGCCGGTATATACATCTAGCTCATCATGTGCACACCATAATTGTTGTTTTTACTTCTAATTACTTTAATTATTGCTTTTTTTTATATAATACTGCGCAAACATCAAATATCAAGTGGCTATATACTTAACTTATGAACGCCTTTATACACTAACTTTTGTATATAAGTATATATGTATGTACATTATGTATAGCATATACAAACAGGGTGGTGCACGAACCGTGCCACAAAAACAAACCGTAATCAATTTTTTGTAATCAATGCGTTATACTTTTTATTTTAGTGTATAGAAAATTTTATTTTACTTTATATAATTAATTATATAAATTATATTTATAATTATTTTGCAAAATTATGGAGCATGGAGGTCATGCTCAGCCACGCCTACGCGCCAGCTAATTAGAAAATTACTCATTACAGTCTGAAGGGACGAAGGGTTGAAGACGGTATTGCCTCAGTTATCGATTTAATGGACTGTTTCAATTCAGACAGATTTCTGAGTTTTGTTTTGTACACTTCTGTCTTGACATAACCTCATAAAAAAAGGTCTGGTGCAGTCAGCTCAGATGATCTTGGCGGCCAGCGGAAAGTGGAGTTGAGATATTAATTTGTTTTAAAATTATCGTTTGAGTTGCTTTAACTTGAATAGGAATTTAGGCAAATCTAGAGGGATTACTGAAATTTCGTATTTGAAATTTTTACGGAAACAGATTCAAGTCATCATTAATTATCCATTGTCATGGCCGTCTGCTAACTCCAAGTTGTGCCGATAAGTTGCGCTCGAAACTCTTGAATTTGCCGGTATTGACTTTGCAATAACCGCATTTGTTTCTTGCACTTGAACATACGGATCTTGATGGTATGATTCTCTTGCGATACTTTCAGCTTCAGCAAACATGTTTACCGATCTCAGAATGGTCCATCTACTCGGGGGATTGCCGCCAAAATCCTGTCTGAATACCTTTTGCGTAGAAATGACTACAAAGCTTGGTGACGCTGAACTATCCTCATTTCGGTATCTTGATCATTAATTTTTAAAAAATCTAAATAAAAAAAAGTAAGTCCATTGTTTTTGAAGCACGATTCCCTACCCTGTATTACACAAATAGTAGTAGTATGAATCAAATACCGTAATATCTCTAAGAAATTTATCTAACTTTCGGCACTGATGACATTCAGAATAAACTTTTCATACGGTTTACATATACAACAGCAGATACCTACATATGTATATCAGCGTATATAAAAATAGTTACATACAAGTGTGTGTCCCAAAATAGCCGAATTTCATACATACAGCGTTATCTATAGAAAATTTGCAGCATTAAATATTTGAATCAAGACACAAAATATGTACCTTACATTAAGTCAAAAAAGCATCCGGAAATTGTTATTTAAATTCCTCGGGTAAATAATATTTTAAACAAATATATTTTTATAGGACTGTCCTTTATAACTATCCCAATTATGAACGCGATCTGTCAACCAGTTTGCTTACAGCAGCTGCTTGAGTCCGCACACTTCAGTTGTGCGCTGCGATTTTTACAACCGATAAAAATATTGACCAAAGATTTTGCCTCAAATTTTTTATTTCTATCCAAATATCGTGTTCGAAATCATTGCGCTTATTGGAAAAGGCTTAAGGAGATTTAGTTTTGTCAAAAACGCAAGCCTATGAGTGGTACAAAGCCTTCACAGACGGTCGAAAGATTGTTAAAAACATGCCTCGTTCTGGACGACCCTCGAACGCTTCCACTGATGAAAATATTAAAAAAGCTAAGGATATGGTGCTTTAATCGTCATGCAAGTGTAAGAGAGATAGCAAGTGTACTCGGCGTCTTTCGCGAATCCGTTCGAATGATTTACGAAACGCGTTGTTGATATATTCGTCTCGATAGAGTTGAATTTTTTTTCGGAAAGAGTACTGTTAACAGATTTCTTTAGACATGCTTGATCGTGCGAATTCCGATCCCACATTCATAGAGACCATTATAACTGCCGATGAGACATGGGTTTATTAGTTTGACATGCAAACAAGTCAACAATCATCGGAATGGAGGGAAAAAACGAGACGAAATAAAAAAAGAAAAACGCTAAAAAGTCAAGGTGATGATCATTGCTTTTTTCGATATTTGTGGTTTGATGCATCGTGAATTTGTTCTGGTGGACAGACGATCAATAAGTACAGGGTAGGCCATTTAAAGTTGACCCATCTGGCAACGCTGTAACTTTTAACAGCGCTGACAAATCGGCTAATGTCATACCGCGTTAGAAGCGTCATTCGAAGACAATTTATACCATGGAACAGTACACTCCAAAAGAACGCGCTGAAATTGTTCAGCTTTATATTCAAAATAACTTTTCAATTGTGTTAACTCAACGTGCGTTTCGCAAAAAAAATAAAGTGAAAAGTGCTCCAGTTAAGAACACAATTAAGTCTTTATACGCAAAATTTGTGAACACCGGTAATCTCAGTAATGCCAGTCATGCATCCAGACAACGCACAAGACGTTCTGATGAAAATATCGAAGCTGTACGAGCCAGTATTGAGGAGACTCCATCGACATCGAGTTATCGCCGCTATCAGGAATTAGACATCTCTCGCACCACTCTCCGACGCATAATTCATAAAGATTTGAAGATGTTTCCATATAAAATTCAAATGGCACAAAAACTAAACCCAGCTGATTATCCGCGACGCCTTAATTTTGGCAAATGGGCAAATGGGTCAACTTTAAATGGCCTACCCTGTAGTTATATAGTGTAGTATATTACATCTTGTGGGGATTACTTTGAAGGCAATATAATAAATATGCTTGAATAATTAAAAGTTTTATGTTTTATTTTCAATTTCCGGGTACTTAAAGTTCGGATATTTCGAGGACACACCTTTTACTTGAAAAATATATTTATTTTAGAGAAATTATTCGTTGCCATATTCATTATTAAAAGTAATTTATATAATAATTATTTAAGAATATATGAATTTGTTTATAATTACACACATTCATTTAAGTACATACATACATATTTCTACAACAGTATGCGCAAATAAACATCATGCGAAGTTGTAAGTATGTATTCGTGCGGCTTGTGAGCATTCACAACAGATTTGCGAGCTTTTTCGCATGCTGCTTGGAGAAGCGTAGAAAGTTGCGGACTCGGCGACGGAAAAATGTGCGGAAAAGTGCTCACTGAATCACTGAACAAATACAAATTAGCGCTCGACGGCGAATAACTATACATATATATACATATGTATGTATTTATAAAATGAGCGACTTTTGAATGAAAACACATATGAATGAGGAAAATGTGTGACAATTGTTGTGTAAATAATTACAAACAAGCTTATTCATCAAAATATAATGAATGTTAAATAAGTGTAAGTGCATTTGATTAAAATGTATACCCCGCATAATTATTAAATAAGCTTTCAAATTAACTTAATGCACAGCTAACAGATATGTACGTATACATACATACATATTTATAATCGCACATAGAAATGTTTGCCTACGCTCCTTGGCTCTTTGACGCACAATCGAAAATAATCTGCTCACACACACACACACAGCGGCGCAATTCGTTCTAGTGGCAAATGCCGTCAATCCTCAGAAAATCGCCACATTGCGGGTGTTTGGCTAGTCCAACGATCCTCAGTCGTAATTCGGTATTTGACATTAACGCGACGCTCGAGGCATAGCATTCAGCGTTGACTCGTGTGTGTGTGCAGCTCGGTGGAGAAGTGAAAAGTGTGCAGACGAATCTATATAGCTACATATATACTTATATATATTGCTATACACCTTTATGTACATACGGTACATGCATATTAGGGAGTGCAAATATTATAGTGTTTTGCAATTGACGTGGGTGTATTGTGTGCGAAAATCGGAAATTTGGCAAAAATATAGAATTTTGCAAAATTGAAAGATATTTGTGCGTCGATTTTTGTTAAAGCAATTGAAAAATTATAAATAAATACACATTCTTGCTTGTAGCATACGTACATACCTACAGCAGCAGATAGTGCAAGTCAAAGAAAAAAATGGTGGAAAAGAAGGAATTGAATGAGGTAGGCGAAGGCAACAATTTGTTGATTTTTTTTTATTTTCGTAAAAAAAATTTATAATTTTTTTAAAATATTTTGTTCTGTTAAAATCGTTGTTTTCTTATATAATATTCAATTTTTGTCTGTTATTTAAATCAAGTTTTAGTTAATTTCGTGCATAAAAAATGAAATCATTGTCTTTTTCTATTCAGTGATAAATTCAAATGCACTGATAACAATAACAAATTCAAAACAAAAATCTCTTCTTATCAATTTATAAATGTTACATACTATCAAAAGCGTTTATCACATCTCACCTTGTTCAAACCGACGTGAAACCGGCCGAAACTCGAAAAAAATTGATAATTGTTCACATGCTGACAGCTAACGGTTGCCAGTTCAGAGCAGATGAGCAATGTTATGATGAGGGTGTTATGAAATGGTATTTGAGTTCATGGCATGTGAGTGTAGTAATCGCAATGGTTTTTATTTTTTTTAGTCTTATGTAAATCCGTATAAGAAATACTATGTGGTGACCTAAAATCATTGTGATTTACGTGAGAACTTACCGTCGACAGCCTAACCTCGCGATGCTTAAAAACATACAGATCAAAGCAATGTATTGATGATTTTTGCAAGTATTGTTTGGTTCCAATTGGTCGGGCGGAGGCTTCGAGGCCGATCTAAAATGATTGGAGCGAACTCCAACGGGACCGGATTTCAGTCTTCGGTCATGCCTTGTAGCTTTTGCTACAACTAGTTGAGCACCTATCAAACTCAATAACTGGTGACATTTGCCGCTTTGAACTACAAATGTCTTTTCTTTAGAAGAAATCTCATTCAAAGTCTAAATATAATATCAGTTTAAACCAAGTAAGAAATTTCGAGGCAATCCCCCAAAAACCGACATAGTCGCCTCTTATGACAGGCATAGCTTACCTTACCGCGGGCAAATTCTACACCCTGTCCGCTAAAGAACTATGTGGTGAACGTCATGGATAAGTGAGTTGACTTGAGTTGTTTTTATTAAACTTTGGTTCTTTTGCCCACGATCCTTAGTATTGTAATCCATTTTGTGTTTTAATTCCCTTGTCATTTATCTTGAGCTCTTTATTAACAATAAAAAAGGAAGTCTGGAGCATTAGAAGGCGAAAAAATTATTCCTATTTTTACGGAATCCGATGTCTCAATGTATTTTATCTTAAAATCAATACGATATGAAATTCGGAATCGATTAAGTATGAGTTACGGAATCGATTAAGAGGTCTCATCGAATACCCAAGTTTTTGAGGTTCTAGGCATATTGTTTTGTTGGCAAAGGGTCTTTTCCTTTAGTTTCCATTATTTTTCCGTCAGATATTTAATATAGGTCGCTGAGAGGGAAGGTTGGAGGGGGAGATTTCTGTAAAGAGGTTTATGTCAATCTTAGCTGCAAGCTACCGGACCATTTTTGCAGGTGTTACGAAGCGCTTTCTTTCAGGTAGGTGAGCATTTACTTTGACAGCAGAGCAACAATACTAGCGCTAAGCTCACTAACTGTATGCTCTAAGCTATTTAAATATTGTCTGTCCTCAATAGGAAAAGCATCAAGCTACTTCATCATTATAATCGTTTGGGTGCCCGGAGCAAAGCCTTTGAACTAGTCAGATGAGAAACGGATCTCACAAGACAAAATATCTAGTAAACTACTTAAACTTAGAAAAGTTTGTCTTGTTGAATCGTTGGGGTTCTAACTGAACATTGGAATTCATACGGAAAGGATACAAAGTTTGTCAGACACAAGGTCTCAAAGTTCTATCAAGAGCGTAAGATAGAAACATCCAGGCACTTTCTTCTTTATTGTCTAGTCTTTGCAATACTGAGGTTGTAACATCTCGGCAGCCTTAACTTCGGCGAACCAGGAGACATTAGCCGTCCGGACCCGGATTTTTATCCGGCCAAGGACTGTCAACTCGGCAGAATTCTGCCGCTACAACAACAACCCGTTCCCACGACAGTCGGGTCTAAGTAACCGGAACGGACCCGGATTTTTATCCGGCCAAGGACTGTCAACTCGGCAGAATTCTGCCGCTACAACAACAACAACAACAACATTAGCCGTCTCAACAAATTTGTGATAGGCTTAGACAATTTGTGAAGGACTTATGATCAATTATATTGGAGTTGTAGGCACCACAGCGGGCGATACGTTGTGAACTTTATTCACATTTAATTGACCACATTACACTTGTGCTAACGTTTTTTCCAATGCGAAGAATCAATGCAGCATGAGACGGTGTATTATCGTGGTGCAAAAACCAAAAGTTATTGGAACATAATTCCGGCCTCTTTTTACGAATAGCTCCTCGGAAATGTCGCATAACACTTAAATAGTATTTTTTGAAAATACGGAGTACACCTCCCCTCGATAATCTAGGAAAACTTGACATAGATTTTTTACCTGCTTTGACGTGGTTTTTTCGTCATCGGTTCACCTTTCCAACGATGATGGTATTTTTTCGTATAGATCCAAAACTCATCGCCAGTAGCAACATATTTCATGACATCCTGGCATTCCGACCAAATTTTGCAAATAGTTTCTCACACTTTATGTCCGATGTCAGCCTGAGGCTATTTGGTGTACTTCATATTATGCGACAAATAACTGTATTACACCAAAGGCGTCACTCAACATCGAATTCTAGCAACCCCCATAATGTGTTTACATTCCATCAATACACATACATTTATGTATGTATTTATACGCACACGCAAACGCATGTCAAACCAAACACTTTCAACTACAAATTATTGCTGCTAAACGATAGCGGTGCGGTTTTAATTAGCGTTTTTCCAGTTAATTGCTTTCGCCTTTGACAGTGATTGTGTTTGGCGATTGCCAAGTTACGTGCGCAAGTACTTAACCACTTTATGTAATCATTACCGCATCCGCCAAAGCAATGAAAACTGTATAACACAATACTTTTTTCTGTTTTCAGAAATATGTAAGTCTTCCATATTTGCCACTCATTGCACTTTCTAATTGCACAAAGCTGCTTAAGGAGAAGCATGTGCAATTACTAATCACACAGTACTTGGAACGTACCTAAACTGAGTACTTAGACGAGTGTTAAATGAGCTTATTCTACTTTTAAACTTATATTTTATATAACAGCAACAATTTCAACAAGTTATATCGAAGATTGTATTAAGGGTTTATTATACATATGTATGTACTGATTATGGAATCACAATTAATCACTTAAGACAACGCCTTTATTTTAAATGCAATACTATATAATATACGTGGAGTGTATATGGAGTAGACTATTTTAACAAATACTATATCATATTCGCATAGATGAATATTCACATATAATATACTGGGTTTTCCAATAGGTATGATATGAGTTCTAAGTGTCGTTACTGTCATTATTACAAATGTCATGATCTGTGATTTATTTTCATTGTATTCAGTAATGTTTACATTCATCATGCACGAGCAACTTTTGCAAATTATTCCATTTTATTATCAAAATAATAATAAATACAATAGTTCCAACAAGACGGGACTGCGTGCCACACAACACGTGCAACAACCAGAAAAGTTTGGAGATTCGATTATTTCAAGAGAATGTGAATGTGAGAATGGTCTCCAAGACGTTGGGATTTTACACCATAAGACAATTTTTTGTGGGGATATTTGATGTCATTAGCCTTTAACAATAAACTACACTATCTTCAAGCTTAAGAAGTCAATATCGAACGTGGTATTAATGACATACGACTTTATTTAGTGGAAAAAGTATACGAAAATTGGCTGCATTGAATTCGTTCCCGCAAAAGAAGTCGTGGATACCTTTTGAATGAAGTCATATTCAGAATTTAATTGTATCGATTTTATCAGAATAAATAAAAAACTTATGAATTTCCTTAATTTTTTTTTTTATTATTTTTTTTAAAGAACTCATATCAGTCTTATTGGAAAACCATGTATAATATAAAGTTACATACTTACATACATATATTACATATCTAGAGCTATCTGTGAGTTACTTATGAAAATTCCAATGTGATTAATTGCCAATTTAATTAGTTAATTAGTTTTCATAACTTAAAAATGTTTCCAATACTTTCTATTGAATTTTTTATTTATTTCACAACTTGTTTTCACATTGCGTATATAATAAGGTCAGTAGGTTTAAAAAAAAAAGTGATGAGAGCTCGTTTTTAAATTGTATTATTTAAATTATCTTGACAAGTATGTCAATTTTCCGTTCGGACTTTATTATTGAAGAATAATTTTTCCAAAATATAGATTCAAAAGCAAATACTTTGAAATTTTTAAAAATAACGATTAAAAATATCCGAGCCATGCTGACAAAACAATCTATTTTACTACCGCTACTTCAGTTCTTTTGATACGAGTTTAGCGTCGAAACGTTTCATACCCAATACATTGACCAAGTAATGTTGAGTCGATCCATAAGAGGTCTTGAGAACCTTTGCTAGCTCTCTTATGCCATCATGATGATTCTCTAGTACTCAAAACACTCGTGTAGCATTTTTAACGATGCCGTAGCCGTGATTCCATTGGAAACACAAAACTCAAGCAAACTCGTTACTAAACTTTTTTTCAAAATAGTAATCTAATTACTTTACTTTTCGCGTCCAAACACATACTAATTGACGTATGGAGATCAAACTTCGACGAACTTAAAAAGAGTTTACAGCAATCCATTTGGTTGCGCACGCAGTTTAATTAAGCAACTCGGGTCTGGAGAAGTTTGTTTAGATATAAATATCATCATGCAAATTACTACTAATTTACTCTTCGCCTATAATTTGTTACACTTTTGCTCTATGACCGAGCAAAATCTCAAATTTTTCAGTCCAAAACAGAAATATCGAAATACTTCTATTATCCAATCATATTTATACGGTATAAAACAATATAGAACATTTCGAAAATAAAATATGGAGCTTCATACTAACGAAACTTTTTTTTTATCGGAAATATATTCTCATTTCGATCCTTTATGATACTAAAATTAATGAATAAAAAGGCCCTCATGTTTTAAATCATCATCATAAATCTATTGAAGCTGCAAATTTCCTAGCCTAAACGTAGGTTTGACATCCACAATATTTCAATACAAGATTAGTGAAAGCTGTAGATTATATTAGAAACTGTTGAGATGTTTCCTTCTTGCTTTTTGTCAGATAACTAAGAAAATGTTGGTCTGAACAAAATAGACAAGTTTTACTAGAACAAATAATTTCCCACGCAAGCCATACAATAGACTGAAGCCGCGTTAAAATAATACGACTACAAAGGGTTAACTTGGTATTTGCAATAGTATTGATATAAATATATTGTACTAGAAAGATCTAAGGAAAAATCACGGTATTTGTTACTTACTCAAAGAACGTAAGAATTCAGAAAATTTTGTTCAATATATTTGAGTAGCATTTAATCGCCCATTGGTGGCTGAGGAAGCATACATTTGGGAGCCAAACAACTTACATTTTCTGTACAAATTCATTCTAACTAAATTTTGTATTATAAAAATTTCTGCTGAGAGTGTTGTCTTGGTGAGAGCCATAACCTTTATGGGAGCTCGTTTAATCACAAAATTAAAAAAAAATGCTTTAAACCGCTTTTTTGTAACTTCTGTACTTAAAAAAGAGAAGAATTAGAAATATGTAACATCAGTTTTAGCTTCAGAATCATTGAAACACATTCTTGAAAAAAGTCTCCATGTAATAAAATATATTTTGATTTAAAAGTTGTTAATAAATTTATAGCGTTCGCACTGTAAATGTCCTTGTGCTTTGGTACACTTTGCTGAACTTGAATTTGTTGTTGCATAAAAATTGGTTTGGCGGATGTAGAAATTGTGCTAAATGCGACAGTTGCACGGTCCCTGCATATCTGCAGCGTTACTGCAGGGGATAGCCATATATCAAGGCACATACACAATATAAACATTGGAATAAACAAATACACACACACTCACACTTAAATCAGCACTACCGCAACGTTAATAAATCAGTTACATATATGCAGAGCAGGGCAGGCAATATATACTATGCATATATATTATATACATATACCATAGTAGTGTGAATGTCTTGTGCAGCTCTATTCTTTCGCGAAAGTCACACGAGACAAGCCCGCTGACAAATAAAATGGGTGTGTACCACCTGCTGTTGCAGTGATAGAGCTCAGCACTTTTTGCCACCGGCACTCAGATAAATACTTACATTGAATTATTATACATTATATACATAGTTATACGAGTATACATATATGCTTACATATGTGGGATTATGGTATGAATGCAGTTTTACTGCAATAGTTAAAGGTCCCCCTTAGGTGAGGGGTCACAAACCCTTTTTGTTATAGCTAAGGCTCAAATAATTAATCTTAGCGGCTTAACACTGTTTATCTAGGGACTGGGATCCTTTGGATTTAAACTATTCTTCGCTCTTTTAAGATTTTTGCATCAATTTCTATGCATTTTTTATTTTCAAATAGTCATAACTTTTGTAGAAATTGACTTTTGGGAACCTTTTTTTTTAAATTTTTGTTTTTGAATGAACTTTTCGAAAAAATACACGAAACAAATTTTACACGATCAATTATATAAAATAATCGGTTTTTTTTTTTTTGTTTTTTTAAGTTCGCCATTTTTTTTTTTTGTTTTTTTTTCTCAAAACAAACTTTAATTAATTTGACAACTATACCTGCTAATCCCGAAGTGGGCCGATTTTTTTTTTATTTAAAAAAAAAAAATTGTAAAATTTAAAAAAAAAAAAAAAAAAAAAAAATTTCTGTAAACTTTATTTCTATCATATAAAAAATATGATTTAACAATTTTATGATATATTATTCTCAACTTATAGACTTATTTTACGAATATAATGACTAAGTTTAATGATTAATACAGTTAATACCGAAATAATCCATTTAAATAAATAAAAAAAATATTTTAAAAAAATCGGCCCACTCCGGGATTAGCAGGAATAGTTGTAAAATTAATTAAAGTTTGTTTTGAGAAAAAAAACCGATTATTTTAAATAATTGATCGTGTTAAATTTCGTATTTTTTTCGAAAAGTTCATTCAAAAACAAAAATTTAAAAAAAAGGTCCCCAAAAGTCAATTTCTACAAAAGTTATGGCTATTTGAAAATAAAAAAGCCATTTTTTTTAGCAAAAAATAGCACAATTCATAACTTTTTTGAAGTTAGAAAAAATTCTAAAAAATGTTTTTCAACGGGTAGAAAAGGATGGATAAGTTTCAGCAAAATCTAAAGGGGTTGGGTACAAAAGTGGTCGATTTGGTATGGAATACCCATATATAATACTTTAAAAAATATTTTAAAAATATTTCAAAAAAAAAAATTATTTATATCAAATTAATATAAATACATACATGTTTTTTAATACAATTAAATATTTTTATATTTATTTCAAATATTTTTATTTTTTTTTTTTTTTTTTTATAATATTTTTCCTACTCAAAAGAACTTTGTAATGAAAAACATCTTTGCGTTTTGCAAATTTCAAAACAACTCCATCTAGTAATCCCTCCGAATATTTTTCGAGTCAGTTTTGTTTTCACTAGAATTGGTTAACTCGTCATGTCAGTTCAGCGCTTGCTTTGCTTAAAAGCTCGCCAAAAATATTTTCCGGGCGCACTCGCCACTCTCGTATGTATGTATTTATTATATCCAATGTCGGCTTTGATGCACTCAAACGCACATACACCAATGCACACGTGTTTCTCTAGGTTTTATTTACAAGTTCCTGTTGCTGTGCCCCGCTCTTCGCGCTGTGAAGGTCGTTGTCGTTGTTATTGTTGTGTAATAACGAAATGTCGTCTGTTACAACAACAACAATAGCAATAACTTGCCGCCAGAATCACAATTGCAGTAAGACATGCCAACAATAACAAAAAAGAAACCTACAAACACACGCACGACGGCAGCAACAATAACAAAATACAACAAAAATAAACTGCGAACGTGTATTTGCAAACAGCTGACACAGTCTGAATATTTTAAGCAAAGTACATATACGAAGCGTTTTGGCGTGCGAAATGCAACATGCAAAAACAACAACATGTGCACCTGCACAGCTGTGCATATGTAAAAATGTATGTATGTGTATGTACATTAAGGTGTCCGATATTTTTTACTGTTGCATTCAGGTTAAGCAGGGGCTTGAGTGTGTCATTTATGGGGATTTTCGAAATTGGCTTTCCGATGACGACATGGAGAGGGAGCAAGATTGTTCTAGATGATGGGGTCAGGTGTAGGTGGCAAGACTGTTGGGACAATAACCCTAACGGTCGGGAGACTTACGAGTACATTCGGGGCGTTAGACTTGTTGAGGCCCGCACGGTATGGGCTTCTGAATGAATTTTTGCCTCAGTGGCACCTATCTGATAACTAGGGGTGTTTGTGCTTGGGTGTGGCGAGTCGAGAATTAGGTGCATAATATTGCAGAGTGATTTACTTTTAAGGATATTAGGTATCTGAATTGATATGACATTGGCTGGACTGATGGACGTTTAGAGGTTAGCAGTGTGATCTCCACTACTCGGAATGCCGAACAGCTATGGTCATTTGCACGTGAATTGGCGTTTAACTGGATATTAGGGTTAGTTTGTAGTATGCAAGCTCAGCTGGTTGCAGTTTCGGCTACGAGGTCTGACCGGAGACTTAATTCTGCCACGGAGAGCAGTAGCTATTGTAGTTCGCTTCAACCTGTTCATGCGAACTAACTCCTCAGAAAGTATCGTGGTGATTGTGGTTAAAACCCGAATGCGGGAGTTGTATTGCCACCCGATGCCAAATTCAAAGTTCCGCAGAGGGTTGAGATGGGCCTCGAACCCTACCAAGGTGGTTAGTGTCAGCAGGTACCGTCCGCCAGCAGGTATCCACGTTAAACATAGCGTTGTCCGATATTTACCAAGTAAAATAATTTTTTTTTTTAGGCGTGGCATGAAGTTTCAGCTTTCTTAAAATGTATGCTTAGTTAAAGTTAGACATTAAATGTAGTGTACTGTAATGTATATGTAAATTCTTCGTTACTCATACGACATGGTATCTCTAAAAAACTCTGCTTGTGAAATAACGGACACCCTAATGACATGTATATAAACCACAGATTTGCTTACTCGCCCATAACCGTTATTTATGTTTGGTTTACAGCTACATGTAAATACAAATGTTGAGATACTCGTAGATAATGGGATAATACGAGTATATAGCGGTGTGGTGGCTTAGTACAAGCGAATTTAGGCGCTTCTGCAAATCAAACAAGTTGTGCATATTTAACTAAGCTAAATTAAGGAACATCCACTTATATCCAGTTTACTCGCGCCTTCTAAGTAAGATTACGTCATCTACACCTACGTAAAGATCTCGTTTGAGTGAGAACTCAATTGTTTATAACGAAAGAGAAGAAAGCGTCATGCATGTTAGAAATTGAATGTTATGAACGCCACTCATGTAAGGAATGCTGTTGTTCGAAAAGCATTTCGAATGAAAAAAAAAACGTTTAACTAAGACTACTAGGACTACTCTGGCCGGCAGTACGTAGTCTAAATCGACGGTGGCGGTGGTGACGTAGGAGGTGTGCGTTGTTTCGGTAAAAGAGAGTATTGTTCTTCGCTAAATGGACCAAAATAACTTGGCATAGCAGAGTGCTGACATCTATTGGCCTGTTTCAGGTGCTCGGAGAAGATCGTATATTGAAATTTCTTCGTATTGTGCTAAAACAACGTCCAACACGGCTCTGAAGTGATTTCACTGTTGCGATTATTATCTGAATTGATCAAACGCTGCTTTTTATTATATTTAATAAAGGACAAAAACCAAAGAGTACTTGAGTTGCCTACTATATCAGTTATCATCTTTAATAGGCAGTCTGTCCATGCGAGATCATGGACTTGTATCATGTTATCTTTCATGAATGAAGAAGAATCACCACATACCGCATTCAAGACTCGTTGATTTCTCAGGGATTTCTTTTCTAAAAACAAGAATCAGATCACTGATCTATATTGTTATTTTTTAATTTTTCGAATGATAATTTCACTAAAAACCACTATATATATTTTAGTTGTACAATAAAAACAGAATCGGAGATATAGGTATTTTATCGGAGATACAGGTATCCACGAAACTTAAACGCGTATTTTCTGGAAACCGCTTTTTTTGTCAAAACGATACCCACGACTTCTCAGGACCGATTCACATGAAAATTTTAGAGAGACTTCTTTATAGACTTGTCAATGTCTGAAATATATCCCCAAGCTTAATTTTTTGCTATTTTTTTAATTCGTAACATTAAAACAGATGGTAAAGAATGTTTTTTCTTCAGACAGTCGCTATTTCGTGAAAAAATACAACTTTTCCGTAGTTCCAGATTGCGACATTATTCCAGACGAATACTCGTTTTGTTTTTTGTTTAGATTGCTAGGAGAGGGTCCCGAGGGTAAGGTCAAGTGTCAATTTTTTGAGTCCTCCATTTCAAATGCTGCTGGTTTTTGAATTTTGTTTTGGATTTTTCCTGTATTCTTGTACTCGTAAAGTTAATAAATAATTAGTAAAAAATAGATATTTAAAAGGCCTTTTTTCCGACATTTCAAAAATTAATTAAATATGATGTCCCCAGACTAGAATATGTCCTTAAATAATAATGAGCATTGTCCATAACTAAGTGTGTATATTTTCACCGATACTATATTAAAGGGTAAGGTATTTCTACTTGCACCGATGTTAGTATAAGTTCGGAAGTTTTGTGTATTGAATGTATTTTGTATGCTGATATGAGTGAGAATTAAACGATAGATGCATGCCAAGCTATTGCTTATGACACGTTGTGAGTACCCCAAATAAAACTTAACCTAAAAAACCTTAAATTATATAGTATATAGTATACAATAATTCATTTAAATATTCAGTAATATAATTTATATTTCATATTTAAAGAAATAATATAAGAAATAAGGTTTATAAACAACTTCTCAACCTTCTACCTAGAAACACACCATATATAGTATGTATTTATATTTTACGATTACATATGTACATCATACATCAATTTACAAACCATTTACTTCGTGCGTGTAAACAACCTGTTGTTGTTTTCAAATGTAACATACAATTTCGCTTACTGCATTTGTTTTTAGTATCTCCGATTTCATCATTTCCCATTATCACAATGAACGTCTCGCAGTGCACTGCCCTCTTAGTCATAACACCGACATCGCTATACACTTTATACGTACATATCTACATAAGTAAGCATGTACCATATGCGAAAAATATACCGAGACCACCACTAGATTATTATCCCGAATGCGTGTGTTTACCGCTACGAACACTGTTCATCACATATTCTTTGACTTTGCCATTACTTACGCAATATTCTCTACGTCAGCGGAAATTCACACCAAAATCATCATCATCAATAAATATTTTCAGAAATTGCAGTACTCTACTTGTATATAAATAGTACATTTATGTATTATAAGTTGTATGTATAGTATGCCTAGCATATGGTTAGTGAAACAGTCAACTAGTTAGGAGGAAAACTAGTTTGCGTATTAGTCACAGATATAAGTAGTAGAATAATCCAATTATTTTGTCAAATTTGCTCAGAAAAATAAGATTGTTCTGATTTTTGCAATAAAAATTATTTTTTGTTAATTCTGAATAATCTATGGTATTAATTCTGAATAGTTTAGGATATTAATTCTGATTAGTTTATGGTAAAATGAAGTCACCAGTTTTTTAACTAGTATAAAAACCTTATATTTCTCACAGAAAACTGACAATGGCCAGCTCGCTGTCACCAACAAATAAAAAAGAGACATTTCTTGTTCGAAAAGTGGCAGTTGGCTGTCTAGTTAGGATAGTGGTTCATTATGGCTTAGTGTGGCTTATGCCTCGTTCATTTGACTACAAGGCTACCTTCTCCATATATGCATAAAGTAGGTACATATTTGCGTTGAGCTGGCAACAGGGGGCATATTCTACAAAATTTTTGCAACAATGAATGTGTCAATTGATTAAACTTCCTTCATAAAAAATAATTCCACATATTATATAAATAGCTGTACGTTGCACAATAATGCGTCACGAAAACGTGATAAATTTAATATTTAAATACTTAGCAAGTTATGCTTGTATGAAGCTCTTAGGCTATTTGTTCGTTTTCTTCTAATCTTAAATCGAAATCTTTGAATAAATGCATTTAAAATATATTCACGAATAAAAATATAACGATTTGCACTTCACAGCTGTTGCAATTTATATAAATATGCGCATTTGCTGATTAGTTTGCTATTTACTATTAGATAATATTTTTATATAGTATACTAGTAAACCCACGTATTAGAATCGCTTTATTAATAATATAAAGTTGATAAGTTCGTATTTAAGTTATGAATGTGGATAAGTCAACAAATGCACTTTTGATCTAGAAGTTATTTTAACACAATTTAATCCACAGCATTAAATATAATAAAATGAAGTTTATGACTATCAGTAAAATACAAGTCATCAGTAATATACAGTCACCGAAAAAATTATAGAAGCAATATTAGGTTACAAACAAAATAGCGTATTTTCATTAGAAGAACTATATACCATACATCGTCACTTAAAATGCAAAACAACGTTTCAACGAAAAATTCTGTTCATCCCCATTTCATTTACATCATTACTAGAACTATTAACATTTCTATCATTATATAAGAATACTCTCCTTGAAAAAATCAGTGTTTTAATAGTAGCTGTACGATCTAGAGCTCCAATATTTCAAAATCACAGTTTTATTCTAAGGGTCGAAAAAGCCCGAAAAGTTTTAGGAAGATCCGACGTTTTCGTGCCAAATTTTGTTCAGCGATGAGCCCCTTATCTGGCTCAACGGGTATGCAAGTGTGATAAGTAGCCTGAATTTGTGGCAGGTTGATTACATATTGTTGTAATCACCCATTAACAACTTTGCAAGGCGCATGCTGTGGAGTTGTTGTCAATACCTCTACCTGTTTACTCCTTCCTCCTTGCGGAGCAGCTTCTTTATGGTAAGAGGACAACCGCAACGAAGGGCTCACGTTCTACCATGTTAGTGGATGCTGCGGGGCGAGCGAGCTCATTAGCTAGTTCATTCCCGCCAATACCTTTATGACCGGGCACCTACTTAAGGTCCACTTGGTTACGTTCCGATAGACTGTTCAGCCATTCTGTACACTTCTGCACCAGTAGCGATTTAATCTTGTAGGCAGAGATCACTTGACTGTCGCAGTTCAACATAACAGCGACATGATACTTTAGCACTACTGGGTGTAATAACAATAAATATTGTTGCCATATTATATTTAAACAATATTTATTTACTAAATAATAAAATATTGTCTAAAATTCTTAATTTAATTTAAGTACTTAATTATTTTGAAAAACCAATGTAATTCTTCTACTCACATGCATTTTCATAATTGAAGCGTGTTTTCAAATTGAAATGTTGGAAACACTGAAAAAATAATTGAAACAAGTAAATAACAACAAAATATTTCACTCCGCTAGCTATTATCGTAATCTCTTTACTCTCATCACTCATTTATTCATTAATTATGTACGAGTATATATGCTTCGCGCTCTGCTTGAGTCAACTGATTTCGGCGTCTCAACTAAACGTAGACTCTTATTTGTACGAAATCGCTCTTGGAGCCGCTTCACTGCCCCACCAGCAAAAAAGCGCTATCAACTCTGGAGCACGTGAAGATTTAGTGAACCAACCGGTGCATTTAACGATGCATATACATATGTATATCTTATGTATGTATTTATGTATATATATTTATGTAAATAAATATACGTGCAGTACTTGGATTATTATGTTTATGCGGAAAGCCTCAATGGCAGTGGGTCACGCTGACGAACCGCACAGTGAAAGCACACACTGAGAATATGAATGGGCGAGAGAATGTTGGAGAAATATTAAAAAGAAGTTATAAAAATTGAGAAAAATGTCTTCAATGGCATTGCTGTTGATATGATATCTCCTATAGATAAAAGTGACGAAGTTACATATGTTGATATAAATACATACAGACATATGTATGTAGGTATGTACCCCTCTCTTTCATTGGATTACGTGCCAATTTAACTCAGCATTTTTTATTACTTTTTTGGTCTACAAACATAAGTGTTCACCAGGTCGTACAATGGTGAATAATTTGCGAATTTAAAAATATTATAAATTTTAAAATTTATTAAAAAAAATATGAGTTAATAAATCGTAACTTTTACAATAGTTTTACTAACAATAACAAAAAAAAATTTATACCTAAAAATAATTCAAATAAATTTTCATATTACTTAAGAAATTAATTTAAAATAAATTATTAATTTTTTATTTTAATTAAACATTGATTTTAATTAAAATATTAAAGTAATTAATTATTGTATAAAATAATTTAATTAATTAATTGAATTCATACTTTTAATTTTAATAATTGTATAAAATAATTTTATTAATTAATTAAACATAATTAATTATAACTAATTAAAGAAATTATTTAATTTTCATTAACTGTAACTAATTTTTAAAATTAATTAAAATTAGTTAATTTACTAATTACGTAAACACGTTAATAATAAATAATTCAATGAATGAATTAATAAAATACTAAAGTAATTAATTATTTTAAAAAATTATAATAAATTAACTTATACAAATATAACTAAACAATTGATTTCATAATTTTAATTTTAATTATTCTAAAAATAATGGTATTAATTAATTAATGCATAATTGATTATATCTAATTAAAGAAATAAATTAATTTTTATTAATTGCATCTAATTTTTACAATTATTGAAAATTATTTGCAACTAACTTTTACAATTAACGAAAACTAATTAATTTTGTTAGTAACAATTTGATTTAATTAATAATAATTATAAATGGAGTTCATTAAATTTAGTAGAACAATTATTAATTAATTAATTTCAACAATAATTATTGTTAATTCAATGAAATTATTACTAACTAAATTAATTAATGTCCATTAAGTGTAAAAGTTATTTAATTAAATAAGTTAATTTAATTTTTCGTAATTTTAATTAATTAATTGTAATTAAAAATTCATTAATTAATTAAAAATTATTTAATTACATATATATTTAAGCTAAAGTTATTAAAAAATATTTATTTCCTTCATCAAAAATTAATAGAATTCCAAAAAAATCCTAAGAAAGGTAAAAGCTTTTGTGAAGTTCTTCTTGGAAACAGTGCTTCCATTCGGAAAGCTGCTACTATTTACACCAAAAGATAATTATTTACTTTTTTTTATTATTTATTATCTATCTATTAAATATGTATAATTATTATAATTTTTTGTTAAGAATATACATATTACCCACAATTTGAAGGAATAATTTTACCAAACAGTTTTTGTTTTTTATCACGTGAGCACCCTAACATTTTGCACATTTTAGTGCTGTAGCCTCCGGCTCCGTGCACACGCTTAAATGTACAAATTGAGTTACTTGCAAATTTCGACCGACGACGCCGTAGCTGAGCCGGCTGTGGTGACGATCAAAAGCATCGATGATGTTTTATATAGTTCAGTTGCTACTCTACGAACGACTGATACGGTAGTGAAACTGAAACGCGTTGCGAAGAAAGAGTAGAAAAAAAGCGCGTGAGTGTCAACCAGTGTGATAGTAAAATAGCGCAAGTAATTGCCAAGTTCAGAAATAAATATACGTACTTCGAGAACCGGAAGGAGTGTAACCCTCTAACTAAAGCAAAATGCCACAGTCCGTACGTGACTTTTTTCCTATTAATATAATATATCTAATAAATATACATACACATATATGTATGTGTGTTTAATATCTACATAAATATAAGTATGTCTAGGCATTCGTAAGCTCACGAAGAGCTTGCCAGTTGGAAGTGTTGGCATTTATCTTTAATAAACTGTGAACAGCATATACGAATAAACATACATATGTACATAATCTTACACCTATACATAAGTACATATATCTAGAATCTAGAAGAGCAATGAGCAGTTGAGATACAAAAATGCGAGTGAACACTCAATGCGTTTGTGTGTGTAACAAGACTCTCTGGCTGATTTAGATATGTGCATAAGTATCTCAATGTCAAATTGCAAAAAATACAACTCTCTTGCTGCTATTTAATTAATAGAAATTAATGAATTACACTTTATTTGTTGTTGCAGGGATCTTCGTTTCTAAAACGTGCCAGCACTGATAAACTCCGCGAAGTCTTCCTTAAATATGCCTCACTACAAAAGGATGGTGAATACTACATGACCAGCGAGGATTTCGTGCGAAAATTTCTTGGACTCTTCACCGATGCTACATTCAATGATGTGAGTAAACATGTATATACATACATATAGACGGATCAATTAATTGTTGGCAGAAAGTATAAAGTCACCCTTGACTTAAACAATTTGCGGGTTTGAATTGATAAGAAATAATATTAGAAATAAAATGCAATCATCATTTGGTTCATGATGTGCGTCATCGGAGATGCCAACCAAAAAAACAAAAAAAAAAAAAAAAAAAACAAAGTGCAGACATACAAACATACCGATGTACATACATATGTATGTTTGTATGTAGAAAATATTATAATATAATTAATATATAATTTCGCTATCTCTGCACTGGCATAAGTACACATACACATAAAACTTTCATGTTTATTTTTTTTTAATTTTTCTCTTAACATTTTTCGTACCTCCCACACATATTTAAAGGTACAAATGACAATTTGAAATACAAATACAGTGCCGTGCAACTAGCATTTAAAAATAAAAATTTAATGTTATGTAAATGAAGTATTAAATAATATGAGCATTGTTAGACAAGAGCAGATAACTTTTTGAAAAAAATCATGTTCGAATGAAATACATTGGAAACGAAAGATAAAAGATCAAACATCTAGGGAAAAATAATTTATGGGCGACTAAATTTCGGTAAAGAAACTAAATTTTTGTTTAAAATAAAAGTAAAAAATCCAAAAACTTAGTTATTTTAATTTTTCATAAAAATCTGAAGCTAAGTGATATTCGTAATAATTAAACATTTTTTCATAAACTACAACATTGCTATATAATTTTTCTCTATAGCAATAACAATAAAAACTGATAGATATTGTCTTTACAAAATACTTATTACAAGTACTTTTGCAAACTATTTTAGCACCAAAATCGTTTAAGACACTTCTTCATATGTACATAGCTATGGATCTTGCGGAAATTCGACTAATGCCAGATTAATAATCAGAGTATTAGAGATAAACTAGGCTTCAAATAAAAGTATATATTTCAGACGTTATTTTAATGCAGTTTTATTAAAATAAACAATTAATAATTCATACATTAACATTACATTTGCATAGGTATTTGAGTAACAAATTATAAATTAATATATTTTTTTCCCGGAATAGAGAGAAAAAATTTTGTTCCACTTCAAAAAAAGGACTCTTAAACAAAAGTGGTCAAATGAAAATATAAATTTTGAAAAAAAAAATACAAAACGTTTGGTTTAAAAGTAAATTTAGTAATTAACATTGCCTCCCTTATTCTGAAATTCTGCTCGAAGACGCCTTAGCATGCCTCGAACCAAATTTTCTAATATTTTGGAATAATGTCAAGTTGACGCTTCGTCTCTAAGAAAAACTATTCCAAGTTTATACAACTGGTTTTTGGTATTTTGGAATCAAAAAATAACCACAAATGCTTAATTGGATTAAAATCCGGTGACTGAGCTGGCCAGGATAGTTTTTCTTTAAGTCTTCTTCAAAAAAGCGAGTAGTCAGGCGAGATAAGCGTTGGAAGATAAACGACCCCAAGTCAACTTTTTCCGCATTAAATACACTACGTACACCAAATTTTGAGAAACAGCCCCAAACCATGAAAGAACATCCTCCATGATTCACTGATGATTGAATGCACTGTGCCTTTAAGCGATCAGAAGGTTTACACCACACTCCTTTACGTGTTTTTTTAACTCCTTAACTCGAATTTGAATTCATCGGAGCAAACTACTTTATCTCAAAATGTAGTTGGCACATTTGGATATTGTTTTGCAAACTCTAGTCCTTTTTTCCTACTCGCCGAGCGTATTCTTCCATTGATTAATGCAATGCGTGAGAAATGGAGCCGTCTTTTTAAAATCAAATGTCGTCGAAATCACGAGTTGCAAATAGTCAGTTATCATGGCGCGATAACGGTCGCCATTGACAGTAACGTTCTCACCGGGATTAGTTTTGAAGAAACTTCAATAATTTTTCAAGTTGTTCTCTTTCCTAAATGTAGCAATTTTGCTTGTTTACATTCCCATTGAGCAAAAACTGGGCCTCATCCCTGAACAAAATTTGGCTCAAAAACGTCGAATCTTTTTGGAAACTTTCTTGGAGCGAAATGATGTCGCTTGGAAAGGTCAAGTGTTCTGTCTTGCAGATACTGCATTTTGTACGCTTTAAATTTAAGATCTCGACATAAAATGCGTCAAGTCGTTCCATACGTCAGTTCGAGTTGCTGCGTACGGCGCCGAATGGACTCTCCACGGTCTTCGTGTATACTCTGAACTACGGCTGCTATATTTCTGAATGTTATTCAATAATGAATGCTGGATCTCAATTTGCGATTTTTGCGAATAGTACGTTCAGTAGGTCGATTATATTGACCATTGAGCGGGAAACACATAATGATGTAATACTATTGAAATCTTTGCTCCAACTAATTTTTACCGCATTTTTTAATTAATGGTTACCTTAAGCTTCAATATATAATAGCAGACGGTTTGTTAAAAGATTTTAAATTTCAGAACAATATGTTTTAATAGATTCCAAAATATTGCAACACACCCCAAAACGCTATCAGATATATTGTACTACATTAAACTCATACAATTCAAAATCTATTTGATTACTTTGAGCTAACTTATCTAACTCTCTAATAAAATAACATTAAATTACCAAAAATACTCACTTAATATTCAAACAAACACACAGTGGCACACTCAAACAAATTGAAAGGGCAATCACTTGGCCACCACGTGATTATCTCAGCAACCCAAACCGTGTGTGGAGTGCGGAGATAGCGCAGTTGTACGGCAATTTGACGTTGCCCACACATAAGCCAAACTACATACAAACATATGTACTCGTATATTTATGCTGTAAAACACTTATAATTCAAAGTATTTCAAACTTATTTAACCGGCAAATGTTTCTTTTTTAATTGCGGCTATAGATAATACAAATACTTAATTTATAACTAAAACAAAACTTTTTTTTTATTATGCGAAAGAAAATTGAACTATAATTAAGCTATAAATAGCACCATTCTAAATCATACTCAGTAAACTTGTATGTATGTAGGTATGATTCTATTGTTTGTATACAAATTTTCATATTCGCCGTGACGTATCTGCAAATATTTGATGAAGTGCTCTGTCACTTGCCGCTAATCATTGTATTATGATTTCAGCAATCGATACGAGTAACCTTCCATTTGACCTCAAACTAAGTAATATGTTATGTGATAATGTATGTATTTGTATATTGCAGGAATCTGTGCGTTTGTTAGCCAGCATAGCGGACACCAGCAAAGATGGGTTGATCTCATTTGTCGAATTCCAAGCCTTTGAGGGGCTGCTCTGCACGCCAGATGCGCTCTACAAAACCGCTTTCCAATTATTCGACCGCAAAGGCAACGGCACGGTTCATTATTGTGAGTATGAAGCAAAATAATAACTGTTAAAAATTTTCATTAATCATTTTATTAATCTTCCACTACCCACATTGCAGCCGATTTCGTCGATATCGTACAAAAAACCGAATTGCATTCTAAGATACCCTTTAATTTAGATAGTTCCTTTATCAAGCGGTATTTTGGTGAAGTGAGTATACGCTCTCAAATTTATATTATAATTACTAAATGACATTTTTGTTGTTATTTGTGCAGAAAAAAAACCGCACCATAAGTTATGCGGAATTCACACAATTACTCCATGATTTCCATGAGGAATACGCAATGGAAGCATTCCGTAGTAAGGATCCAGCTGGTTCTGGATACATCTCACCCTTAGATTTTCAGGATGTTATTGTTAAAGTGAAAAGGCATTTACTCACACCCGTCGTCAAGGATAATCTAGTAGCGGTGAGTGACGTGCAAAGCAACAAAAAACAGTCTTGCACTCAACAACTAATTTTAATTATTTTTCCTCCGGCTCTTCGTTCGCATCAATAGGTCACCGAAGGTCACAAAGTGAGCTTCCCCTACTTCATAGCATTTACTTCGCTGCTCAATAATATGGAATTGATTAAACGCATCTATTTGCACGCCACTCAAGGTAATCGCAACGAACCCGTGACAAAGGACGAACTACTTTACGCCGCACAAACAATGAGTCAAATAACGCCATTAGAAATTGATATACTCTTTCAATTAACCGGCGCGCTGCATCAAACCGGGTAAGCCGCAACGTTCAATAAGTGTGGGCATAAACCACTTTATTTAGTTAATACCACCACCAATTAGATTCACATTTAACCATTTTCTCTCTCGTACATATGAAGACACGGTAGCCAAATATTAGATAATAATTATATTAGGGAAATTAGATAAATAGTAATAGCTTTTATATACTAATGAATTGATAGTTGCAGGTCCATAATTTGGATATATCATAGTTTGTTAGGCTCGTGTGTCGTTCTTGTTTGTTCGACTTCCGTTTATATTTCTATACTAAATAGAATAAAGCGGTAGTTTTTCTTCAATATACAAAAATAGTATAATATATAGCATAAATAATTTAATTTAGAAGCATTATAAAAAAGATTTCATAACTGATTTTTATACCCTTCGACCATATAATAGGACCCATTACCTTCTTTCGAATATTTTACCAATATGATTTGTCGAATAGCTCTGACAATTTACATATGCGGATTTACTACTTACCAATTCGAACATGGTTGGATTCTAGACACTGACAACTGATAGAGGATTACTTGACACAGTACGGTAAGATGCTTCTACTTTGAGGGCTATACCGGTGCTACTTTTTTAGCAAATCTGACCAAACGTCTGCTAAGTCGAGTAAGACGCTGGTGATTGTTGGTGATGTGGGCCATTAGTCTGCTAAGTTAGGAGTGTATTTTCGCTGCCTTTTCTGTGGCGTGCTGTATTTGTACTCAGAATGTTAATCTGGCGTCCAGTCTTACGCTTAGGTAATTCGAAGTTTTTGTGTCCTTAGAACATCCTTAGTCGTTTGCCTGCTTACTACGAGAAGGATGTGCTTGTTCGTCAGCAGTAATAGCCCTTTTTTCTGTAGCTAGCTAAAGGTTACGTGAGTCAAGCAATGTTTGCGTCCGAATTATGACCGGAATCAGCTTTCTCCGGACTTCCTCTGTGGCTCGGACTGTGATTACTAATTATGATTCGTTCGACATTTGAAGTTTTAGTATCCCGTCATAACTAATGTCCCACTGGTCTGGACCTAAAATGGACACTTATGCTGCTCCTGTCGTAACTTATATTTGTCGTGATCCCTCTCTAGTCTGGTAGATCAGTTTACTGTTTCTAAGATAGCTGCGTACAACAGCATTGAGGTTATCGGGGATTCTAAAATTTTTTTCTAAAGCGTCAAGTCCGCCCATCTCGCGCCATTTAAGGCGTTACGAACGTCTAAAATCATCAACAAAGCTATTCGCTTGTATTTGGGGCATCTGCGCTGTGCGAGTTTTACACTTTCAATAACGCTTCGGATAGCGCCCAGAGTTGACCTTCCGGGTCTAAAACCGTGTTGTCTGGGAGAGAGTCCGTCAGCTCCATTTATAGCCGCTGCCCGTCTAGGTTAAAACAGTCTTTCATAAAGTTCTCCCGCTGTGTCGAGCATGCATAGTGGCCGGTGTGCTGATGGCAAGCTGGGATCCCATTTTCCTTTGCTGCTTAGGACGAGTCGTTGGTTCTTGATCAGACAGTTTGAATGCAGTTATATGCCGTAGTTGGCGAATATGAACAATTCCTTCAGAAATTGTACCGTTACTTTCTATAATACGCTCTGAGATATTTCTTGAATATAGCTTGTCAAATAAAAAAAAGTGTTCCTTACAAACTTCATTTTGTTCGTACAGTTTGTATAGCAGCTTTATGCCATAGTGGTGCGATATCAGCGGTTCCGATAAATAAACAGCTTCTTAGTGAAAAAGGAACGTAAACTTTCAGATACCTCCAAAACCGAGAGATTAATTCGCGTATAACAGACGGCCAGATAGACGGAGTTTGTACCCATGTTTTAACAAGAGCAAATATTTGTCGACAGATGTATTAAAAAGAGAGTCAGAAACCCACAAAATTTTATTTTGAGCTTTGGATCATTATAAAATGCGGGCAAGTGACAGGAAAGTTTAGGTGTTAAATTTCAAAATTATTCGCTGGAAACTCTGTATTTAACTACCAGGAAATTAATGAGTATTAAGATGCAGAAGGAAGTAATTTTTTTATTTGCACCCATACATAAATATTTACATATACAAATACATATTTTTTTCAAGACTTACGTTAGTGTCCATCGCATTTTCTCATTAGAAAAAACACTTAAATTTATTTCAATTATAAAAATTGTTATTAACTTTCCCTTGTTGTCTCTCTATTTTCTCGTCCTCTCTCCAAATGTAAACATCAATTAATGTTATTACCATATTGTGTATTGTTATAAAAAATAGTTGGTGGCGACGCAAAAAGATCGATCCCAATAGGCAAGTGAACGGTTGCAATTGTGGTGTTTATTTCTGCGAGTTCTTTTTACGTTTTCCCCCTTGCGAGTTTTTTCCAAAATTGGTTTATTTCATATTATGATGTCATATATATATTTGCATATGAACATATGTATGTACTATATATATGTATATTGAAAAAATAAATTATTTCTAATATCGCACATACAAAGTTTACCCACCATTTGTCATAATAATTTTTGAAAATAAGTTGAAATTTGCAATGTTTTTATTATAGTTTTTGTATGATTCGCAATAATTGGAGAAATACGTACAAATATATATCTACCTATATATATGTATATAATTCGATCGTTTAACTTTTTAATACATTTTTTCTTCGTCTGCAATTTTTTCCCTCTAATAGTAACCTTTTTATAATAAATTCCGTACTACATGTACACACCTATTTACATACTTAGAAGCGCTTAAAAATTGTTCTTTAATTGGAATTATATTTTCTGATTTATTTCGAACAACAATGAATAAAATACTATTTATCTGCAGGCGCATCGTCTATAATGATCTGAACAATATTTCGCCTGAGCATTATACAAAGCATATCACGACCCGTTTGGCGGAGATCAAGGCCGTTGAGAGTCCGGCCGATCGTTCGATGGCCATACAGATTTTGGAGAGCACCTATCGTTTCACGCTCGGTTCACTAGCCGGCGGTAAGTAACATTTTCGCCTCAGCCATATCAATGATGAAATCTATAAAATTCCTCTTTCCTTAAAAATTCAGCTGTTGGTGCTACTGTGGTGTATCCCATTGATTTGGTAAAGACACGCATGCAAAATCAACGCACAGGCTCTTTTATTGGAGAAATCGCTTACAGAAACTCATGGGATTGCTTTAAGAAGGTAAAGTGTATAAATTCAAACTGCCATATTTAGGACTACTTTCTAATTACTTTATGTACCGTTATAGGTTATACGTCACGAGGGTGTACTCGGCTTGTATCGCGGCTTGTTGCCACAACTGATGGGCGTGGCGCCGGAGAAAGCCATCAAGCTGACTGTGAATGATTTAGTGCGTGACAAGTTTACCGATAAACAGGGTGTGATACCGCTGTGGTCCGAAATTATGGCCGGCGCTTGTGTAAGTAGTCGAAAAATCTTCTCACAATACAACGCGTAGAGTTTTGCAAAGCATTTTTTCATAATTTCCACATGCAGAGATAAGAGCTTACCAAAGCTTACATAGCGCGCTTGCACGGAATGCGTACTCAGGCGAGCTTTTTTTGACTGTACTACCTAGCAAAATATTAACTTGTCTAACTATAACTTTGTATGCTTGCTTTCAGGCCGGTGGCTCACAAGTGGTCTTCACCAATCCTTTGGAAATCGTGAAAATTCGTCTCCAAGTTGCCGGTGAAATCGCAGGCGGAGCCAAAGTACGTGCCTTATCTGTTGTTCGTGATCTGGGTTTGTTTGGCTTGTACAAAGGTGCACGCGCCTGCTTGCTGCGCGATGTGCCATTCTCTGCTATCTACTTCCCCGCTTATGCGCACACAAAATCACTGTTCGCCGACGAAGATGGGTGAGTCATGTCGGCTAATAATCGTAAGAAGTTTCGGAAATAAAACTCTTCTCGTTCTTTCTCACTTATTAGCTATAATCATCCACTGACCTTGCTGGCGGCTGGTGCTATTGCTGGTGTACCCGCTGCCTCGCTCGTAACACCTGCCGATGTGATCAAAACTCGCCTGCAGGTCGTGGCGCGCTCAGGTCAGACAACCTACACGGGCGTCTGGGATGCCACCAAGAAAATTATGGCGGAAGAGGGACCACGCGCCTTCTGGAAGGGAACTGCTGGTAAGTCTTAAATTGAGATTTTGTTTTGAGAATTTTATTTAAAAAAAATCTCCACATTTTCATTACAGCTCGTGTCTTCCGTTCTTCGCCACAGTTCGGTGTAACCTTGGTTACTTATGAGTTGCTGCAGCGTCTCTTCTATGTCGATTTCGGCGGCTCACATCCAACCGGCTCGGTGGTGACCAAACCAAAGGTGCTCGACGAGACCACACAAAGATTCAACGCAGACCACATCGGTGGCTATCGTGCTGCTGTGCCGCTGCTCAATGGCATTGAATCGAAATTCGGCCTCTATCTGCCACGTTTCGGACGCGGCACGACAAGCACAACGACCACACCAGGCTCGTGATAGAGCAGTTGCGGTCAGCGGTCGACAAGTAGTTGCTCTCAAATAAGTCTATTGTTAAATAAATTTTAATTAATAAATATTTATAAAAGAAAACACTTGTTGTTAGCAATTATTACAAAAGAAGAAAACCAAAACATGCAAATAAATAAATTTTACAAAATAAATCAATTGAGCAAATATTAAAGAAGACACATACACAACAAATATACATAAATACATATATTTTTTGCTATGAAAATATATATTATATTTCAACGATTTTCAAAGGCGATAAAACGAAACAGTACACATTTTATATATGAAAAGTATAAATATATATTAAAAAAAAGAAGAAGATACACTGAAAAAAATCATAAATGTAAATGTGTATTTTAGAGAAGACACTTTTGCCAACTTTTCAGAAAATCATACACACCTACACATACAGGACGAAGTCAAATCAAATGCAGAAAGAAGAAAGAAACAAAAAAGCAACAACAAGCAAAAACATAAATAAAACTAAAAAGCAACAACAAACTCAAAAATATATAACATACAGTGTAAATTATTTATTAATTGTGTAGAGAAGAGCTATAAAATACTGTCCGTAAATTGTTTTCGTACAATTCTTGAGTGACCTCTCGCTATGCGCGAATCTATGTAAGCAAAAAAAAAAAAACAAAAAAAAAACAAAAAAATTAAAACATTTTTTGAACTAATAAATAATGAAACATAAATAGAAATAAATCACAGATTAGAAAATTATACGAAATTTGCACTCTTTTAAGAAGTTCTTTAAAACTTCAATAAATTGTTATAAATCAAATAAATATATATACATATAGACATATATAATATGAAATAGAAAATTTATTAAATTAAAACTGGAAAAATAAATAAAGAATAAAATAATTTATTAGAACAAATGCAAAACATTTTAAAAAACAGAAAGCAAGTTACTTTTACTAAATGAGGTTCTTTTTCAAAATTTACATTCTTCTTCTTTATTAGCGTAGAGACCGCTTAGCCGAGTTTACAACAGAGCGCCAGTCGTTCTACCTTCTCCGTTTGGCGTCAATTGGAGATTCGAAGTGTAGCCAGGTTCTTCTCCACCTGGTCTTTCCAACGCAGTGAAGGTCTTCCTCTTCCTCTGCTGCCCCTGGTATGTACTCGTACTGTGTCTTATACTCTCAGAGCTGTAGTGTTTTCGTCCATACGTACGCCATGACCTATTCAGCGCAGCCGCTGGCTCTTAATTCGCTGAACTTTGTCAATGTAGTACATCTCATCGTTACATCGACTGCGCTATTCGCCGTTGTCAGTGAGCCAAGACTATTAATCTGCCGTCAGATTTTGTCATCGTACATTCCTCTGCACCATACAACAGGAAGGTGACTTGTAGAATTTGGTTTTTGTTTGTCGAGAGAGGAATTCTCAATTGTCTACTCAATCCGAAGTAGCACCTGTTTGCAAGGATTATTCTGTGTTGGATTTCGAGGCTGACGTTGTTGTTGGTGTTAAAAAGTTTGCGTTGGACTATTTTTAACTTATTTAGTTCTATACCATCTCAAAAATATTTTTCTAAATTTTCAAGTTGATTCGAGTACTTAATAGTTTTAAGTCGAAGCTAGTTTTATAGGCACTTAAAACTTTAAACCCATTTTCCCCGAAACTGTGTTTTCAAAGTCTATTGTCAATATTTCTCACGATCTACTCAACTGATATTAATGAAATTTTACAAAAGTCCTCGATATATAGCTTACAAGATCTTGAACGAATTAGAGTTATTCAAAAAAAAATCTTCGAGAAATGTTCAGCACAATTTGCATTTTTTTGTTTGAAAAATGTTTTCAAAAATAGAAATTTCATATTTTTGTTTAACTAGTCTACAGTTTTAATAAAAAACAAATGACTTCTTTTCTTCTTCCGGTGGTCCTGCAAAAATTTCTGCTGTCAATGCGGAGGCATTTTTTTTCCGAGGTACTGCCGAAAATGAGACTTAATGCCCGAGTTTTGAATATTTTTCTTTCCAAATTTCACAAAATCCTTGTAACGTATTTATCTTTGGTACATATAAGAAAACGTTTGAATAAAACACTTAATTTTTTATATTAAACAAAAAATATTGAAAATATGCGGTTTTTACCTCAAGGAAACCCATTAACCCCTTAAGGTCCTAATAACCGTGGGTGAAGCGCTATTACTCTCATGTCTTATTCCAAAATTATTCTGCAAACTGAAATAAGAGTACAAAATTAAGGGGGTACTCTAGTCTATAAGCATGAATTTCAGGTAATTTTTAAAGTGTCGTAAAAAAAAGGCACTTAATATTTTTACCCTCCATTTTTTTATTAGTTATTTGTTAATTATAGAAGAGTAGAGAAAAAAATTAAAAACTAAAAACAGTAAAAACTTTAAAAAATTATGAGCTGACGAAGTGGGGGGTCTTTAAAAATTTCCACGTCACCATACCCATGATTTCAACCCTCCTAGTTATTTGAACCCAAAATAATAAAAAAAAGAATAATGTCGCAATGGCCGGAACTACGGAAAAGTGAGGAAAAAAATGTTTCACAAAATGGCGACTGCCTAAAAAAAAGTTGTTTTTGATCACATTTTCTGATATTTTCGAATTTTTTAAAAATAATAAAAACAAAAAATTGGGGATGGGGCTAGTTCCAACCATAGACAAGCCTATAAAAAAGACTCTATAAAAATTTCATGTAAATCGGTCAAGTAGAACCTGAGAAATCGTGGGTATCGTTCCGAAAAAGTCAGTTTTGAGAAAAACGCGTTTAAAGTTTCGCGTTCCGGCCGAACCAGTTTGGATGCTGGGTCAGAAAAATGCCTATATCTCCGAAAATAATTTGAATTTTGAAAAATCCTCTTGTACATATATTCTTGAATAGTTAGACTTTGAAAATATAAAATTTTTTTTTTTAAATTTCTAGACTAGAATACCCCCTTAAAAATATTTATACTGTGGAACGTGAAATTATTTGCTCACCCAAGTGTTCTCTCAATAAATCCATTGATGGGTACGATGTGTAGGAAGTCTTGTTGAAACCAAATGGCGAGAGCACGAACTTCTATTTCAGGTATCACATAGTCAGTTATGAAGGCGTGGTAACGGTCGCTAAAGACGGTTACATTCTAACCGGTATCATTTTTGAAGAAATACGTATCGATAATTCCAGATGAAACCACAACAAACCGTTTTTTTTCTGCATTAAATGGCAGCTCTGGAATCTCTTCATGCTACTTTTCGTCCCAAATGTCACAATTTTGCTTGTTTATATACCCATACCCAGCCAGAAATGAACCCCATCACTAAAAAAATATGATTCGAAAACGTCGGATCTTCTTTGAATTTTTGACGTGTTCTTTGAGCGCAACGATGTCGCTTGGTAAGCGAACGGCCCCGTATCGAATCTCCACGGTCTTCGTGTATACTCTCTCGTGTATAATCAAATTTAGCGACTTGTAAACGTTGCTTAGGCGTAAGTCTTTCCACGATGAAACGCCTAACAATACTGAAAAAAATGACATAAAATGCGATCTGTCAAAAAAAGGCTGTTTATAAAATTACCCCTACTTGAATCACCCGTTATAAAATAAAACGCAGATGGTCATCGCCAAATTGACGTTTATTTTTTTAATTATAACTGACAATTTTTGTCATTGAGTTATAAAATACGTTAGAAACATCTTTAAACGATTAGGTTAGTGAAAGAATCATAAGACATATTTTTATAGTGAAGAGGTTTTCTTAAAAGTGTCTAAGAACCCATTTTCAAAGTACCAAGCGTACCCGCCCTTATACATTTGCATGTATACAGTTTTATTTATTATACGAGTATATGTATATAGTATATATTATAGGATTTCCTTGTGAAATGTCACAGGTCTTGGAAAACCAACACGACGGAGCATACCACGAAATTACTTTGGGGTAGTGTAGATTTTGGTCTATAATCTGTTGAACTGAAAAGCTTAGAACTGTGCAAAAATGTCTCTATAACTACTATAGTCTGCCCAAATAAGCACATTCGTATTTCTTTGAAACAGATTTTATTTATTTTATTTGAGGCCTAATGGACGAAAGACATAAATATAAACTTCAATAAAGACTATGATAATTACTATAATACTAACTTTTTCGCTATTTTTCCACTTTTTCCTTAATAAGTATGTGAATCGATTACATTCGATTTCAACCTCATTGATGACAATTTTTCGCTAAGTATAATGAGCGTATTGGGTCAACAACGTAAACAGAAACTATGAAAATATATATGAAAACAAAATAACTGCCAAGTTCAAAGCAGTGGTGCCCAAACTTGTAACAATTCTGCACCTATTACTTGTATACACAGGTATTTATGTACATATGTAGTTGTATGAATGCATCGTTGGAACCGAAACCGCAATTCAACGTTCAATGCAGCGGAGCCGAATAATTATAGTGTTCACTAATGAAATGAGCTACCTGAAAGTGGTCACTCAGCTGGCATAAGTAGCGCACTATGGCATATAAATATCGCCGCATCGGCGCAGTGAAGTTCTCAGTGACGGTCGTCGAGGCAGTGTGTGCATAAAATAAATCAAAATCGAGCTTACGGCACAGAAAAGCTCAGTGTGAATATATTGGTGAGGAAAACAAAGGATACTAACAGACGAAGTGAATGAAACAATAAAGACAATTTGTTATAAATAGTCCAAAAAATGTTCTTTAAGCCAAATGTGTTGTGGTGTGCACTACTGCTCGGGGTTATATGGCTTACCAGTGCCAAAGGCGGCTCCTTCCAGTTAAATTTGCATAAAAATCACAAATTTAGTGCCGAAATTGATGGATCCAATGAAGCGATACACAGTGAGCGCATTATGTGGGTGCAAGAGATGAAGCACTTGCGGCAGCACATCAAGGACTGCGTTCAGGTGAGAACACGAAGTACAAAAACAAATGAAAAAAGATTTTAATGCTAATGAAAATATGCAGCAAACGAGCGACTCTATTTGGAACTGCTTTAAAACGAGTAGTGTACGTGTATTCGATGACATGCTGTCCTCCAATGTTATAGCTCTGTGGCCCGGGATACGTCTGGTACGCGCGCTCACAACGCCGTCGAACATAACAAACGAAACGTAAATCAAAATTAAAATATCACACATGTACAAAGCCTATATATGTGTGTATTTATTTCGCTTTCCTCTTAGTGAGCCGAAGAGTAACAGCGTGTATTATGAGCGCAAGGATCTACAACATCTCACCTGGTTCGATCAACTCGCCATGCGGCTGGCCCAAACGCTCAGCACACATTTTTTGCAAGTGAACTTGCGGGAGCTGACCGACGCTTACATGCGCGCCTTAGAAATGGACGGTCAGTTGAAATTGTAGCGAAAATCTTGTGAGTGTGTATGTGTTTCATGTGTATCCTTTCATAGCGAATAATAAAAAGTTGCTGGCCAATGAACTGGGCACCGCGCGCCATCGCCGTCAACGCTACAATATGATGATAACGATGATGTTCGGTGTGACCGCTTTGGGCGCTGTGCTTGTGCCCATGGGCTTTCAAATGCTCTCCATTGTGAGTGGCAAAGCTTTGCTTTTGGCGAAAATGGCGCTGTTATTAGCTTCCATAAATGGTCTCAAAAAGGTGAAACGATTTGATTTCCAATTAATTTTCCACAGTTTTCTTTAGAGCAAAACATACATATTTTTACTTTATTGTTTATAATTTCCATTCCGCTAAGAAAAAAACAATTAATAAGTATTTGATTGGTAGCTTTCTCATCCTTCCAATTCATTGCCACAGGTCGCCAATAGTGGCATACATTACGGTCTCTACCATGTGCCGGGTGAACATTACGGCTATTACGACCGCGGCGATGCTCTACATCATCCAAGACAGGTGGCAAGCTTTGCTATAGCCCAACCAGTTCCCGAGGAACTGGGCTTAAAGAAATAATTAAAGGTTTGCAGTTTTTTAGATTTGATTTAGATAATATTTTAAAGCTAAAGCATTAAGTTAATACACACCTTTGTAAATTAGTCTTTAATAAATTCATTAACAAATTTTATAGTAAAAATTTGAGTGCATTCAGTTTTGTGGCTTAGAATAAAAAGATTTAATTATTTGAAAATATTAAAGAATTTTGTTTTTTAAACTGGAAACTTTGTATCTAAAAATGCGTACTAAAAAATATATATGGTTTTTTATATATTTTTATTTAAAATATTTATATTTTTTTAATTATACTAATTATATATAATTGCATTATCACTCTCTTTATCGGGTTAAGCCGATGTCTCTTTAACTCTAAAAAATGCAAGGCATGAGATAAGAAGATCTGAATAAATGTCCTGATTGGGATAGACAATTATCTGTTATACACAATAACTCATTTTTGATAACACTTTGGATTTAAGAATTTTCATTGAAACTATGATAATGCAGTTTTGACACTGAGGTAAGTTGTACGGCCAAGTTAAGAACATCATTGAAATGTGTAATGGTTGGAAGTCGTCCTTGTATACACTTTAGCCCACTCCTATAAATATACAACTTATCTGAAAGCTCATAGCTTTACCAGGTTTTGTAGAGTTTGTGGAACTATATTAGGACCATGTAATTGTTAAAAATATTTTCCGAAAATATAAATGCTAGAGAAACTGTGATTGAAATTTGGCTAATATCTAAGCTACAAAGCTGGGTCTCTGAAATAGGAAGAGGCTACCTGCAAATCTTCGCGACAACTTGTTCTATTTACGTATGGATAAAAAAGCTCTAAAATTCGAGCGTAATAACATTAACTGTACTAATAACGGTGCAGTTGGCTGCTATAATCCAGAATTCTAAAAGCTCTCGAACTATTCTCAGCGAGTAGAAGTTTATAGAAAAGCACAACAGTGAGGAATAATGTTTGAGCTTTTGTGAGCTTTCGCTGAAAACCGACAAAAATATGTTTAGTAACTATAAAAGTAAGAGAAAATTTAAAAATAAAATATATTATAAAATTCTTTTTTTTTTTTTTTTGTTAAAATATTTTTTATGTTATCCGCCACACTCTTTTTAGTATTTAATCCGTCGCCAGATTATAATAAGCCTTTTTATTTAGAAACATTCTTGCATATTTAAATATTCATATACATACATACAAACAAGCTCATAGAGTCAAAACAAGCGCCACAAATTGTACAAATGCCGCTACGGCAACAAGTGTTGTATACGTTAGCCAAATAACAGTTGTGAAAACTCCACAAAACAGTTAAGTACACACATATGCATACAAAGTTATGTCGTTAAAGCGCACAACGCCGCAAACTTCGGCAAGAGCGTCGGCTTTGCATACTTCCCGATGGCGCTATAAAAGGATATGTCGCGCTGATAACGCATTCATTGTACGGACGGTTGGCAAAGTTAACGGTTCTCGTCTAAAGTTAGCCAACTCGGCAGTGACCTTTAAGCAAACGCGTATTGTAACGGTTTTTCGTTTGAAAAAATATCTTAAAAGTCATACGTGTAAAAATTGTGAAGTGACATCAATTTAATTTGAAAAAAGAAAAATCGCACGCCGGTAAATCTTTGAAGAATAGTGTGGTCTCTCGCGGTGCTTTAAATTTTTTTTTTAATTTTCAGTTAATTTTATTTTATAAAAGTATATGTACATACATTTTGGTAAAGGCTGTGCGCCTGCTAACCGACTGGCCTACTTGTGCCTACTCAGTTTTTATTTCGGTGTCATTTTTCACTAATAAAGTTATTGCAGTTTCAACGCCCCGCCTCCGCAACACTAACTCCCTGCATATTTCCTTCCTTAGGCACACGCTCGTATTACATTGCTTTCATTTTTGAACTTTTCGACCACACTCCACCACCAGCCGTTGCAATCATTTTCCGAGCACTTAAAAGTTGTAAGAGTTTAGAAACCTAACACGTTCCCTAACGCCCGCCACTGCAGCGCTTGTCCAGCTTCTTAGCACAGGACGCAGCAGAGTCACCCACGCAGGGGTACTCAAAACCCCATAGGAGCAACGAGTAAGTGAAGTGCCGCGCTCAGTCAGTTATAATGTCCGAATTTTGTATGTAAAAAATATAATAATTTTCCACTCCCCACCGGCAGGACTGCTGATTTTCGATAACTCAATTTATACGCTTTTAACACGTCGTAACAATAAACGCTGATTGCCGCCGTGCATCCTTGTAATTTTTTTCTTTGCTCGTCCTTACGTATTCTAAAGCGCCGCTTCGCCGTGAACAAGAAAATGAAGGCGACCGTCTTCCTGTCACTCTCGCTGATTGTGCTCAGCGCTAAGGTAAGTAATAAATAAGTGCGGTTGTCTGTGGATTTATGAGTAAAGCAAATCAGTTTAGCAGCTTCCTGTGTGTTATTTATGGTTCCACGCAATTTAATTAATATTTGTGGCGAAACAGCTTTTCAAAATAGCCAATTTACACTTTTGCAAATGTTTTGCAATATAAAATGAATATCCATGAAGATGCTATGAAACATAGATTTGTCACGTTTCTGTCGTTCGTATGTGTTTAATAATTTATTTACTTACCTACAGAGAGTTCTGAGTATTGAATTGACGTTGGAAACTGTGTCTAGAAGCGGTGACACATGCTTTATTCAACTGATGAACTTAATAATAAGCACCTTTGCAGCTTTTGCTTTAATTTTGAAACACTAGAAAAAGAGATAGAATACAAATTATAAAGTCATTTATAATTTTATGTTTAGAACTCGGTGTTGCCAACACTTCCTTTTAGATTATTGAACAAATTATTATTTTAGTATTAAATTTTTTATAGGAATTCGTTATTGATACGCAATGAAGCGTTTCTAAAAACATTGAAATATTCGAAGTATGCATTCTATGCAAATATGAAGTAATTGAAAAAATAAAAGTTTTAAGAGACATACCAGTCGCTGTCTGTTCGCTTAGAAGGTTGTGTGAAGGGGGTATATATGTAAATTATATTCTTAGTCTTGAATTAATGAAGAAATCAGTGTCTTCATTCATAAAAATATGCGCCGTATAGTGACAACTTTGCATTTTTTTTGCTGTTCGTGGGATCAGAGTCCCATATTTTTGAACACTGATTCTTATGTAAAATTGGAAGAGGAATCGAATGGAAAAGTCAATTTTGAAAAAAAAAATTGGGGGAAAAGAACAAAAAACGGTATTTATGGAAAAAAAATTATTTTTTTGGATTTTGAAAATTTTTTTGGATTTTGAAAATATTTTCATCAGAAAGCTGAGATTTTTTTTACATAAAATTGGATAACTTAAAAAGTTTTTTCACTCAATTTTGAGGTCGTTAAAAAATAAAAGAAATAGTAATTTTTTTGTTTGATCTCAATTTGAATTGCGCTCCAAAAAACAATGGAGCAACTTTGACCACTAAAAAGTTAACAGACATTCTTATTTTGGTCTATATTATGATATTCTAAAGTTCGGTCAAAATCGGGGAACCACGGGTACAAAACCATGTCGCTAATTGATGGAATGGCCCATATATAGCAAAGATGCTCCATTTTTTCATATTTAAAATTGTCAAACTTAGAGAAGACTTCAAGAGGCGAATAGCAAATAATGTAGTTTTTCAAATCATTCGTGGTCATTTTCGTCATTTTACGTGGAAGTTGGCGGCCTGTTGATGTTATGCTGTTTCGGTATATTCAATATTTTTAGACAACGACACTATTCATTATGGAAAAATTACATATGCAATGGTATTTTTAAAAATATTGCTCATCTGAGCCTATAGCATTTTCCACCTTTTTGACAATTTCTGGATTTTATCCCAAAATATTGAAGAAAGTTCTTGATATCCCGTCCTAATATGAACCGTATTCCAATGTATGATTTCTGCCTCGATCGAAATATTTTTTTTTTTATTTATTTATTATAAAAGCTTATACAATGTTAATAACATATGTACAACCTAAAACATGCAGCGCTTGCTTCAGAGGCTATCAGCTGGGATCGAAATATATAAATAGTCAAAGGCCTGGACTACAGTTTGTTCGGAAAGACTGATTTTCTTCCGCCATGACTGTACTTCGGCAGAGGGCGTTCCTGGCCAACGAATGAGCCGCTGATCAGTAGTCTTCGAGCATCTGGAAAGTCAGGACAAACATTTTCGCGCGACTGTTGTCTCTGTGAGTGGTGCAAGCCAAAAATGCAGCGTTCGTTAGAGCAGAGCTACGCGATTAAATTCTGTGTGAAACTCGATAAATCTGCGAACGAGAAGTTTGATATGATCAAGGAGGCTTACCCAGATGTTGCTTTAGCAAGATGTGGTGTGTTTCGGTGTCACCTGGCCTTTTTGGAAGGCTGCTCATTGTCTTTTGTGACATCAAAGGCATCGCCCACTATGAATATTTCCTCCCGGACAATCCATCAACGATAACTTTTACATGGTAGTCCGGAAGAGACTCAAACGAAATGTCAATCGGGTCTGACAAGACATCGGAGCCGATTGGAAGCGATTCACACCGCTTTTCCTGCTGCCTAAGCAAGGTTGGGATGCCAACGCTCCTGCAACCCAGATGTGGCCCCCGGACTGTTTTGCAGCATGCACTTTGGTTCTCAAGGCTATTCTGGAGAATGACTTCCATAATGCCTTCAATGCTTGGAAATCGCGCTGGCAGCGCTGCATTGACGCAGAAAGAGTCTATTTTGAAAGTTTCTAAAGAATTGTAACGATTGGTTCAATAAATTTTTTTGAATTGACTCAGTCCTATATCTTTCCGGTCAAACCCTGTATAAGGCGAATGAGATAAAACTTTTCAGCCGCTATTTTCCAATTGTTTTCAACCCGTCTTGCAACTTGAGGCAAAATATTGTCAGTTGGAAAATTATGCTTTTCAGTAATCCCCCACTTCAATTTGATGAGTTGTTGTCAGTAATGTTCCTCTTTATTGGTTTTACTTGGTCCTAGAAGCACGGCACGGCCTTATGATCACACCAAATACAAAGCATTACAGTGGCGTGATTTGGCTGGTCCAGCGTATTTCACATATGACTTTTGCGTTTGGTGTTGTCGTAATGGATTCATTCTCATCGATATTCACAATCTTATGAAAAAAATACTTAAAATTTTAGTAATCAATGTGTCTGGCTGTTAGAGGGCCCCAATGCTTCTGCCAACTCTACTTGTATTTGGCAACAATCTTTATAAAATAATGCTTCCAATTCTTCAACACAAACGTTTTTTGACCGCACGAGACCTTCATCGTCTTCCACGCCCAACCATCACTTTTCAATAATGCAATTAATGGTATCTACTGAAAAGGACACAGAAGGGCAATAGCTTTCCAACCCGTATTCGTAATATTGAATAATAATGAAATTACGTCATCTTTCGGCAAACCGTTCGAATACAGTTAGAGGCCCAATATTTCCAAGATATATTTTATTAGATATGTACAGTCTACAATGTACACGCCAAATTGATCTATTTAAAACTCATACAATTCTTCCGGTGTTTAATATGATGAACCTTCGGAATGAGGGCTCAAAACTGTACATCGGGATGGAATTCGTTAAGATTGAATAGCGTACTCATCTCAAATGAATGTATATATATCACTTTAAAGAACATTCAGTAAAGCAGAGCTCAAGCACTACCGGGCATACGTTTTCAGAACTATAACTCTTTTTCTACAAATGAAAGTATTTGATATTCTTATATATTATATAAAGCATAGGTTAGGTTAAATTAGGTTACGTTGGCTGGCTTTCACGCTATACTATACATAGACCTAGAGGTGCTTTGTAACGCTAGACCGAGGTTTATTATTAATTCCCTGCCCTGGTTTGGTAGTCATGCGACTATCACTCATGGCAATCTCATCAGCTAGTTCGTTTCCCAGGATGCCCTTATGGCACGGAAAGCAGTATATCTACAGTCTTCTTTCGGCAGCCAATGTATCTACGGTTTCTCAGCTTCTAAGCAAATGATCTGACGAGAAATTCTAATACGAGAATAGAAAAGCTGATGACAAGTGTGGCTAAATAAATTTCGGCGATCATTATAATACTTTTCTTTCGGTACTCACACTTTAAAAAATGTTTGACCGAGCTGCTCCTCCCAGCTGAGGGGTATGCCTTGATGATACATGAAAGACATATCTGTGAAAAGTTAACATTACCTGAAGGGATACTATACAATCATCTTATACTCGTAATGAAAACTCAGCAACTTCAGAATTGAATACACAATCTACCACTGCAATTTGTCTGTAAAAGATATCTGTTCGCAAAAAAAAAAAATTAAATAAATAAATGTGTATATCTCCAGCTTAATGATAACACTTATTTGCAAGGCCTCTTCAGAAACTCTGCCATTTCTGTGTCACAAGGCAATAATTTCTCCTTACATTAGATCTTACAGCCGGATACATTGGTATGTATGTATGAAAGCACCACATTAGTCACAAGTCGGCGCAATTGTATTCTTAAAGCACAAACATTCATAACAGTTCGTCCCAGCTTTGCAGCTAAATTTAACATAAATCGCACACAAGAGGCCTGCGCGTCTGCGAGTTTGGTATCTCAAACGGATGGTATTTGCTAACGTCGGCTGAGCGGGCGTTAAGTGGAGTTAATGCGGGCGGAAGTGGGCGGAAGCGGATGACGGACAAGTGTCATTAGAAATGCAACAAATCAAATGTCACCTTCGCTGCATATCAAATACGATTTTTGCCGCAGTGGTTGGGTCGCCATGCTGCTGCAGCCAAAGTGCGGCCCTTGCACTAGATGGCAGCCAGTCAGCAAACGCTTTTAGTTAGTATGCATAGCTGCCGTTCATGTTTGCTCAGTGCCGGTGTAAAGATTTTCCGTAACAACAACAAGTGCGGCAAATGTGACAAATTGACAGACCAAAGTGTGGCAGCAAGTATACAAATATTTATATGTAAAACTTAAATACCGTTAAATTAGTGCTATGCATTTTAACTACATTAGCTTGGCGAGTTCGCGAGCTTCCACGATTTATATGTTCAGCTTCCACGCATCAACGAACTTTGAATTATTGACTTGGATTTTGCAAGAAGGAAATTAAAATCAAAAACCATGACGAAATGTCAGCCAAATACATAGCTTAACTTGAGCCAGCAATGCTTCGTGCCACACACACACATATATTCTTATATATTTATATTTGGATGGTTGTGCTTCTTCACAAATTCTCATTGGAAACAATAAGACGGCAGTCAAGTGTGACTCTGCTTACAATAACTTTCCTCGCACTAACAAAAGTTAAATTGACAAGCACACATATACATAAATACTAACACGCATCCATTCATACACACTCATACATATGCATGCATATTATAAGTATAAGCTTTCTAGCGGTAATATCTATGCTTTGCGCAATCTTTGCAGCAACTCACTCATCCAGCGCCTCCATCGTTTGTCATCTTTACAACAGTTTCTCGCACACCCACACTCACTCCCCCTGAAAAAATCAAAGAATATTTCGTGTCGATAATAAAAAAGTACTTTCCCCACAAACTACTGTAGTTTGTAGTTATTTCTTTGTAAGAAAATTTCACCGGAAATTAATTGACGCTCTCATGGATTCAACGCTTGTAGTGATCCGCTAATACGAGCAATTCAATTTCATCCAACGCTGCTTAGTTAAAGACCGCAGAAGCCACCACACATGAAATTTTTGCGACTCGTCGGTCAGAACTTATTAAGAGCAGCAAAACTTTTCGCTTTTTTTAAGTGAATCGTCAACTTATGTCATTATATTAATAGCAGCTACGAGTGTTTTTGTCACATATGTTTCACATATAAACTATATAACTTCATATAGCACAGTTTTAGCTCCTTTTCTTAGTAAGACATTGGTTGTATTAGAAATTGAAAATAATGTAGGTTTTCGTTGGTGTTTTTTCGCTTTTGCCCACTTAGTTGACCTCTCGTATTCTGCTGTAAACTGTTTTCCAGTAACACACTAGAAGCATATGTAATTACAGTCCCGCTTTTTCGAAAAGTTCATTTGAGAGCTTGAAAATTTCTGCAGATGATTGCATATTGAAACTCTCAAAGATATAGTTCATGCTGTTGTTATGGCAATGTAAAACCTTTTTAAGGTTCAGGAAACAGGCGTTGCCATTTACGTCAACTTAAGAAAACAGTCTGTTTCGGCTGTCATCTCGTAAGGAAACTCGTGCCCTACATATGCCATAATTTGTGATATAACTTACAAAAGGTCACTCACAGTGAGATTTTAAAAAGGTTCTAGTAATCTTCATATTAGGATGCCCACTTCATGAATCGAGAGGATAGTTCTGATTCAGGTATTCGACATTCGACAGGTTTCTTGAAGAGAAGTTTGCTATTGCCCTTGATAAAAATGACGCTGACCCATATGTTTGCATAAGTGATGTGAGGAACATGTCAAGGTGTCCACTGTCATCCCCGATTGGCCGAACTATTACATTCAAAGGGTTCTTTACTCAAGTGCTGCCAGCTCTCAATTTAATGAATTTTATGTGACTCTCGTTAAAAATACGTGCGAGTTTTTTCGACTCATTGACAGTTCGACTTTCAACGCCATGGGCTCGGGTCTGAGGACATGCGTAAGTCTGCGCATCTTCTAGACAAAGACTGAAGCTACTGTTTTGATTATAACTGTTGATCCCCCAGTTTGTTTTTCTAACACTGGGATGAAAGCATGGTTGAATGTTTACGACTTTGGCTGTCTTCATGGCAAAGTTTTTTTTTCTTTCTATAGGCGCTTAAACCTCTTAAGCTCTTTAGGTCTTTTATCACCGACTCTTACATCGAAAACATTTTTCGCTGTTACGACATCACCCAACCTCGCTACATGATCAACAAATCTAGCGAAGGATTTTTCTGCCGAAAACTGCAAGTCCAGGCTTCTGCGCCGCACTGCAACACGGTTACCTTTGTCAAGAGAGGGCCTTACATTCTAATTGCCTAATGTGTCCATAAAGCTGCGATTCGTAAATGTTATCCTTTGCTGTATCTCCATGCTAGCATCATTATTGCTATTGATGATAGCGCAAAGATAAACAAAGTCCTTGGCTGCTTTGAACACATAGTACCCAGCTACCAACGCATTCTCCTTTACATCCTACTGGCGGCGCTTATTTTTTTAACCGCCAAACACATTTTTCATTGACCAGACTTAAAGCATCACTGAAAATGATATTGATGACAAAGTCGACAAAGTCGACAAAGACAAATGATTAGAAATACAGACACGAATAACAGAAATACATATTAACAGTTTCATTCGAGCCAAAAATTCAGGAGTTTCTTCTAATAGCCGTCCTCGGTAACCGATAAGAAAAAATCTTATCATAGAATCTGTTAGCCTTTCGGAATCGACTCCAGGTTTCCTAAAACACATTATTTTGGAATAATATTGAAAAGCTTTCGACATATTATGCATAAATATTGATTTTATTTTCCGGGTAGAAACATTTTATAGTAACTCTAAATATTATCAATGAAAATGGCAAGGTTTGCCTACATTTATTGCTGTCTATTTTGAAATACCTATTACATATAAGTTTAAAGATAAAAAATATTAGAATTTATGTATGCCTTTTGGTAAGGTTATACTGACCGGCTGTTTCACCATAGATAGACCTTCTGGTCTTTAGTAATAGTAATGAAGGTTCGAAGTTCAAGAAAATATGATGTCGGCGCCCCTGCATATTCTTAAGCGCTTTATATTCGCCCTAATCTGTCCGTCAGTTCTTTCGGAAATTTAACTGTTTATCGTTTTTTACGACTTCCATATTTCCTTTACTGGTTCGATAGCCAGATGAATGGCAACTATTTTGTTTCCCGGACTTTCTTTGTGGCCTGGAACCCAGTAGCCGCTTTTCGGCAGCCCGTAAATCTACTGCATTCCTGTCTCTAAGAACATTATCGGATTTAATGCGATCCGAGATTTAATTGGCGCCTGGCCTCGACGTTTATTTATTTTCTTTATGTTGGGTCCAGCGTTGTTAGTAATTTCTGACCATAAAGACTTTCGCCTGGAAGATTCTGCAGTATTCGGGAAGGAAGGGTCGTCTGAAATCTAGTTCCAATTTCATTAGTCATTTTTCTTTCGTCCGTGTAGATGTTGTAAATTCCGCCGGTGAGTCGCAGGCTGCTGCACGATCCATCGTCCTTTAGTCTGACTAAGTTTTAATCTTCCCCAACTAACGCGCTAAGGAGTGATATCTATTTACCGCCCTACTGCCTAATTTTTGAATTATGGCCGATGGTCCTTGTGGAGAATTCACCTAACGCCGTAAATCTTAGAGCCAAGTTTGCAGCAATGTCCATAGGTGGTGGGTACAGTAATCTTTCTAGTGCAGACGTTAGGATGGTTCTTAGCGCTACCGTTATGCACAGAACAGCAAAGTCGCTGTATTCGTTCCAAAGGTTTTCTGTATGAGACTTTGCTGACAGTGGTGCGCCTAAACACCTTAAATTAAGCTTAAATATTATCTATATGTAATCATGCCCCATGTGAGCATAAAATCAATCGAACGCATTGAATGGCATGTCTTATTAACCGCAGTGGCAGCCTAACAGGTGTAGCTAATTTCCTGTCACAGGTGCAACTAATCACATATTTCATCATGGTCTCGGCGTGCTCCATAAGTTTACAGAAGCACTGTACAACACTATGTGGCCGTAAGGTAAATATTTATATTTACGTGTAGGTACTTGAAGTACTTAAGGCATGTGAAAACAGTTGACCCTTCGTAACACATTAAAATTAATTCGGTTCAAGCGCATTAAAAGCGCAACAGCGGTGCATCTGTTGATAATTTTGATAAGAATAATAAGAGGGTTACCAGCAAAGAGCATTTTAAAAACATATTTTGAGCGCAATACTTGAAAACAAGATAACTGTTGATATTGTAAAAGTGGGGAGAACACATAAATACATCTTATATTCTTTTTTTTTTATTTTCATATAGCTGGAGGAGTTACATACATAGTTGATTGATAATAATAATGAAATTATAAGAAAAAAGGCAGGGATTTTTTTGTTGTGCACACATTTTTCAATTTTTATACAAATGTATTGAATCGTTAGTTTTTATTAGTAACATGCATTCACACATCGTTGTCCGCCATTTTTTCAGTTCTACAACACAAATAGAGCCAATTTAATTGTGATCAAACAAACGCATAGATAAGTACATATATCTCAGCGTGTATTTAAATAACACATTGTACAGCAGACTTAATTTTTATTTCAAGTGTCAACGAGACCGACGTCAATTGTTGTGCTCGTGCTTGCATTGTATATGCATACAAACACAAACATACTCGTACATATAAAAGCGCAGACAAGTTCGATGGTGGCCAACGGTGCGTATGAGTGATGTAGCGCGTCGTATACAATGTACGAGTATGTAATGCGAGTGGTCCGCCAACAGCAAAGGCTTTATGCAAATATAATTTAGTTGGCTTCAGTGAACTTTGAAGTGGTAATGCAGCTTCGCATGAAGGGATCACTCGCCATATGGCTTATTCGCAAAAACACAAAAACAAAACAAAAAAAAAACACAACAACAGAAAGGGTTTCAACTAATTTTAACCGGCAACTTAAAAAAGTACTTGCGGTAAAGCTCAATTTCAATTAAACGCAGATAAGTAAGTGACCGTTCGCTTTGATTTGCGGCGGAAGTTTGGGAGTGAATTTAATTACTTCAACAGGGCAGATTTAACGCGGAAGTATTTTGATTGTTTTATGCGGTTGGAGCAAACTTAAATCGAGCACAGACCTGCAAGTAGTAATATATATAACTGCTTTGTTATTTCTAATGTTTAAGGACAAAAAATTAATTTTCCCAAACTTTAAGCTTTTCACAGCAGATTTGCAATAAGTTCTTTTTTGAGAAATAATCAAGTACATTGTATTATATTAAATTTTATGAATATATTATTTTTATGAAGAATCCTAATAGATACTATAGAATCACAATTTTTGTGCTTGATATTTTGTCATTATCCAGTTAGTTTTAATTCAAGTTTAAGAGTATCTTGGGACTGAACAGCATTGAATAAAGAATTTTTCGAAAAATAATCAAACTTCAACCGTTAATATCTTTTAAACGGTTGGGTTTACGAAAAACTTGTGGAGACCTTTTTTGTAGAGCATTCAATTTCCAACAAAATCTAAGGAACAAGATAATTTTTCAAGTAGTTGGTAAAGGGAGATATAAATTTTTTTACCCGATAATAAGAAAAAATAGAAAACTGTATGTAGGAGGACCATCCCGTTACAATTAAAAACTCATATTTGGAGAGGCTTTCATAAAGGTGTCTAGGAACCGATTTTTCCGAATACCAATCGAAAAAAAAATTATTTTTTTTTGAGTCACCCTAGTGCGTAACTTTATTGTCGCCGATGATTACTTACAGGAAATCTACTCAATATAAATATTTTTGAGCAGATTAATCGTATACAGATCATAAAACACTGTTTTTTTAATATCTTGACTGCAGCAATGTCTGAAGAATAAATTCTATATAAAAGTATATTGCATATGCAAAATCCACCCATGGTCAGTTACTCTCGCCGTAACGCCCTTAACTCACTTAACTTACTTAACATAACGGTGACTCACTCTGTCTCCGTCAATTCACTTAAATCTAACGGGATAATCGTCATTCATTTACTGCTAGCTGACATCGGCTCACATTCACTTAGCTGTTTCAAAATTTATTTGGTTGTTAGTTCGGGAGAAATGTAGTTTTTGGTCGAAATATTGTTTGTCATGAAAATAATATTATGTCTCTACTGTGGTTTGTAGCCCCAGTCCACAAGATGGTATCAAACTGAGTGAAAAATAGAATTTTTTTCCATGTATTTTGCCGTCCACCCTTTATCCGACTTGTTTAGATAAAGGAAGTGCTGGAAACTGCAAAATTGATGAGCTGCTAGAGAACATACTTAGCCAAATTTTATCTGGTTGGGAACGGGTCGGTCCTCCGCTGTCCTCTTGTGCGCTAGACCTATGAACATCCAGGGTTTTAGGAAACATTGGTCAACAATTGGAACTCGGTGGCTGCGAGATCCTTCTGGCACAAGGTGGAACACAAGAGGTCCTCTGAACTGATTGCGTTTAGTAAGGTTTATCTCACTGTTATGATACTGTACATTAGGCTGAGATCCTTTAACGCTACATATCTGGGATGTCAATTTTCAAAACTATACTCGTACGAAGGTGGTAAATAATTCCACACTTCATCTCTCGATTCTGCAGCTTATTCAAGATTAAGGTTGAAGTACGTCTGGTCACACAACTTCGGCGAAGTGGCTGATTAGCTGCCTGAATCAATTGGTGATAAGCTTAAAACACTTATTCTATATATAAGAATCTGTCAATCCATATTTAGGAGCGTTGGGAATCACAAACTACCAGAGTTCACAGAAGTCTCTGTGGGATCCTGCGTTACGTTTGGTAACTATAACTTAACCTTCTTTATGAAATCAAGAAGTTGATAATTCCAGTGAACGTCACAAAAGACTGCTTGATGCAAAATGCGTAAAATTACTTAAAAAGACAATAAAATAAGATTAGGCGATGTAATCGATATTCCAAAGATATTAAAGAATGTGGTCGATATTTCGCGCAGTGTCACAATCGAAACAATGATGCCAAGTTTGAAAGGATGGGCCATCCAATTGCTTTCACATCAACCTTTTTTCTAGATCTGGCTCTCGGCGACCTTTTCAGTTCTCTGATCTCAATAGAATGTTCTTCTTCTTTATTGGCCTAGACACCGCTTACTCGTACAAGTTGAGTTTACGCTGTTTGTCACCAATTAGTCCTTCTCTACCCCGTCTCTTCAAAGGAGTGGAGGTCTTTCTCTTCGTCTGCTTCCTCCGGCAGGCTCAGCGTCGAATACTCTCGGAACTGAAGTGTTTTCATCCATTCGGACGGCATGACCTAGCCAGCGTAGCCGCTGTCTTTTAATTCGCTGAACTAAATATGTCAATGGCGTCGTATATCTCGTACAGCTTATCGTCTATCGGCTGCGGTATTCGTCATAGCCTATGCGTATAAAATCTTCCGCAAACCTTTCTCCCAAAAACTCGTAACGCCGACTCGTCAGATGTTGTCACCGTCCATGTCTCTGCACCATATAGCAGCTCGAGGATGATGAGTGACTTGTAGAGTTTCGTCTTTGTTCACCGACAAAATAGAGAAGTTTTCAATTGCCTACTCCGTTCGAAGTAGCACCTGTTGGCAAGAGTTATTCTGCGTTGAATTTCAAGGCTCACATTGTTGTTGCTGTTAATGCTGGTTCTAAGATTGGCGAACTTATATACAACTTAACTTCGAAATTATTAATGTCAATAGTGACGTGTGCGACGACTGTTTGTTCGATGACAGGAGACAGCTCGCTGGATCGAAATTTAGCGTCATTTAAAAGGTAATCGCCGGAACTGATACATATTTTTAAGCATATATCTATTTTCCTGCAAAAAAAGGTATCAATGATCAGAATGAAGTGCTGGGCTTCTAGAGATCGGAGTATAAACTTCATTATTCGAGTTGAAGCGTTGCGAATCCTTTTCATATATTGGTGGCCGCTGGTACCGCTGGTACCAAAAAAAGTTTCGCCATCTATGAAGAAACCATTTTAATGATAGATTTATGCGAAAACCAACCCAAACAATCACTTTCTGATCATTTTATTGTGTATAATGGATTTGGAGTGTATAAATGACGAGAGATATGTGAAAAGATTTTTCCTCCAAAATATCACAAGCTTAAGTCAGAGGTAAAATATAAAAAATATAGCATTTTTTGTCTTTTCTTCGCACACTTCATTTTTGACTCATACAGGTGAACTCTATCTATGTATGCACATGTATGTGTCTGTGAAAATCTAAATATGCATTGTTATCAAAACATAAAAATTTATAAGAAGTTTATTGAATTTAATTTGCGAAAATGTGTCTTCGAAAATACACCAACAAGAATATTGGAATTTTCATTAGAAATTAATTTCAAACTTCTCCGAAGTATAACAAAGGAGTACGAAAAACATTTTTCAAAATTTATCATATGTGCACATATTTGCTCACACACACTCATACATACGTATGCATGCATGTTCGCATAACCACACGACCAGGTTCTTATGTCAACAAACAGTTGCCCACATACTTAAGTATGCACCAAAACATACAGTTGCTTTTGAGCAACATTATTTACCTGCACTTTGTCAAGTACACACACGAACACCCGCACTCATTCTCTTCAACTTTTTTGTTTGTTTGCTCGCCAAATCGCCATTTTTCTCATACTCATACTAAGCAAATAAAATATGCATGCTTCGAAGCTCGTAAATATATTGGAGGATTTAATATTAAATATATTACAATACAAATTGCGAACAGAGCACAAGCGGACAAGAACATTATTGCGTATATAAATATTTCTAACTGCGGGTACACGTCATTATTGCCGAAAGTATCTACTCTGTTGCAAACAAAGCAACATTTCGATACTGATTGTGGGTATTCGCAAGGAAAGGTATTTGACAAAGTGCTCATGTATCAAACTCATCCATATCTACATATTTGTGTGCTTGTATGTGTGGGATAAGCCATAATTCGTTCCTGTTGCAAGAGTGCTCCTATTATTAGTTTTTTCGTTGATTATTTAGCATATGTGTATACACATGCCATCAAGCTTTGTTGTTGATCAAATGTTGACCAATTATGTGCCACAAAATTTAATAATGCGAAATATGGTTTATTGAATTCGTGCCTGGACAAAGTAAATATCGGGTTTATAAATATTTGTTATTGCTTTTAAGTAGAAAATAAATTATAATATTCGTGTTGCAAAATGTTAATGAAAATTTAATTTTCTTGCGCAAACATCAGATATATTTCAAATAGAAATAAATGAGAAAATATTTAAATAAATTCTGTAAAATTAACTAGTATTTTTAGTACCAAAACGTATCGGCGGTCTAATTTGTCCAAATGAAATCTTTCTTAAGATTGACCTTTTAACCCTATTATTTAAAAAGCCGAACAAAAATTAATTTGCTTAATTAACATGCATACATTTAGTTTTTTTTATATTTCTAAATTATAAAAATCTAACCAAAAATAGTTTACGCAAAAAAAATTAAATAAGAAAGAACGTAACTTCGGTTGTGCCGAAGCTAGAATACCCTTCTCATATATAAAAAAATGTCATTCAAGGATTTGACTTGGATCGTTCAGTATGGCAGCTACAAGTATATTCTATAGTGGCTCGATCAGAAACATTTCTTCGGAGATTTTTTTTGATCATAGCCCGTGCCTAATTTGGCGAAGATATCTTACCAAATGAAAAAGTTTTCCATAAAAGCATTTAATTTCAATCGTTCAATGTATAAGGAAGATATATGTTATAGTGGTCCGATATCAGCAATTATAGCAAGTGAGCAGCTTCCTGAGGAGACACATACGAGTGCAAAATTTCAGATCAATAACTCAGAAACTGAGAGTCTAGTTCGCGTATATACATACAGACGGACAAATGGACGAACTTGACAAAATTGACTCACCTCGTTACGCTAGTCTTTTATATGTACATTCTAGAGGATCTCCAACCTTTCCTTCTAGGTGTTACAAATTTCGTGGCAAACTGAGTATACCCTGTTCAGAGTATACGAAAGAATAGTAATCGCTCATGAATTAATTGTAGAATTTTTAGAGTTTTAGTGTAATAGCACTGTAAAGGCCTTTAAAAAAATGTTTGAAACATATGTTTTCTTCGCCAAATGGGACCACTAATAACCAATACAAATAAAAAAAAATTGCCGAAACAAGAATTCTTGGCCACATAAAATTTGGGTTTACCCACACAACAAAATATAACCATTTATTATGGAAATTAGCTAAAAGTAGCCCTTTTGCCATGGTAGAGTCTTATACACGTTTTACCTTTCCCCAGAGAGATCACAGTTTTTGAAACACATTAAACGCTGACCGTCATCTTTCGGCCAAACACAGTAGCTTGATCTCTTCTGTGCTCTCTCATGCTCCATATTTTATGAATGATATGTCCTTCTGTCTATCTATTCTACACCAACTGACATAACGTTGACTTACGGCCAAAATGCAATTCGGTTTCGACAACAATCGTCATGGATATGAACACAATCCTCAGGGTTTGGTATTTTTTCAGGAGTTTTCATTCGGAGAATCTTCAAATACTCCTCTCTCAATGAATAGCCGTGAATAGAAGACGGGTTCAATTCGATTTTATGATGGTGTAAAGTTTTTCAAGTTAAATTTGTAGTTTCCAGCTACTTTTTTTAATTGGGTATTTAAAACTGAATCACAAAACTAGCGTCGTAGCCGCTTTCGGATCACTTAGACGTGGCTCATCAAAACCCAAAACCAATTTTTGGCGGCCGCTACTGCATTTTTCTAAAATTCGCAGACACAGGCGTTTCCAAAAGCGGTTAAAACCATACAACGAGTATATGGCGCCATTTTCCTAATACTACTATAAAGGTCTTATTTTTATAAGCCATGAAATACAAAAAAATCATGATTAATTGATTCCCAATTACTTTACAATATGAAGGGTGAACCATTTCTATGTTGCCTACTTAAAAAAAATACAGAAACTTCAAATGTTATGGGGAATGTTTATTATCATTCGAAAGAACATAATTTGGCATTAATTTTTTAAAGATTATCGCTTTTAATTGATGGCCGCTGCTACGTCTCAAATGGTCCATTCAATGAGTCAATTTTCCTTTTGCTCCAAGGCCTCATTCGAAGCAAGATTTTTCGCATAGACTTTGGACTAACTTTGTGATATCACACGATTTTGATAGTCAATGGACCGGGTTAAGATATGAAATTATCTGCTTACCGAAGTGTTTTCTCATTAAATTCATTGATTGATGCGATGTGTGGGAAGTGGCGCCGTCTTGTTGAGATCACAAGCTTCCATTTCTCGCATCAAATAGTTGATTATCATTGCGCGATAACGGTTGCCATTGACGGTTACGTTCTCACCGGCATCTCTTTTAAAGAATAATTCCACCGGTCCACAAACCACACTAAACCTTTGTTCTTTCTGAATGAAATGGTAGTTCTTGAATCTCTTCAGATTGCTCTTCGTTCCAAATGCGGCAATTTTTCTTGTTTACGTACCCATTGAGCCAGAAGGCAGGAGTAAATCTCATCGCTGAACAAAATTTGGCTCGAAAACGTGAGATCTTCTTAGAACTTTTCAAGGGCCCATACAGCCAGGCGTTGTCGCTTGGAAGGTCTAGAGGTTTTTGTTCGTGGACAAGCTGTATTTTTTACGCTTTTAATTTAAGATCTCGACGTAAAATGCGTCAAGTTGTTGCATGCGTCAGTCCGGGTTGCTGCGAACGGCACCGAATCGACTCTCAAGGGTCTTCGTGTACACACGGCTGCTATATTAACTTTCACATTCGGTTGAATAGTATCCAGTAGTGAATGCTGCGTTCAAGATGCATCATAGTGTTGCGAATAATACTATCAGTAAGCCGATTATGTTGACCATAAGTTAAGCGAAGCGCGAGAAGTACAATCTTTGCAGAACGTGAATTTTCGTAACAAAGTTGTAAACGTTGTCCAGGCGTAAGTCTTTCCATGATGAAATGCCAAACAATATTGAATAAAAAAACATTACAGCTTGACACGACTCACGCGTCATCTATAAAAAAATAAGTCTATTAAAAAATTGGCTCTACTTGGCTCACCCGTTATTACTGAAAATAAATGTATAATTTAAAATAGGCACCCACACAAACTCTGGTATACCTTAGCTGCTTCACAATTTATTGCTTTAAAATTATATTCCATTTTCTTAGTAACATTAACTCTACTCAAGCCAAAATTAACATAATTCACTTGCCTAAAGTCAAGACGAAATTTCCATAGCACCAACAGGTGTGCATTTTCAGTTTATTTGGAATTTGGTTTGTTGACTTTACGCTGTTAGCTCTTTTGGATTTAATTAATGTAGCTGCAAGATATTTCCCCGAGTTTTCATTAAGCATTCTCCTGCACAAACGAAACAAATTTAAATTCTGCTTTTCCTAAAATGGCAAACAAAATTCTATTTTCGTTATGACCTAAAAGGTATTTTATTTAAATAGAATGGTATAGTTTGTGTACTTAAGCGCATTATTAGCAACTTAAGCAAGTACTTGTCGTTGAAGCAGCTTTAACTAAGCAGGTAAAGTTATATACCTTTAAATATATGCCTTAGAACTTTACAAGTTGTAGTGGATTGTAAAAAGTAACAAAAATATTTTTTATAAAACAAAATAACTTTGAGTTATTTTAGATTTCATTGTTTTTTTTTTCTAATAAAAAAGTTGTTCTATTAGAAACATTTTGGACTAGTCAGGTAAACCTTTTACAAAATGACTTAAAATGTTCAAAATGCCATGTTGTTCTTAACTCGCTTAGGCAATTCAATTGCCTTTAAGGCAATCCAGGAATGCAACCTTGAGCCACACTAAAATATTAAACTCCCAATCTACTTATTCGTATTAAGTTGGCATAATGCCAAAATCTCAAAAGCAAGTAAATTTAGTTGTGCCATTTAATTGGCATATTATGCTCGATTAATTACCTTCCACAAGCGTCTATGTTTACCAATACCGTAAACCGTTAGACAACCAAGAAAATTAAATTGCACATACAACACAAATGTACCACACACAAATATGGCCTAAAGTGAAGATGTAATTTGTGTGCATTTGATTATATATTGCATCAGAATTCTAATGCATTGTGCAGACTGTAGGCAAATATATATGCATGTAAATATATGTATTCCAATTTATGATTACCTCACACACTCGGAATTTCGTATCTGTACCAATATATATTCGTCTGTACATTTTCCACTTTGCATACGGCATTGCGCCTAAATATATGCAAAATATGTAGGGATTTTGGTAATCAAAACAGTAGCAGTCGTAGTGCCATCATCAGATTGTCATTAGCTTTATCTGGCAAGGAAAATCATCATCATTGTCAACAAGCTACATTACACTCCGCAATGACGTCAGCTGTCAGCGAATGTCATACAATGATTTGTAAATAACAAACTCGGAAACACTGAAAATTTTTTCAGTTATAGTGTGGTTAAAAATAGCGGGGACTAATGCAAATATATTTTAAATGTATTATGAAGCGGAGAAAATTTTGAAAAAAAAACCAGTAATAAAATATAGGAAATATGTGGTTTTTTAAGCATTGAATGAGGGGTGTTTCATCTTTTCACTTTAGCTCGCCTTCAAACGGATATTTTTTGGCTACCCAGAGAATACTTGGTCTAAGACCAGCAGTCATGAGCTGCTTGAGCCATAAGTAAAATAATTGTTTCGGGTCACTACCAAGTGAATGGCGCTCAGAGAACTTTCCTCACTTGCGAGAACTTCTACAAATGTCTCCATCCTCCCAATAGCGATGTTTTAGACAGTCACAAATATCTCACCAAAATCAGACCGGTCTTGGGACTATTTTATATTATATTATTTTATTTTTTTGTTGTGGTCTTTATGTTATCTCAGGTTGCAGTAAATTAGTGGAGTAATCTATATTTTTTGAGCAGCCGTCGTTAGTGAATTTTTTCAGTTGCTTTGGTTCGTGCGATAATAACATTTGCACTAATTAAGAAGCCGTCCTTCTTTTATTTTTGAAATGACCAGAAGAATATAAATTGTAACGACAAGAATGCGGCCTTTCTTCTCTCTTTTCATATGTAATATAAATTATTTTGTAGAATGTTCTATTGTATTTGGAAAATTTCTCCTAAATTATTTAAAAAAATTCAGTAACTAGAAAAAAAACTAACAAAAAAAAATAATTTTATAATTTGAATTCCTTTGTACTTAAATTTATCATTACATTCATAACGACGCTTCAAGAACGCGCATTTATGCTCTCAATGTAAGTGCCTGTATTCAATGCCTGACCACACTGTCCTTATGCCACTTGTTGAGCGCGCCGAAATGGTCAAATGAAAAACACTCACTCACGAAATATGATTTTGCGACAGAATGAAGTGTCGCCGAAATGTACACTAAATAAGAAATGTAATCAATACTGGCGAGTAATCCCACTCCCTACAAATATTCTGGTCCTTTTTTGTAAGAGAGTGGTGGTTGGTGGTTTTCGTCAAAGTATTTTTTCATTCTCTTAGTAGAAAAATGAATACAATGTGTATTTCTAAACATTGTTATGCAAATATTGTTGTGAAGCGGTGACCAAAACAGCGATGTCGTGATTATTCACTGCTGGCGAGTTACAGTGTTGCAACTTTAACTTGGTATAAGCAACACTTTAATTTTAAGGAAAGGAATTTGGCGAATGATTTTTGTTGGTTAAAAATAATTTTTTTTTATAAAAATGAGAATACGAGTATATGCCAGAAATATGCCTATTATTCCTTTTACACTACTTCAAAAAAACTTAGTATAAGACATCTTCCTACTATTGTTATCAGAAATGTAACGTTGGACCCCACATTCTTGTTATAATTTCTGCATATTAAAACTAATACTTGTACCTAATGCATTGCACTCAAGTAGGCCATTCACTTCGCTTGGTAAAAATGTATGAAAAGTCTGTCCCGTACTCGTATTCCAATAGAACATCCGAAAGACTATTTTATTGCTTATTATAGGAAAATTATATTTGATGCTGTCCATTGCATTGACATTGGCAATTCGAGTCGTTAGGTAAGTCCCTTTTATATGATTTTCTCAAATATTTATACAACTACTTTACGACGAAAAACTTTTTTTCGTTAACTAATTTGTATCCTTATTCACAAGGGAAAGTTTCAAAATGAAAACGAATACGAACTACATAACAATAAACTATTATGAACAATAAATACACAAAATCTTACTCGAGTACTCGGTGCTCTTCTAAATTACCAGTTAGGCAACGAAAATATTCCTGGCCCTAATAAGAAAATTTTTCAGAATATTCACTACTGCCATTTGTACATAAATAAAATTTAATTGCAGTGAGGCAACGCTGAAAGATCAACCGTCTAAATGTTTCAGCGTATCGGGGGATCACACTTAGACTCCGATATTCAGGCCTTTTTGAAGCCGAAAGAAAAATGCCTGCAGTTGTATATTTAATAGCCAACAGCAAAACGCCTTGTACCTCGCAAAAATTTGCTTAGATGTTTTATTACTATTTTCGGTAATTCATCTGGTTGTCTAAAAGAATGACATCCGACTAGGCTCGATCTGACAAAAGCGGAACATTTGAAGAAGAGGTGTTGAGATTATCTCATCTTCTTCAAAATAGTTGAAGCTGTTGGTATGGAGCAAAATGTTTAACATACATCGCTGTCTTACTAATGGAGTGGAAGTTATTGTCAAAGTGGCAGAAAAAGTAGTTTCGGGGCATTGTGCCGAGTTGACAGTCATTGGCCCGATAAAAATCCGAGTTCGTTCCGCTTACTTATATCCGACTGTCATGAGAAAGTGAGTCATGAGGTTACTGCTCAAACATCTCGGTTTCATATGGTGAACAATTTTTTGATTGAAATGATAGCAATTTTATTTGTGTTCTTCTCGTAAATATGCCTGCTTCATTTTACTGATAGATATTAAGTCTTTCTGACTGCATAAAATTTATTGCGCTCTTTATTCTCCCTAATAATATATTTGACATATACAGTTACAGTACATTAAACTGCAATTCAAACACTCAATTATAGCTAATATGCGTAATTAATTAGGGGACGATAGATAAAAATGAGTAATAAATATATGACTTTTTTATCTACCTTAAAAATGGCTCGTTTTTTCAGCATTTGCCTTTCTGTAGACACACTCTTTTATGAATAAATACATATGCATGCTTTTATGTATATCCATGTGTAACAAAAACGCGATTTTCGCCTTTGAACTTTTATTGAATTCCATTGAAGAATTTTTTGCTTGCATTATCGCAAACCTCAACCCTTTCGTATAAAAATCAACTGCAAGCCCAAGTGTTCCATTCACAATTATTGTCAAGTTCGAATTATTGTTAACACACCATAAGCCGGGAATTTCAGATTTGAATGACAATAAGATGAGACAGTCCAAAAGCGGCCAAACAAACACCGGTGACCGAAGTAGTCACCGCTGCACGCAGATAACAAAAATATTCAGCCACTGAATTATTGAATGTCTGATTGCGGTTGTTGTTTGCATGGCTGTTTTTTTTAGTTTTTTATGCCGATGTCAACAGCTCAATGAAAGTATTTTTGTGTCATTTATGTGCCGTATGTACACATGTATGTATGTATGAATGTATGTAGTTCAGGGTATGCAGACATATTTATTAAATCCCTGTGGTTTTATTGGCCGGTGTGAGCTATAATTGAATTACTATTGCATTGCCAAGGCCATAGGCGATATCTAGGTTGTTATTTATGAATTATAATGGAATTTATAGATTTTAGGCAATTAAATATGAATGTCTATCGTAATTCATTAGATATCCAACAAAGTAGCTAAATATATGATATATTTAATTAGGAAAATAAAACATTGAAATCATTGCTTTTATGGTCTAATTAAAATACCATAAATCCGGTATTATAGATTTATATCTCGCTATACGTATCTTGTGTCATCACATCTATCTTTTTCTATGTTAGTATATGTTACGTATACGCCATGTACTACTGTGTGAGGGTTATTAGTGATTGAAAAAGTTTATCGCCCACAGCTCAATTAACTGTTGAATTTGTGCACAATTACAATTCCTTTCAATCGATTTGTAATTAAACCGCATATTTTTGAGTTGAGCAAAACTAAATGGTGGCAACCTTTTTTAAACTTTCGTCGAAGGGTCCAAAAGGTCGCTTTAATAAAATTTAAATTACAGCAAAATCAATGTAATCTATTTTTAATTTCCATTTTTACGTAACTTGTAACTCATTCTCACTGCTCTTACTTTGTTTTTTACCAAAAGTCCGGGTTTCCCGCGCGTGATTTATGGCAGCCAGCGCGAATATATAATTTTTTGAATTTTTAACTTTCGCCATTATCACCCAGTCACCTTTCACATTATGTTAAATAAAGTGTTGTAATTCATAGCTACAGTTTGCAAGATAATTTGTCATCAATTTGCATTAAACACTTTGAGCGCAAAGTTCGCTGCGCATTCACTTTCCGCTGTCGCTTTATGAAAACAAAAACTTATTAAGACCGCAAGTCCGAATAATATTACATAATCAGTTTACTCGCCTTTACATACCACAAATACTTACAAGGCAACTCTTTTTACAACTGCTTGGCAACTGCTGCGGCTGCGGCTGAGCGTAATCAAAACAAACGTTTTCTTGGCAGATTTATCCTCTTGCCACCTTCCTTTTCCGCAAACTTTGCTTTTAATTGCTTTAAGTGCAGAAATGTAAACTACTAAGCGAAGTGTCTTCGTTTTGGTTTCTGTTTGTTCCTTCTTTTGCACGCATTTGCATTTACCCTATTTTCAGCGCCACTGTAGTTATGCAGCTCATTTCAAAGCAATGATAATAATAATAAATCTATAATTAAATTGTTATGGCAACACAGTTGATCGTTAAGCATTAGTGTGTCGTAAGATGTTGAAGGATTTTTTATTATTAAAATTATGTTTGTTAAAAGTTGGCAACACTTAGCCGAGGGGTTTTAAATAAAAGAACGTTAGATACGGTTGCACTGAAGCTGTAATAACCTTGACAAATTTCGTGAAAATATCTTGTGAAATCAAAAAGTTTTCTATACAAGAACTTGAGTTCAATCGTTCAGTTTGTATGACAACTACTAAAGGACTAGTTCGCATATGTACAAGCAGGCAGGCGGAAAGATAGACGGACAAGGCTAAACTTTTTTCATGTTACAGTTTAATTAAAAGGTTCCTGGGTAACCATTGTAAAAGACCTTTTTTTGACAAAATTCGTTTTTTTTTATACAACATACTTGTAATTCAATTCAGCGTTGTTACACTGATTATAGCGACCTACAACTTTTCGATACTATTTTTGTAGTAAGATTTGATGATTTCTTCATTCAACGAAAATTTCTTCTCAACGAGCAACCTTTTGAGATCTGAAAAGAGGAAATAGTCACTGGTCGATAGTAAAGATAGTAAGTAACGGGTGATTTTTTTGAGGTTAGGATTTTCATGCAGTAGTATTTGACAGATCACGTGGGATGTCAGACATGGTGTCAAAGAGAAAGATGCTCAGTATGCTTTGACATTTCATCATGAATAGACTTACTAACGAGCAACGCTTGCAAATCATTGAATTTTATTACCAAAATCAGTGTTCGGTTCGAAATGTGTTTCGCGTCCGTGTCCGATGAGCGATGAGGCTCATTTCTGGTTGAATGGCTACGTAAATAAGCAAAATTGCCGCATTTGGGGTGAAGAGCAACCAGAAGCCGTTCAAGAACTGCCCATGCATCCCGAAAAATGCACTGTTTGGTGTGGTTTGTACGCTGGTGGAATCATTGGACCGTATTTTTTCAAAGATGCTGTTGGACGCAACGTTACGGTGAATGGCGATCGCTATCGTTCGATGCTAACAAACTTTTTGTTGCCAAAAATGGAAGAACTGAACTTGGTTGACATGTGGTTTCAACAAGATGGCGCTACATGCCACACAGCTCGCGATTCTATGGCCATTTTGAGGGAAAACTTCGGACAACAATTCATCTCAAGAAATGGACCCGTAAGTTGGCCACCAAGATCATGCGATTTAACGCCTTTAGACTATTTTTTGTGGGGCTACGTCAAGTCTAAAGTCTACAGAAATAAGCCAGCAACTATTCCAGCTTTGGAAGACAACATTTCCGAAGAAATTCGGGCTATTCCGGCCGAAATGCTCGAAAAAGTTGCCCAAAATTGGACTTTCCGAATGGACCACCTAAGACGCAGCCGCGGTCAACATTTAAATGAAATTATCTTCAAAAAGTAAATGTCATGAACCAATCTAACGTTTCAAATAAAGAACCGATGAGATTTTGCAAATTTTATGCGTTTTTTTTTTTAAAAAAGTTATCAAGCTCTTAAAAAATCACCCTATAGTAGTAAATAGTATGAGTTTTTTTAAATCGCTTTCAGTGACTTGTGACACGAAGTATTGGCTTGGTGAAAGAACAATTTCTTTTTCTTCAAATGCTTTTTTCTTTCAAATCGGTGATTTCGTTCTTCAAACGATCTCATATATAATATGTAATAGTCGCTAATAGGCGTAGAAGAAACATCTTCTTCCTTTTTCAAGGTAGTCAAAATGCAGATGCCATAAGCTTGCCAGTCGGCTATTGCGCTTTTCCACGCTTTGAAGCGGGTTCATCTTATGTAGTCCACTCAGATGACTATCGATTTGACTTCGGAGTGAAATGGTGGAGTCATAGCCATCATAGGCTATCTAAAAATTATATGGTCTTAGTTCTAGTAGCGCCATCTATGCGTCAGGCCGGGGACTTTTCAATTGACCTGTTATCTATCTTTAGAATATAGCAACAATTAATTATCACAAAAAAAGCCAGAGGAAATAAATGCGAAACACGATGTAACCAGTCAATGCCATTTATTTTTTATATCAGTTATACTAGGAAAGAATTTTTATGCACCGAGTGACATCACATTTTGTCGTTTATATTTCGCAACTAGAAAACAAAAACCAATATAAATCATTGAAAACCACTTTATTAATTTTTAAAATATTCTCTATTACACATACACTTTTGCATGCGTTTAAATCAATTGTCGAAGCCCTTTTGCCACTCTGTTTTAGGTATTTCTAAAATATGCGTTCTGAACGCATTAAATGCTCCTTTAGGTGTTAAGGAACGTTGGTCTGTTAGTTTAAGTCATTGTGTGCAAAGTCACGATTATAAGGTGGATGACTCCTCAGCAAATCGATGTTTTGAGTGCTCAAAAATGCAGTTATTTCAATCATGTTGTGAGAGCTAGCATTGTCGTGGTGAAGTATGAACCGTCTTCGGAGCTTGGTTCGGAGGTTGATTTTCCTGATTTGTTGAAAGAAAACTGGCAATAAAATGATTGTTTACATTCAGAATTCACCTTTGTGCGTTGTCCTAGTGGTATAGTTGCAACATGCCTTTTTTTCATACGCAACAATTGGCCTTTGTGGGATTCGGCATATTTTGAAACACCCTTACAGTCGGTTGTTGTTTACTCTCGGGCTCATACGCTCTCAGGATTTAATAGACGTGTTTCGAATCCGATAAAATATAGAAAGAGAAGTTATGTATTTATGGCTTAACAACATCAAACAATATTGCCAAATACGCTTACACGAATAGTACATAACAAAAATGTTAACGAGAAGGCGTTCTTCAAAATTTTTTGTGCTTTTTTGAATCAACACCAATTTTGCTAATGAGTCCATCATTACTACAATATCTACAGTAAAGGACTAAACGAAAATACCAATATTTAATTTTTCGCTTAAAATTTTATTAGACACTATAAATATGAAATATTATAAATACATCCAAAACATTAAAAACCAATACTTTAATTCAAAAACTTAAATTTAAAAATTCTCCCATTACCACAAAATACGATTTGATAATTTTAGCGCTATGTTCTTCGGATCGTTATTCTGCATAAAAATATGTCCTTGCCCACATTCGAGTCCGATTATACACGAACTTGGAACATACGAGGCTTACATAATATCAACATAATCTGTGGCAGGCATTAAACCATCTACCCGCCGAATTAGGCCCTGTTCATTTCCGAGAAAACATCCTCAATCCATCAGTGATCAACCCCTAAATTTCTTTATTTGGCATACGATTTACGATTCTGTACACCAACCTCTTTGTCAGTACATGTCCATGAGAGCCCATCGATTAATTCCTTTCCTTTTATCGAACCAAGTAACTTTCTTCTAATCGTTGATGGTGAAATTTTCATATTTTTTGTCGAACTATAAACGAGACTTACGGTGCTTA